>JAWHQI010000138.1:0-307500 GCA_033032865.1 Dactylorhiza incarnata | reverse complement strand
TGGTGGATGCCCCAAGCAACTACTGCGCCATCTTCGGGAGACCGATTCTTAATGCATATCGAGCAGTAGTGTCAACCTTCCATCTTGCTCTTAAGTTTGCCGCTGAGGGAAGGCAGTATCGGGTTAGAAGTAACCCAAAGGTTGCTCGGGAGTGCTATGTCTGAACTGTCAACATGATCATTGACGTTTCACTTCCCAAGACCACAACTGAAATTCTGGAAATGGCTGAATCCTCAAGGGCTGCTGAAGAAGGAAAAGATCGAGAAGGGGCTCGCCTAGAACCTGCCCAGGCGACCCAGGAGGTCCCTATTGCTGAAGGGGAAGAAAAGAAGCTGGTCATCAATGCTGAGTTGTTGGAGGAGGAGAAAGTGGAGCTGATCTCCTGCCTTTTGGAGAACCTGGATGTCTTCGCCTGGTCAGCGGAGGATATGCCAGGAGTGGATCCGGACGTGGCTTGTCATCATCTGAACGTATCTCCCGAGTTTAAGCCCGTCCAGCAAAAGAAGAGAGAAGTGGCAACCAAGGTGGCGTTGCCCATCAGAGAGGAGGTTGCCAAACTCCTGAAAGCAGGCTTTATTTCTGAAATTCAATATCCCACGTGGATGTCGAATGTTGTAATGGTTAAGAAATCTGGTGGGAAGTGGCGCATGTGCGTAGACTTCACCAAACTTAATAAAGCGTGTCCCAAAGATTGCTACCCTCTGCCTCGGATAGATGTCTTAGTTGATTCTGCGGTTGGGTATGATTTTATGAGTTTTCTCGATGCTTTCTCTGGGTACCATCAAATTAAAATGCACAAACCTGATATCCCGCACACCTCATTTATCACAAACGATGGGTGTTACTGCTATCTCGTAATGCCCTTCGGTCTTAAAAATGCGGGCGCAACATATCAAAGAATGATGGATACCGTCTTTAAGCATCAAAAAGGCTGGAACCTCGAAGTTTACGTTGATGATCTCCTTCTGAAAAGTAAAACATTTTCATTACACTTGAAAGACCTCGTAGAGACGTTCACTACTCTACGGAGGTTCAAGTTAAAATTAAACCCTTTGAAATGTGAGTTTGGGGCAAACAAAGGAAAGTTTCTCGGGCATCTCTTAACTCCCGATGGCCTTGCACCGAATCCAGATAAGGTGAAGGTCATCCTTGATATGACCCTCCTCGAAATACCAAGGAAGTTCAGCAGCTTTGAGGAAGATTGGCAGGATTAAGCAGGTTTATCTTCAAATCCGGGGATAAAAGTGCCCCGTTCTTTAAAATACTGCGGGGAGGATCGAAGTTTGAATGGAGCGAGGAGTGCAACAGGGCTTTCGAGCAGCTAAAAGTACAGTTGACTTCAACTCCGCTACTCCAAAGTCCTCGTGAGGGGGAAACATTATTCTTATATTTGGGAGTCGGCCCAGATGCGGTAAGCTCTGTCCTCGTTCGGGAGGAAAAGAAGAGGCAGTTTCCAATATATTATGTTAGCCACATTCTAAAAGATGCAGAAACCAAATATTCAATCTTGGAGAAACTGGCCTTGCCCTTAGTTATGTTTTCACGAAGGCTTCGTCCTTATTTCCAAGCTCATCCTGTCCAAGTGATTACAGATCATCCTTTAAGAAATATTCTTGAAAAGCCAGACCATTCAGGGAGGTTGGCTAAATGGGCTATCGAACTAAGTGAATTTGAAATATCAGGCATCCCCCGAACAGCAATCAAAGCACAAATCTTGGCAGACTTCTTGGTGGATACAGCAGAACCTAGTTCCGAACAGGTGGTGCAATCTCCTTTAGCTTGGGTCATCTATGTGAATGGGGCTTCTGGCAAAAACTCGGTGGGAGCCTGAGTAGTTTTAATCAGTCCAAATGGCATCAGGCTGGAACAAGATATCAAATTCTTCTTTCCAGTTACAAATAATCAGGCAGAATATGAAGCACTTTTGGCTGGGCTGAGACTTGCAAAAGAGCTGGGCATAGAACATGCACATGTTAGAACCGATTCATTGGTAATGGCCTCTCAGGTCTTGGGGAATTATGAGACAAGGGAGCCAATTCTGAGGAAATATCTGTTGTTAGCCAAAAAGGAAATCGGAAGATTCAAGTCATTCATCATCGAGCATATTCCAAGAACGCAAAACGAGAAAGCAGATGAATTGTCAAAGTTCGGTCTTCCATCCGGGGGAGTGACCTCTGAACTTTTTCATCAGCAACAGATGAAGCGGAACTCATGCAAATTGATCATAATCCTTCGTGGAAGGATCCTTACGAGCTGTTTTTGTCAAAAGGGGAGTTCCATCATTCCATCAAAAATAATAGAAGATTCAAAAGAAAAGCGGCATACTATTATCTGATAGCAGGAGTTCTCTACAGAAAGACTTTGATCTCTCCCTCAGCACGATGTGTTTCTGAAGCTGAAATCCCAACCATACTTCAAGAAGTTCATTCCGGGGAGTGTGGTAGCCATTCAGGAGCAAAGACTCTAGAGAAGAGAATCTTAAGGCAGAGATATTTTTGACCGACCATGAGGAAGGATGCTGAAGCATTTGCAAAACGATGTGTTCAGTGCCAAAAGTTTGCCCCTCTCCAACATTTGCCAGCTCAGTCACTTAGATCAATAACTGCGCCATGGCCCTTCGCAGTGTGGGGGATGGATCTTATCGGACCCTTCCCAATAGCCTGTAACATCCCCCAGGTAGCTAGACCCCTAAGTTAGTTTTGTCATGACTAGGTCATGACAAAACCATAGGAAGAGCCCAAGACCTTGAGAGCTTAGGAAAGAAGGAGAAAACCACCTTGGTCTGCAGATAACAATTTCCTATTACCAAGCTTAGGGTTGGACTTTAGGGCCTCAACTTGATCAATTGACCCCACCATAGTATCCCTAACCATTTAGGGGACCCCTTAGGGCACCAAGGGCCCATTGGGGTCAACCTAAGAGGCCAATTTGACCAAAGTCAACCTAAACCCCAAATTGGTCAAAGTAGCCTATATAGAGCCAATTAACCTTCACCATGACAAATTGATTACTCATCTAGGTCTAGAATATCATAAGAGACCTAGTAGACCTAAAAGCCCCATCATGGGACCCTCAGGGGTGCAAATTGACCAAAATGCCCTTTTTAGGTCAAAATGGCAATTCTTCACTAAGTGCCCTAATTGACCATCACCATGTTAAATTGACCCTACCCTTAGGGTTACCATGTCATAGGGGACCCAGTGGACTAAAAAGCCCCATGACTGGGTCAACCCTAGGGCCCAATTTGACCAAAGCCAATTTAGCCTATTTTGGTCAAATCAGCTTAAATTGGGTCAACTAAGACTCATGTGACCAAATTGACCCCACCAATAGTTTCTAAACCTAATTTGGAATCCAATGGACCCAAAAGCCCCATCCTAGGGTCACCCAATTGGTCAATTTGACCAAAAGTCAAACTTGCCCAATTTAGGTCAAATCTCTTGAATTTAGCCCAATCCCTTTGGGCTAAGCCCAAATTAACCACTTGACCAACACCCTTGACTGATAATTAACCCAGGAGAGAGAGAAAAGTCGGCCATGATGAGTAGGAGAGAGAAACCCCCTTTTTCCCCAAAAATGGTGAAGAGAGAAAGAGAAAAATAATGGCCATTCATGGCTTGGGAGGCCAAAGGCCTCCTCTCTTCACCTCCCATGACTTGGTACCTCCCCCCTAATTAATTTGAAGGAGTTTAATAGCCAGGGCCGGCCACAAGGGGGCTGAATTTGGAGGATTTTCATGGTGGCCGAATTTGTGCTCCATGGCCATTAATGGTGGCAATCAAGGAGAGACCCTTCCTCTCCCCAAATTGCTCCATTTAAAAGCTTCATCGGGCAGAGAGAAGTGTTTTCCCCCACTCACCCAAAGGAATCGGACATCTTGATGTGGAAGATGCACAACTCGCAACAATGGTGGCCGGCCATGGAAGCTCACCCAATCGGCAAGGCTTCAAGCCCCAAATCAGGTCCAATTCTCTTCCTCTACCTCAGTGGAGTAGATCCCTCTTTCTCCCGATTTCAAAACGCAAGTGTAGGAAGCTTTTCCCAAATATTATGTTCCACGGTTTAGCCAAAAATCGAGAGATCCGGGGGGGCCAACTCCGGCCACCCCCGGCCACACCGACACCGGCAATCGGAAGCTGGAGGTCGGGTGGTGCTAATGGTGGCGGCGATTCGTCGGAGGCGGCGCCGTCACGCCGGAAATCGGCCCGCAACATCGACCAGGCATGCGAAATCGTAGCCGCAGGCTATCGGGGACGATGGCCAGTAGCCGTCGGATCAGCGCGTAAATGATTTAATAGATATATTATTTATTATTGATATTCTTATTAATAGGGTTTTTATAGGCTGAATCTAATTTTAAATATAGTAATTACTTAGAGGGCTGTACAGAAAAAGTGCCCAACATGAAAGTTGTAGGCCCTGACCCCTAGGACCATACAAAATTGAGTTCACACCATTTGGAGCCCTGGTTTGACCTCAGTACCCATTCTAGTGCAAAGTTTGACTGAACTTTAAAAGGGTGCCCACACCAAACCACAAGTCCAAATGACTTGAAATTTGGACTAGTAATGAGTCATACCTAGCGCTATAACATATCCAAAAATGAGAATTTTTGGAGAACATTTTCTTAAAGTTTTTGTAAACATTTAATAATCCTTGCACAAATTAATTGGAGGGTCAAATGACCTCCAATCTCCACCAACTTTTGGTGGGGTGTTATTAGGGTCATGTTAAGCCCCTGGTTAAAATCTCAACTCATTTGGAGTTCATTTGATTAGGTAATCTTTAGGCCAAATATTTGCCCATTAAGGGGGAAATTGTGCTTAGGGGACACTTAGGGTTTTCCATGTTCAACCACCTCCAATTGGAGTGGAACTTTGGCCACTGGCCTAACCCCACCCAAATCACCTCTAGGTGAGTTTTGGGGTCATGGGGAGTTGGATGGCCCTAGGACATGGAGTTGGAGCACCTTGGGGTGCATTTAGCCAAGTAGAGGCCCATTGGCCAAATGGGTCCATAGAGACTTGAGTCTTCTTGGAAAGGTCAGTGGGATCAAATTGAGACCCCATGAGGAAGATTGGTGAGCATTGGAGTTGATTTGCTCAAGGTCATAGGGTTGATCCCTATGGAGTGGAATTTGGGGTTGTGAAGGACATATGAGAGTTTGTCCTTGGAGAGGGGTGTTTTGGACTCCCCTGAGTTCTATAAGTGTTGTAACACCCACACAAGAAGTTTGGGTGGATTTGGAGAAGTTTTGACCCTAACTCTAGGTTAAACCCTAGAGGGGTGCAATTAGAGGTCAATGAAGAAAGTGGGGTCAAACATTATTGGGTTGACCTAAAATTTTTGGAGGGTAGATCATAGTGACCAGAGGAGTCTCCCCTGTGAAATTGAAGAGGTTTGGAGTTGCCAACCTTAGGTAATAAATCCTTGGGTAGATTTGTAAATATTTAGGTTTTTGGGATTTAGGAAGAAATATTACTTAGTGATTAACCATCTTCTGTCACCAACATATTTTTGATGCTATAAATCCCTGGAGATTCTATTAGAACCATTGGAAAGCTTTTGGAGGTCCAAATGGTAATTATTCATAATGTTGGCAATTTTGGGGTGATTGATTTTAGGGTGTTAGATTGTTGTAATTGCATGAAACTTTGCTGGATGTCATTTCATACCATTATGCACCCACGGTATTTTTCTCATAATTTATGGATTTATATGTTTGGTACCTCAAGTTTATTTTGGAATTAATTGCAAATATATCCTTTGTAGAAATTACAAAGGTAACCTCTATGGAACATGGTCAAATTTGGTAGGGCTGAATATTTTAGTATGAATCACCTCTGTATAAATTTCATAAGGTTTGTAGTTCATATGAGGGTACCTCCTTTGGAATTTATTGGAAATAAATGAGTTTTGGAATTTTTAAATATAGTAAACCTTGCTGGAATTTCCTACAAATTCATATATTCTGGTTATTAGGTACCCTTGATTTATGTAAAAAGTTGGGTAGGCAGTGGAAGTCAGAAAAGTGCACTTGTAGTTCAAACCTTAGGAAGCCGTATTTTGGAAATTTGGTTTTAAATATTAATAATATTGGGGAAATTATGAAACTCTGGAATTGATCTTGAATAGGTGACATGGACCCCCAGTAAAAATATTGGGTCATAGAATTGATTATTTAATGTACCTCCCTTCATGAGCATCAAAACTTTAAGGATGGCCTGCGTTTAGCAAATTGGCAGTTTTTGGAGTTATAGGCCAAATTGGGGTACATTGATTGGAGATGTGAGAGTTTAATGGTGATCTTATGGCTATGTGAGGACCCCTGGAGATAATTAGGGTTTGATGAGTCCTAGGGTGGTGGGGTGCCACCCTTGGGGTAGGTCGTCCTGGGATTGACGAAAGATCGTCTTCCCCCTTTAATGTCTTAAAGCACTTAGGTTTAATTCAGGTATAGTATTAAGGGGGTTTTCTTATGGGTAGATACCAACATTATTAAGTGTCTTGGGAATGGGAACTTTGGGGTGTCATCCCATTGTAGTTCCTAGTACCGTAGCGAGCCTCTCACAGGGTAACCCTCGGGAAGTCCAAGACTAACCCTAAATTGTGGGAGTAGGACGTTGTCCAAGATTAACTAATAACACACTCACCCACACCCCGTGGTTTCGGGAGTTTAGTCGGTTTGGTGCTACGAGCAGTAGACTCGGTGGTTGTAAAGAGCGAATTGCTAAGACCGGTGAGCTTGTGACTCAGTGGTGTTTGATGGCGGGCAGGTTAGCCCGGGGAGCTTATGGCTCGGAGGTAGGAAGTAGAACATGTTGCATGTGCATTGAAGGTGGTGGGTCTTCGGTATTGGACGATCGTTCACACCGACGTCAATACGTTGACTCGGCAAGTGTGGTTTTACACTTAGTCTTGAAAGTCTGGCGGTCCAGTCAGCAAGAGTACGCAGATGCTCCGCGGGTTTTGTGGAGGCGTACGATAGGTCTAGGTTAGGTAGTGTGAATACCAACCTAGAGGTGGGCGAGGCCCAACCCACCGCTTCCGTTTGCCACTACGGGAGTATCCTGGGAGTCTAGCTAGCTCCAAAAAGGGGGGGAACTAAAGGTCTATGCGCATAGAGTCGTAGTGAGTGAGTTGCACTTGTATGAACATAGCATAACAGCATACTTTGCATGTCATAGCATAAACATTGCATTCAACCCTACCCCTATCGTATAAATTGGTATGGGACTTTTTATACGATAGGCCCTGCAAAACGACCCCTTGGTCTATAGGTTTGTATGGGCATTCCTATAAATCAATGGTTACCTTTATTTTACTTTACTTGTCAATATACCTACTGCTCTACTATTCTATACCTGCACTTTACTATGCTTACTTACTGTCTCATATATATATACACACCTGTGTAGTTGTAGAATTCACCTTGTCACCTGCTTTTGTATTTACCCCTTGGTTGTCCTCCGCTTCCTCCTCCCCATACGGTGCCTAGGAGCCATTGGGGGAGGGGTGGGGAATTGGCTGAGTCATGTTTGACTGACGGTCGGTGGACCATATCATTTTAGGGTTTCAAGGAGACGCAGCAACATCAGAGAAACAGGTGCAGCAGGATCCGACATGGTGGACCCCACGGCCATGCTACCATTGTCACCAGCCGGGGCACACTCGAGTCAGATGCCCCATGATGGGTGGAACCCCTCCAGCACAGCGACCAGGAGGCCGAAGGCGAAGACGTAGACGTGGATTGCGAGGCAGCAACCGCAGGCCAAAAGAGAAGAAGCACCCAGTATTGCAGCACCAGTGGAGCACAGAGTCTGCAGGGATGGGTCAGACTGGTCTGGGTACTCCGGTTTCAGTGTCGGTGACGATTAACTTTAGTTTTACCTAGGAGTTAGCTTCCGCGAGTGATCTTGTAGTGAGGCTATTTTGTATCGGGCAGAAGCCCTTGTTATTGTATCTTTCTGTTTCAGTTATGTACGTGGACATCTCTTGATGGTTTAATTATATGTGATGTGGACTTAGCTTGTTTATTCATTTAAACTTTACTTTTCTTTGTCATCGAATTGGCCGGCAGAATCGGCGTTTTGTGGTGGCGACCTTCTCGAGTGAGGGTGTCACCGCAAAACGGCGGTTCTGGGCCTAAGACCCGGTGGTTTTTGCAAAACAAAAGGGGTCTTACATAGCCAGCGGCCAGCGTCGCTTTATTATCGTGATGATTGATTACTTCAGCAAATGGATCGAGGTGAAGGCATTAGCAAGAACTACAACTCAAATTATCAGGAACTTCATATGGGGAGAGATAGTCTGTCGGCATGGAATTCCGCTAGCAATCGTCACTGACAATGGTCCGCAATTTAACAATCTGGAGATGATAAACTTTTGCGATCAGGTGGGAATTGATCTTCGGTTTGCTTCGGTGCATCATCCAAGGACAAATGGTCAGGTAGAAGCAGCAAATCGGCAGATCCAGCAACTTCTGATGAAAAGGGTCTTGAATCAAAGGGGAAATTGGGCAGACCAACTTCCTTCCATCCTTTGGGCTCTTCGTACCACTCCAACTTCAGCTACGGGGGAGACACCATTCAAATTATCTCATGGCTCGGAAGCTGTTGTTCCTGTAGAATTTGAGGTGTTCACTCCAAGAGTTGTATATGCAAAGGAGGGAGGAGAAGCATGGATAGATGAAAATGACGAGGCTGTCAAGTATAGTCTGGATCTGATCGAAGAACTTCAGGACGAGGCAACCATCAGACAGGAAGAAGTTAAAAGGAGAATGGTGAAATACTTTGACAAGAATATCAGAGTAAAACATTTTGCAATCGGAGACGTGGTGCTAAAGAAGGTTGATGCAGCAGCCAAAACAGGCAACGTCGGAAAGCTGAATCCCAATTGGGTCGGACCTTTTATCATCAAAGAAGTACTAAAAAGTGGGGCTTACCGCCTCCAGACGAGTGAAGGAGAAGACATCTCACGCACCTGGAGCGGTGACGATCTCAAACGGTTCTATCCCTAAAATATCCTCTTTACTTTCTTGCATTTTTGGGATATTTTAATGAGAAGCCACATACTGACACTTCTCCATGTCTGATGTTTCCTTTTTACAATTTCTTATATATCAACCTCACTGAACCGCGGAGACATCGCCAAGTTCTGCTTGAACCCCCTCAGATTGTAGTCATTAGCGTAAAACCATGAAGATCAAGTGTAGCGGGGAGTTTTCGCACATATGTAGTGGTAGCTTGCCAATTCCCATGCGGTGGTCTTCGGAACCTTGGATCCCGGCTGATATCTGACACACCCCTGCATCAAGGGAGGTCCGGGTGAATGTTGGCTCTGTCATTCCCCGAGAGGGATATAGTTACAGCTTTGATGATCTTTCTGAGGAAAGCAATGTCGGTATAGCCTTCGCGGCATAACCACACCTGCCCAACTGATCATCTTAGTATGTGACCATCGAATACTCCTAGGTACTCTCAAGCGATGCCTAAGTGGGACCCACAACTGGGTTAATCTTTCTGAGGAAGGCAATGTCGGTATAGCCCCCGCGACATAACCACACCTGCCCAATTGATCAACTCGGCTTGTAGCCCTGGGCAAGAGAGCAGCTGAGTCGCTTACAGCCTTCATGACCACTTGAAGAAAGCAATGGTTGTCGCCTAGGCCCACCTGCCCACTTGGTCATCTAGGTCTGTACTTGTCTTTTTTCATTTCCTCTACAACTCCTATGACCTTCTGAGGAAAGCAATGACTGCCGCCTAGGCCCACCTGCCCATTTGGTCATCTGAGTTTGTAGCTGCTCTTTACCACATTACAGGGAATTATCCCATCTCATAGGGTCTTTTTGACTATATGAGGAGGAAACAACTTTTCAACAAGCATATTGCAGACCGGGCGGTTTGTGTTTGAGCCTTGCGGTTTGAAATAAACAGGTATCAAAATTATCAGGTAGCCGGGTCGTAAGACCGATCGAATTTGGTAAAATAATGTGAGGCTCTTCATAATCAAGCAAAAGAATCCGCTCAGAGTATATACAGATCGCTCGGGTTTATTCGCCGATGATATTAATTGCGCGACCTACCGGCTGTTTTCTTATGACTCGATATTCCATATTATGGAATAATTTTGAAAAGGCCAAGTTATGATCGCACGACTTGGTTATGTCAACTTCCTGTCCGAATTTCTATCCGCCCGAGTTATATATATAAATCGCACGGGTATATCTGTTGTTGATTGTATTCGCAAACAATGTCTTTCAAATTATAAGTCGTCTGAATCAAAGCACTGACCGCTCAAACCGGTCGACTGCTCCTTTATGACTTGGTATGTCCCATAAAAGTGATTATATCAGGCCGGGTAATGGCCGCACGACTTACAATCAAATATGAGAAGTCGTCGAATTAAACAAAACATGTTCAAACCGCATGGTCATGATTTCTCAGCAGCCTGAAGCTATTCTTGGTTATTATGGAGCATTCGCAATAGGTTGAAGAGTTTCAATGTCTGACCGTTCAAATTATATATTCAAGCCGCATTAACTACGCATTAGAATATCATCATTGATACTTCTTCGGAATATATTAAAAGCTCGCTTAATCTAGATTGAGGACATAAGCCGCACGACCTAATTAAAGGAAAGAAGACCGCAGGAAACGCAAGTAAGTCGCAGAAAAACAAACAACTAGACAGGTAAAAGCTTTCCATTTCATTTCCAAAATACCTTTACATTGATTTATGACCGAACGGCTAAACAAAATCAAGCAGTCGGTCATGCAAAAACAAAAAGCAGAAATTCAAAAAATTACAAAAAGGAGCTATTCGTCCGGCTTGAGTTTCTTGGTCGCAGGAGAGCTTGAGTCTTCATCGCCAGTAATGTCCACCTCAGGCGAATATCCTTTACTGGAAATAGAGGAACCCGAGGAGCTGCTACTCGAGCTACTTGAGCTACCTGAGCCGCCCGACTGGTGAGACCTAGACCGCCCGGTCTCATTGGAATCATTGGATCCTGCATCCGACCCATCCTCTTTTTCAACCGCGGCGGGTTCTTTCTCGATTTCTCCTCCATTGCTCTCTTCCTCAGTACTACAGGACTCGATCTTGTCCTTCCCCTTGGCTCGGCGGGTTATTTCATCTAGTTTGTCCTTCAGGCCAGGATAGATATCCGGGAAGGTTGTGTCCTCAAAACCCGAGGCCAGGCCGTCCCGATCTCGCAGGCGATTTAGGGCACCGTCAATCCCTTTGGCTACATGGGGGAAGACTTCATCGTGGAAATCCGGGTCGTCCAGATCATATTGATGCTATAAAAGGAAGGCAAATGTCAGGTCGCGCGGTCTGAAAGTGATAAGCCCGAAGTGTTTGTCGGAAACTTACCGCAATAATCTCCTTTAGTCTGGTATTCTCATCGGCCTGGTCGGCGAACTTCTTCTCCAGGTAAGTATGAGCTGATACCAGTTGTTTATATGAAAGTGCCATAAAATGATTGGCCGCAAAGCCCCATGCGCCAGCCTGCGCGGCTACTCTGGAAAGTTCCTCTTCTGGAACCCTCTTCAGTCTCTTCAAAGTTTTTTGGCCATACATGGCAGCCCCGGCGGCTAACGCATGCCGGCTAATCTTCTCACTCCCCCAGAATGGGAGAGCAGTGGATACTTGCACGCATTTGCCATCCTTATGCCAAAGGACTATCGGCTTACCCTTAAGATCGCGCGGGTTGCTACAAGAGCGAAGAAACTCGATCCCGCCTGAAGAAGCCGGGCTCTCCTCTTCAGACCACTGCGGGTCGGATTTCCTTTGTCGCTTCTCCCTCTGGGTCAGAACTGGAGCGGCCGGAGTAACCGGCTTGTTTAAGGGAACGAATGTGGCAGCTGCAGAAATTTGAAACTTAGAAGAACAGTCCACGCGGTCATAAAATGACGAGTTAAGTAGAAACTTACTATCCTCAGGGCGGACATCTGCCAGCTCCGCGAACAATGGAATATAATGATTCACGTCAAGTCGCTCTTTCTCCAGGGATTCGAAGATTTTTTGCTCAGCTTCTCCAAGCTTAACCGACTTGAAATCCGTCGCACTCTTCGTCTGTGGGTTGACCGGCAATAACCCTAGGGGGCCTTCGAACATGGCATATCGTTCGGACCAACTCACAACCTTGTTCGCGAGATTAATGACTTTCATCCCCCGACATCCAAAATAAATATGACCTCGGAAAACGGAGGTCCCGGCGTCCGGAGTAGACCGCACGGAGAAGAACTTTCGAAACAAAGAAATCGAAAACTTAACTCGCTCTGACCGCAGATACGAGATAAAGCTATAAATAGAGGCGATGGAATTCGGCGGGAGTTGTCCGGGCACAACCCCGTAGTGATCGAAAATAGCGATGACTTCAAGAGGAGGAGGAAATCTGAAGCCATACTTGAAACGGTCAATAGGAATGGCAATTTTAGTGGAAGACGATGAGTTTATCCGCTCGTCACGTAAAGGAAGCCGCACGGTTATGTTGCTATCAACCATATATTCTTCAATAAAATCATTCAACTCGCTTTGAGTTAAGCAGCACTCTTTATGATTGGCCGATCGGAAAGCAGAAGCCGCGTCAGTTCGGACCGCGTGAACTCTCTCAGACCGCGACGACCTTTGCTTAGCTCGCGCCATTTCAGAAAGTATGAATGGATCACCGTAATGGTTACTACTTATAGAGGTAACAATCTGCAAATAACAAAACTATGGCACGGATATGACATTAAACCGTGCGGATTATATCACGCAAGCAGCACAGATAACAAGAATGAACAATGGCTTGCGCATAGGCAAGTCAGGCCGATTAAACAGAAACCTACGATCAGCATGTTAATGAAGTTCAACAAAAATCTCAAGCATTTAGCGCCAGTCGCGCGACCTACACATCAATTCGGCATAAGACATTTCAGCATAAATTATACGAGTTATAAGCACATCAGAAGGTGCTAAAGGAAAATATTATCCAAAGTAAACCAAATCGTCAGATTATCCCAAAAAGCGAATAAGAAAAAATTACAAACATAGTTCATGAAAGTTAAAAGCCGCTCACGACTGATGTGGCTCTTCGGGGTTATCCTAACGATGAAGTCGGGCGACCTGGTCGCCAGTCTGAATAAGAAGGCCATAGATCTGACTCGAATGGTAGTGGATGTGATTGAGCGTGCTATGAAGCCGCGCGGCGTCCCGTTCTACCCGTGCGGCAAGAATCGTACGAGCAGGAGGGGCCCCGATGGGATCATTCGCAGCAGGGTCGGATGCCCTAACGGGTGGGGGATTAGAGCTCGCCCCAACAACCGGGCGGTTCAACATCCTGGATCTTTCATCACTGGACGAACGTCGGTTTTCACCAACTTCCCTGGTTATACGAAGGTGTTTATTTTGATAATATTTACAGTCCTCCTCGAACTTCGAGGACATCCTCTTCTCCCGATCAAAGCGCGCGGTTATTGTAGCAATCTGGTCTATCAGCATTCTCTCCTTATCAAATCGCGCTTTCTTCTCAGACTCCAGTTGGGCCTCCAACGCTTTCTCTCTCTCCGACCGCCTTTTCTTCTCGGCCTTCAGGTCAGCCCGCGCAGTTTCTAACTGGGCCCTAATCATCAGATGCTCCTCTCGTCGTTCTTTCCTCTCGGCTTCTAATGCAACCCGAGCGGCCTCCTCTTTCTTCTCCATCTCTCTTACTTTCACTTCCAAATTATTCAGAAGAAGCTGGAAGTCGGTCAGCTTCTCCTGTCCAGAATCTAATCTCGGCACAAGGTTCGGCATCTGAGGCAGAGGCGGAAGGCTAGATATCAGGTCGCCCGGCCTTATTATGTCCTCTGGTTTGTCTACAAGAAAAAATTGTAATTAGCACAGCCAAAGGCGGATAGAATAATTAAAGGATTATAAGGTTAAAATGCTTGAATGAACAGGCCGCTTCAATTGTTCCGAGTCCATTCTCCGGCGTTGTTCTCGCCAGATCCTTTCGTTGTTCTTTCGTCTAGTGGCCAAGGTTTGAGTCATAGGCGGGAAGAAGCTCGGCGGCGGATTCAGTACAACTTGTTTTGCTTTTTCCGAGAACGCGGAATGAAGAAGCGGATAGTTTCATAACCCGCATCAGGCTTTCCTGGGGCAAATGGATCAGGCAGTTGCGGCTTGCCCTGCGCCCGTATCTTCTCCTCCTTTATACCCATTAAGCGCAGACCGGCTAGTGTCTGGTCTTTCTCTTCTCGTACAGTCTTCCCAGAGTCACCTGTATTTTCGTCAGGGGAAACAGTTCGGCTCAAGGTCGCGGGGCTATCAAGTAGCGTATCTTTGTTCAGAAAATCATCCATTCCTCTGAGGATGCCCCCGATCGACAAACTGTTCGCAGAATCTGGAACAAGATCGCCCGAATTGGCAAGGGGGGTATTGGGGGGATCGATTTCCTCCTTCACGCGCGGATTACTTTGGAGACAGGCCGTCGTCGGCTTCTTAAAGGCTCTATTCTTAGTCTTCAACTTTTGGAGCTTCCTAGCAATTCGCTCGGCTGACGAATAGCCCCTCTTTCTCTTCTTCTTCCCCGACTCCGGGTTGATCTGCCTTGTAGGGCTGGAATCGTCAAAAATTAGAACCGCCGAGGTAGGTGACCCGTCCGGCCTGGAAGAAACAACTTCTCCTTCTTCTCCAACATTCAGTTTCATGAGAGGAGTCCCTGATGGAGTAAAATCCATATCAAAGGAAGGTGTAGAATGGTCCGCCCCGGGCTCTATCGACTTCCTTCCTAAGGCGTTCTCCTCAGATAACGAGATCTCCGCGGCTTTGGCCTTGATCGCTTCCTCCTCGGCAGCTTTGGCCTTGGCCACCTCCTCCGCGGCTTTGGCCTTGATCGCTTCCTCCTCGGCAGCTTTGGCCTCGGCCGCCTCCTCCGCGGCTGCTTTGGCCTTGGCCGCTTCTTCTTCAGCAACTTTGGCCTTGGCCGCCTCTTCCTCGACGGCTTTAGCTTTGGCCGCCTCTTCCTCGGCGGCTTTAGCTTTGGCCGCCTCTTCTTCGGCGGCTTTGGCCTTTGCCACTACTTCTCTTGCGGCTTTGACTTTGGCCGCCTCCTTCTCTATAGCCTTTTTCTTGGCCAACGATTCTTCGGCGGCTTTCCTCTCCTCTGTAGTTTTTCCCCAGTATTCTTCTTGGGTCCGGAAGGTTCTACCTTGGGAGACCGCCCGGCCTTGTCCGGCCGATGACTCTTTTTCCTCCGGGCATCTTTTTCTTTCCGCTCTTCGACCTTCTTCCGGTCACCCCCCTTATCAACACGGGTTTGAAAAGAATCAAGGAAATCTATTCTAATTAAAGGGGTGCCGATCTGAAAAATCCTAACCGCAATCGGCGAGTAGCGACCCGTGATCTCCGGAGAATTATGCAAAAGAAAGAGCTCTCAGGCAATTTTATAGACATGAGTGCAAGTCGGGTGCGGTCTTGCGGGTAGAACTGATATTTTCAAAATCTCCTCGGAGTTTGAAAATATGCGGGGATTATGTTTACCCAAAAGACCGCTTCCGAGTGGTACTTCTCCCAGACTGGGCGGTCTAAAGGCTAAGGTCGCCCGGTTTAGTTTCAGCAAAGGTCATTCAGAACCAACCAACACACAACCGGGCAGTCTGATATGATTCAGACCGCCCCCGTTTTCTGAAGATCATCTAGACCAGGCCTCCAGAAGCAAGCCGCGGTCTCAAGTCTCAGACCGCCCGGGTGGTGCCATAAAAGCTATCAAGGCCCAAGTCCAGGAAGCAAGCCGCGGTCTCAAGTCGGAGACCGCCCGGGTTGCGCCATGAAGATCAGCAAGGGCCAAGTCCCAAGGGCAAGCCGCGGTCTCAAGTCAGAGACCGCCCGAGTTGCACCGTCGCCTTGATCACCGCATCTTCAGTCTTCGGCCAGGACAGATCGGAAGCCGCCTGCCCGATTCTCCTGTACCCGGGCAGGCGGTTATCTTATCCCTGCCCGTTCGGGCAGGCCCCCGAGCCTATAAATAGGCGGCAACACTCCCAAGGGGCGCACTCTCGAATCCAGGAGCTCGCTTGTTTGAGCTGCGATCTCGAGTTTCCCGTCTTGCGGACTGTCTGACCGGCCGGCTTCTACTTTCCAGCACTTGTAACCCGTTGTAACCGCTTCTTCTTAATCAAAGGAAAGCCCGTCACAGGAGTGGCATTCGCCGTGACGGGCGAAGTCTAGCCTTGACCGCTGCTAGCTGTCTCGTTTTCTCCACCTAAAAAGTAACCGGCAGCCCGCAGCCTCCGATTTCTTTCGGAGGTGCGATTTCGGACTCAACATCTCCATCGTGCTCTCCAGGGTGCACAGGCTCAGCATTGGCTTGGGAGGGGATGCTCTCGTTGATCTTTCGGGTTAGTGGTGGGACCTCCTCGCTGCACCTTAAGGGGTCTGTTCAGGTCATCGTAGGTGCAAATTCCTTCGGCTCTTAGTGATCGGTCACATGTTCTGGCTCGGGTGAAGTAAGGGTTAGCTGCATTCCCGTTGCAAACGTCGAAACCGGTTCTCTGGTTTCAACATTCTGGTGTAGTGAACGTGGAAGCAGCTAGTTCGGAAAAATCTGAGCAAGTCCCATGACTGGAAACGATGAGCTAGGGAACTCGCCCCTTACCAGCGAGTACATGAAGAAGGGTGACTTCGAAGAGTTCAGGAAGTTTATCCTGGAACTCTTGCGGGTCGCACTCCCCCTCAGGGCGAGTGCTCGACACGACCAACACCCGTGCTCGCCTCGCCATCTTTGATGGAGACAGAGCAAGCACGTCGGCAAGGAAAGGGGCCAGCCTCGGAGGAAGGCTTGAGCCTCCAAGCACGATTACTCTTCAACAGCTCGCCTGGGACCAGCTGCCCCGGTGAGGAGTAAGGGAGAACGCCTCCATCTCACCAGGGAGGATGGGGGAGTCCCTTCTGCGAGCTGATTACCTCAGCTCCCATTCCAAACAGGTTCATCGAACCTGCCATGTCTTACTACACTAGCAAGGATGACCCTCGATCTCCAGCATCTCCAATGGTTTGAAGACATGGTCTCGCTCAGACAGATGAAGGACGCCTCCAAGTGCAGGCTCTTCGCCATCACTTTCAAGGGAGAGTCAAAAGTCTGGTTCCACCAGCTCCCATCAGGTACCATCTATAGCTTCAAGGACCTGCGCCAGAGCTTCTTGTTGAGGTTCTCCACCTCAAAGAAGAGGTGGAATGGGTGGAGTCCCTGTTCTTGATTCGACAGAATCAGGTGGAGACGCTAGGAAGCTACGCGGATCGGTTCCAGGAACAAGTCCTTCACCTCCAGGTTGATCAGAGAAGTAGGAGGGACCAGGAGAAAGAGAAGGAATAAGAAGGCAAAGAAAATGGAGAAAAGTGATGGAAGAGATGGCCGAGTTGCATGTGGCCGAGTAGGCGCGAGAAAGCACGTTGTAATAGATATGTAACCTACCTTATGATGGATGAAAAAGGTTTAGAGTCAGCACCTTAGGTAAGACCCTGACTAGAGACCGTTGACCGGGCTTAGTAATGCCGGCAGTTGGGAGGCCCATCAGGTCGGCTCGTCGTGGTCAAGGCTTCGAGAGGGAAATCGGTCTGAGGATGTGTTAAGTTCCTCCGCCTCTTGGTGAGCTAAGCCCCTAGGAAGTGTTGAAGTTCTCCACCCTCAGTTGTTCTGGGGATGAGTTGAGTTCGTCCACCTCCAGGCGGGCTAAGCCCCTAGGAAGTGTTGAAGTTCTCCACCTCCAGTTGGTCTGGGGAAGTGTTGAGTTCCTCCACCTCCAGGTGGGCTAAGCCCCTAGGAAGTGTTGAAGTTCTCCACCCTCAGTTGTTCCGGGGATGTGTTGAGTTCCTCCGCCTCTAGGTGGGCTAAGCCCCTAGGATGTGTTGAAGTTCTCCACCCTCAGTTGTTCCGGGGAAGTGTTGAGTTCCTCTGCCTCCAGTTGGGCTAAGCCCCTAGGAAGTGTTGAAGTTCTCCACCCTCAGTTGTTCTGGGGAAATATCAAGTTCCCTCCATCTCGGGTTGAGTTCGGCTCGACTAGAGATGTTGAGTTCCCTTCATTTTGGGATGAGTTCGACTCGACTAGAGATATTGAGTTCCCTCCATCTCGGGTTGAGTTCGGCTCGACTAGAGACGTTGAGTTCCCTCCATCCCGGGTTGAGTTTGGATCGAATAGAGATGTTGAGTTCCCTCCATCTCGGGTTGTGTTCGGCTCGACTAGAGATGTTGAGTTCCCTCCATCTCGGGGTGAGTTCGGCTCGACTAGAGATGTTGAGTTCCCTCCATCACCGGTTGAGTTCAGCTCGACTAGAGATGTTGAGTTCCCTTCATCTCAGGTTGAGTTCGGCTCGACTAGAGATGTTGAGTTCCCTCCATCTCAGGTTGAGTTCGGCTTGACTAGAGATGTTGAGTTCCCTCCATCTCAGGTTGAGTTCGGCTCAACTAGAGATGTTGAGTTCCCTCCATCTCAGGTTGACTTCGACTCGACTAGAGATGTTGAGTTCCCTCCATCTCAGGTTGAGTTCGGCTCGCCTAGAGATGTTGAGTTCTCTCCATCTCAGGTTGAGTTCGCCTCGACTAGAGATGTTGAGTTCCCTCCATCTCAGGTTGAGTTCGGCTCGACTAGAGATGTGGAGTTCCCTCCATCTCAGGTTGAGTTCGGCTCGACTAGAGACGTTGAGTTCCCTCTATCTCAGGTTGAGTTCGGCTCAACTAGAGATGTTGAGTTCCTCCATCTCAGGTTGAGTTTGACTCGACTAGAGTTGTTGAGTTCCCTCAATCTCAGGTTGAGTTCGGCTCGACTAGAGATGTTGAGTTCCCTCCATCTTAGATTGAGTTCGGCCTTCAGGTGGGCTAAGCCCGTAGGAAGTGTTGAAGTTCTCCACCCTCAGTTGTTCCGGGGAAATATTGAGTTCACTCCATCTCGGGTTGAGTTCGACTCGACTAGAGATGTTGAGTTCCCTCCATATTGGGTTGAGTTCGGCTCAACTAGAGATGTTGAGTTCCCTCCATCTCGGGTTGAGTTCGGCTCAACTAGAGATGTTGAGTTCCCTCCATCTCGGGTTATGTTCGGCTCGACTAGAGATGTTGAGTTCCCTTCATCTCGAGTTGAGTTTGGCTCGACTAGAGATGTTGAGTTCCATCCATCTCCGGTTGAGTTCAGCTCGACTAGAGATGTTGAGTTCCCTCCATCTCAGGTTGAGTTCGACTCGACTAGAGATGTTGAATTCCCCCATCTCAGGTTGAGTTCGGCTCGACTAGAGATGTTGAGTTCCCTCCATCTCAGGTTGATTTCGGCTCGACTAGAAATCTTGAGTTCCCTCCATCTCAGGTTGAGTTCGACCCGACTAGAGATGTTGAGTTCCCTCCATCTCAGGTTGAGTTCAGCTCGCCTAAAGATGTTGACTTCTCTCCATCTCAGGTTGAGTTTGACTCGACTAGAGATGTTGAGTTCCCTCCATCTCGGGTTATGTTCGGCTCGACTAGAGATGTTGAGTTCCCTCCATCTCGAGTTGAGTTCGGCTCGACTAGAGATGTTGAGTTCCATCCATCTCCGGTTGAGTTCGGCTCGACTAGAGATGTTGAGTTCCCTCCATCTCAGGTTGAGTTCGACTCGACTAGAGATGTTGAATTCCCTCCATCTCAGGTTGAGTTCGGCTCGACTAGAGATGTTGAGTTCCCTCCATCTCAGGTTGATTTTGGCTCGACTAGAAATGTTGAGTTCCTTCCATCTCAGGTTAAGTTCGGCCCGACTAGAGATGTTGAGTTCCCTCCATCTAAGGTTGAGTTCAGCTCGCCTAGAGATGTTGACTTCTCTCCATCTCAGGTTGAGTTTGACTCGACTAGAGATGTTGAGTTCCCTCCATCTCAGGTTGAGTTCGGGTCGACTAGAGATGTTGAGTTCCCTCCATCTCAGGTTGAGTTCGGCTCGACTAGAGATGTTGAGTTCCCTTCATCTCAGGTTGAGTTGGGCTCCACTAGAGATGTTGAGTTCCCTCCATCTCAGGTTGAGTTCGGCTCGACTAGAGATGTTGAGTTCCCTCCATCTCAGGTTGAGTTCGGCTCCACAAGAGATGTTGAGTTCCATCCATCTCAGGTTGAGTTCGGCTCGACTAGAGATGTTGAGTTCCCTCCATCTCAGGTTGGGTTCGGCTCGACTAGAGATGTTGAGTTCCCTCCATCTCGGGTTGAGTTCAGCTCGACGAGAGATGTTGAGTTCCCTCCATCTCGGGTTGAGTTTGGCTCGACCAGAGATGTTGAGTTCTCTCCATCTCGGGTTGAGTTCGGTTCGATCAGAGATGTTGAGTTCCATCCATCTCCGGTTGAGTTTGGCTCGACCAGAGATGTTGAGTTCCCTCCATCTCAGGTTGAGTTCGGCTCAACCAGAGATGTTGAGTTCCCTCCATCTCAGGTTGACTTCGGCTCGACTAGGGATGTTGAGTTCCCTCCATCTCAGGATGATTTCGGCTTGACTAGAGATGTTGAGTTCCCCTCCACCTCAGGTTGAGTTCCGCTCGACTAGAGGTGTTGAGTCTTACTCTCCCTCAAGTTGTGCTCGGATCGACTAGAGGTGTTGAGCTTTCTCCACCTCCTGTTGAGCTCAGTTCATGGTTGGGTTGTTAAGTGGAGAAAGGTTCACCTTCCATCTCCAGTTGAGCTCAGCTCGACTAGAGATGTTGAGTCTTCCTTCACCTCGGGTCGAGTTCAGCTCGACTAGAGGTGTTGAGCTTTCTCCACCTCCTATTGAGCTCGGTTCACGGGAGGGTTGTTAAGTGGAGAAATGTTCGCCTTCCATCTCCAGTTGAGCTCGGCTCGACTAGAGATGTTGATTCTTCCTCCACCTCGGGTCGAGTTCAGCTCGACTAGAGGTGTTGAACTTTCTCGACCTCCAGTTGGGCTTGGTCCACGGGAGGGTTGTTAAGTGGAGAAAGGTTTGTGGTTCTTGCGTTCAGTTCGGATTGAACCATCTTTGAGTAGTTCGACCGTTGCATTTTCTCTCGTCTCTCCGAACCACGGGAGATCCATTATTTTTCTGGGCTCGTGTCGAACTCGAAAAAAACGGGATTGTGTATAACCCGTAATTCATCGAGACCAGACTGGAAGTGAAGGTGGTCGTGACTGTCGAAATTGACCCGTTGGAGGCGACTGAAGCCACCCAAGGCAAAAAGAGGACCCAAAAAAAGGAGGAGGCAAGTGGCAGGGCGAGTGGGGTAGCCCCCACTCACCCCTTTCCCCTTAGGTGGCGAGGGGGGAGCCCCCCCTCCCCACCCCACCCGACCCACTCGCCCGATCCCCCTTAGTTGGCGAGTGGGGAGACCCCCCCGATCCCCCTTAGTTGGCGAGTGGGGGAGCTCCCCCCCCCCCCCCCCCCCTCGCTCGGTCCCCTTTGGATGGCGAGTGGGGGAGGCTCCCCTCCCTCACTCACTCGTTCCCCTTTAGATGGCGAGTGAGGGAGCTCCCCCCCACTCCCCCATCCCCTTTAGATGGCGGGTGTGGGGAGCCCCCCTACACTCGCCAGCAAGGCTGGCAAGTGGGGGAAGCCCCCCACTCGCCCCCCTCTAGCGGGTAAGTGGGGGTAATGCCCCCACTCTCCCCTTCTCTCTTTGGTTTTAGGGGTGCGGGTAGTGTGTTCAAGCGGCTATCCGCAGCTCATTTTCAGGAAATCTATAAATAGACCCCATGGGCACCTTGGGAGGGGATACCTGAAGTCTCCCTCTATCCCCCGTGTGTTACTTGTGAGCAAGCACCCTTACCCTCTGTCCATATAGTTGGCAGTGAGGTCTCCATCGTGCTCTTCAGGGTGCCCAGACTCAGCATTGGCTTGGGAGGGGAAGCTCGCGTTCATCTTCTGGGTTAGTGGTGGGACCTCCTCATTGCAGCTTAAGGGGTCTGTTCAAGTCATCGTAGGTGCAAGGTCTTTCGGCTCTTAGTGATCGGTCACGTGTTCTGGCTCGGGTGAAGTAAGGGTTAGCTGCATACCCATTGCGAACGTCGAAACCGGTTCTCTGGTTTCAACATTCTTGTATTAGGTTGTTCCTGTCGCGAAGAAGTTTAGTTATGCATGCATAGGCGCCCCAGAGCTTGAGGAAAAATTGAACCTGATGTTCAGTTCAGTTGTCGCCACTGGAGTTCATGCTTGTACCCCGAACACTACGTCCCAAACCCGATAGTCTATTGATGAGCTAGATATGTCTGAGGATGACAATGATCCAGTTAAGATCAGTGGGAATGTAGAGAGTATTGATCCGACCGTTGCATCTGAATCTCGCAAACGACGGAAGGAGGAAAAGAAAGCTTCCTACGCAGTCTTAAGTGATTTGGTGGAATCTTCTAAAGTTATCGGTGTTTCTCTCCGGGAGCCGCCAAACTCCACGTGCCCATTCACTATTACCCAAGCTTGGGAGAAACTTGACTCTTACCCTGACATATGCAAAGAGTATGATTTTTTCGATTTTGCTAACCGGTGATAAATGGTTGGGTGAATTAATTGGTGGGCATCCAGTTAGTTCTTATATGGGTTCCTCTAAATATTTATCTTGGGGCTTATCTAGAGGCTTATCTATGAGTTTATCAAGGGGCTCATCTAAGGGTTTACCTAGGGGTTCATCAAGGAGTTTTCTTAAGGATTCGTCTAATAATGGTCTATCTAGGTGTTCATTTATGGGTATTTCTAAGGTATCATCTAGGGGGTCTTATAAGGGGTTCATCAAATTGTTTATCAAAGGGTTCATCTAGGGGGTTTATTTATGAGGTTTATCTGTTGGTTTATTTATGAGCTTATCTCGAGGTTCATCTAGGGGTTCAACTATGGGTTTTCTAGGGGTTCATCTCAGATTTTTAGGGGGTGATGGAGGGGATTATTTAGAGGGTTATCTATTGGTTAATTTATGAGTTCATCTATTTATTTATTCAGGGATTCATCTAGGGGTTTATCTAGGACTTCATCTAGGTGTTTATATTGGGGTTCATCTTGAGTTTTATCTTGGGGTTCAACTAGCGATTTATATAGGGGGTTCAACCATGAGGTTTATCTAAGAATTTATGTAGAGGTTCAACCATGGTGTTTATGTCTAAGGATTTATCTATGGGTTCATCCATGAGGTTTATCTAGGGACATATCTAGATGTTCATATAGGGTTTTATCAAGGGTTTATCGAGGGGTTCATTTACAGGGTTATTTAGGCCTTCATCTAGGAGTTTATTTAGAGGTTCACCTATGTGTTTTTATATGGGTTCACCTATGTGTTTATTTAGGGTTTTATCTAGGAGTTTATTTATGATTTCAACTGGTGGTTAATCTATGGTTTCATCTAGGAGTTTATCTATGGTTTCATATTGGGGTTTATCTATTGTTCATCAAAGAGTTTTCATATTTAGGAGTTTTTCTAGGGTTTTCATCTATGAGTTGAGTTCATCTAGTGATTTATCTAAGGGTTCATTTAGGCATTTTTCTAGGGTTTCATCCAGTTAGATTTAATAATTTTAACACTCCATGCATAACATCAATCGTTATGGTGAAGAATAGAGAAATTACCATGATGAATGTCATTTCAATTGTTTTTCCACAAGCGAAGAATATCTTATGTCGTATTCACATTAATAGAAATGTCCTTGTTCATTGTAAGAATTATTCAGTAATGAGAAATATTTTGATAAATTAATGTTTGAATGACAAGAGGTGGTTTAAGTTGTTTAGAAAAATGATTTTAAAATTGTTTTTAATCAATTAATTATTGAGTTTTCTACCTTATATTCTAGTATTTTGGAATATATCACCACAATTTGGATAGAACCTTACAAAGATCATTTTATGTCGGTATGAATTGATAAATACTTACATGTGTGTAACTCATGCACTAATCGTGTGGAGGGAGGTGATCATAACCAACTTAAAAAATTTTGGAAGTGTCAAATGACAATTTGACAATAATATGGAAGAATTTCGATCAAATGATAACCCAAGATTATTCGGTGAAATTAAAGTTGCATCAAAATTATTAATGATGCCACAAGTGCATTGTATTCAAATTTAATAAAGAAGGTGTATACACAAGCCTTACAATTCATTAAAGAGGAGAAAGAACTAGTGAAGAAAGGGGGCAGTTTCCATTAGTTCATGAATGTTCACACCCTACATGACGTCAAGGTAAGAGTCAAAGCAAACCTGTGATAAATGGTTGGGTGAATTAATTGGTGGGCATCCAGTTAGATTTCATAATGCTTTCAGAATGTCGAAACAAATTTTTTTTATCTATTGCAAACTTTAGAACAACGGATTACAAGGTTCGCGGAGGACCGTAAGTAGAGAGGTCATTGCAATTACATTATATGTTTTATCACATAACGAGACTATCATAAAAGCAAGTGAGCGTTTTCAACATTCAACCGAGACTGCTAGCAGATATTTTAGCAAAGGACTTCATGCTTTGTTGCGCTTCATAGAAGATATTATAGTTTCAAAAGAGGGATATTTTGCTACCACTTCACCAAAAATTATGCAAGATGCGCGTTACATGTCTTTTTTAAAGATTGCATGTGTCATCGACGAAACACATATTGATGCAAGTATTTCAGTTAAAAACAAAGTATCATATATTGGGCGCCATGGAACTACTACACAAAATGTAATGGTTGTTTGTGACTTCAACATGTATTTTTCTTTCGCCGTGACTCGTTGGGAGGGATTTGCGTATGATAGTTGTATTTTTCAATTTTGCTATAAGCAATCTCAAGTTCAACTTCCCGCACCCCCAGAGGTAATGAAATTGTTATTGTAGTTCTTATATTATCATTATTTTCCAACATTTGTTCATTAAAAATGTGCGTTGATCATACAAGAAAGTATTATTTGGTGGGCGTTGGATATCCACTACAAAGAGAATATGTAAAACTGTATACAGATACACGGTACAATCTTTCTGATTTTGCTCGTGGCAATCGTCCAGCTGAAGGACTTCGAAAGATTTTTAATCAAGCGCACTCTTCCCTTATGAGTGTGATTGAACGTACATTTGGTGTATAGAAAAAAAGGGCAATAGTACGTGATATGCCAATCTATAATTTTGATAAATAAATACATATTGTCCTGACGACAATGACTTTGCATAATTTTATACGGAGGCATCCATCACGTATAGATCTTGATTTTAGAGAAAGTGAGAGAATGTGTGGGGGTGGAGTAGACTCACAGAGACGACATGATACAGGCATTGATACAACAAGTGATGTAGACGAAATGATAACACTGCGTGAGTCTATAACGTAACATCTCTATGAGGCAAGAATATAATATTTATTCCTCATATTTTATATATTTTAATTAATTTAATATCAGAATCTAATTAAAATATTTTCAATTATGTAGGTGATAAACTGAACTATTTGCATGCAGCCGATGAATCCTTTCACCAAAAATTTACAAAAAAAAATTGTAACTTTAATATCTGAAAAATATTGAAGTATTATTATGTATGTCATGTAACGTTGATTTACAGATGTTTAAACTAGGTTAATTAATTATAAAAAAATAATATAACAAAACTCTGTTTTTGACAAACAGTTTTTACAAAACAGCTTATCAAATAACACTGCAAACTTTCCTACACGTTGCGAAAACAGCTTCTTTTCATCAGCTCTATTCGATTAGCAATTTTCCATCAGCAACAACCCAACCAAATAGAGCCTGATTGATACTAATGGATTCATCAAAATTGGGTCTGGCCCCGTGATTTTTTCCCTTTTTGAGTTTCCACGTAAAAATCTTGTTGTCTGCTGTTAGTACTCTATTTTGACTGTTTGTACGCTCGACTTACCCTCGAGTTAAGATGATCTGATTCGTCCGATTCCTAAGAGCGGTGTACTACCCACAACAATAACTATTTGACATGCTGACGTTTGATTAGGTACATGGCTCACTCAGATCCTTCTCCGATTAATAAAGCTCTTAATAAATGAGGCCATGGCTCTTCTCAGATAAATTAAATAATATTGCCCGTACAATTTTTTGGTTACAAGTCTGTACAATATTTTGATGAAAAGAAATCGGCGGTGAGATTTCTTCGGAGAGAAGAAAGCGTTAAAACGTACGCGCGGGACACCATACCGCACCGTTCACCGAGCTTTTGATATAAATAATCTATTTCCCCTTTCCCTGACTTTAATTTTTTACCGTAACGAACCCTATTGTGCCCTCTTCTTTCTCCGACTCAAGCGAGCGCCGTGGCGGCTGCGGCTGCGGGAACGGCACTGGAACGAGCGTCATGGAGGGACATGTTTTATGAAATAATCCTAGGGTTTATTGAAGACGACGAATTTCGGCTACAGATCCAAGGTCAATCCCCATGGCTCGCCAGGACAACCCCTTCGCTCTTCTCGGAGAGGATGACGAAGGCGCTGACGTTTCAGTTCTCATTGCCAAGGTCGAGGCTAAGAAGCCTGTTCCGCCGCCCGAGCCGGCGGAGCATCCGAAACAGAAGGTCCATGACTTGCCATCTAAACTTCCCGCTCCGGCTGATAACGGTACTTTTTTTAATCTGTTATCGACGTAACGTTTGTGTTTTTGTTGAGTTTTTGTGCGGCTGCTCATTTTTGCTAATTGACTTCTTTGTCTTAGTGAGGGAAGAGAAGGGCCGTGGAAGGGGCGGTCGTGGTCCGGGAAGGGGTGGGTTTGGCAGTGTCGGTGGAAATGAAGCCATTGAGCAGCCCTATAATGGAAACTACAGGGGTTACAGTGGTGAATTTGGCGGCGGACGTAGCCGTGGGCGTGGTGGCAGAGGTGGAGCGGGGCGAGGAAGGGGGTTTGGTTTTACTGGTTCGGTGAACAGGAATCAGTCGGAGTATGATAATCTGGGTGAAGCCGCAGCAGAGGGAGCTGAAAGTCAGGAGAAAGTCTACTACGGTGAGAGGAGGCCATTTAGATATGAAGGTAGGAACTTTTCAGAGGAAAAACAGGTAGCAGATGGCGAGGAGAAGGAGGACTTTGGGTCTAGGGGTTATGGTGGTAATCGTGAAAACACGAACCGGGGGTTTAGGGGATATGGAGCTGGCCAGGAGAACCGTGGTTTTAGGGATGGAGACGACCATGGGGGGAGGAATTATGGTGGTGATAGGGAGAACCGAGGATTCAGAGGCGGCGAGGGCTATGGTAGAGGGTATGGTGGAAGAGGACGGAGAGGTGGACGCGATGGAGAACATGGCGGTGCTAATCAGGAGTTGAATGGAAGATTGAATGTATCTGAAAGTAAAGATACTGCCACTGATGAAAAAGAGCCAATTACTAATGACACAATCGATGAAAATGGAGGCTCCGGAAGGTATGCTTTCTTGTTCTGTTTTTTTATTTGGTGTTAAGTTTTTTCCTTGTTTCAAGTTTTTATATTAAAGGTTATGGAATTAATGAACCGTGCGTTCGCAAGATCTTGCCAGTTGAGCGAGAATGGATCTCTTATCTCTTATACTTTTTGGTCTGACAATAGAAGCAATTCATTGAGTGGTGATGACCTTAAGAACAGGTTGACAAATAATTTTCAATTAAAAGCTATTGATATCATACATATTTTGAAATGGGTATGTAGGCCTCTTAGTAATTTCTAGTATTTTTATAAGTTGAAGTGTTGAGACTTATAATAACAATTATGCCACTTTATATTTCTATTTAAAGGACCACTTGGTCATGAGGAAGGAACATGTGAACAAATCCTAAATCTATCTCTTTCTCTCTCTTAGTTTGAAATGGGTATGTAGGTCTCTTAGTAATTTCTAGTATTTTTATAAGTGTTGAGACTTATTACAATTATGTAACTTTGTATTTCTATTTAAAGGACCGTTTGGTCACGGGGAAGGGACAAGTGAACCAATCCTAAATCTATCTCTTTCTCTCTCTTAGTTCTCTCTTCTCCCTCCTCCTCAAGTTAGGGTTTGCTTGAGCAAGGCTCCCCTCCTCCTTCCCCCCTTCTCTTCCGGCTGAGCACAACTCCCATGTATCCCCCCTCCCTTACCGTCTTCGACCATCCCTCCGATGAGATTTCGATTCATTACAGGTTATAACTCGTAACATAATAATATTAAATTGTAGAAATCCTATATATTTTTTTTTTTATTTTTGAATAATTTAGTTGCTCTTCTAATTTAATTTTTTTTATTGAATTGTTTCTTACCTATGAAGCACCGATACTTCCTTGAGCGCCGCGTACCCATATCGGGTACGTTTCTAGTACAGGTACATACCCGATACTCGGCTGATACACATGCTACTCTAATCTTTGAATATGTTTGAACTTGGCAAATCGTTTTGAAGGATTTTTTTTGACAAATACAACTAGTGTTTGTTTATGATAGCAACAAAATGTACCCCAAATTTAAATTTCTTTTATCATCAGAAATTCAGAACTACAAAGAATTTGATTTATATTTGATTATTATGCTTTTTTATTATGCACTTGAAATTAAATGTTTAAATTGACAGTGTTTCTACTTGTTAAATATGCATATTTTATGTTATATTATCTCTTTTTAAAAAGTGACACATGCATAGATGTACATTTATATGGACATATATATATATCCATGTGTGTGTATATATATAAATCAATTATATGTATGAATCAATCATATATATATATATATATATGAGTGCCCGACACGGGGCTCCGCCCCTACGGCCAAGCGCGACAGTACCCGGATGGCGACGGCGGGCTTTGCCCGCCCCGGCTCGATCCTGTCGGGCGGCTCGATCCTGTCGGGCGGCTCGATCCTGTCGGGCGGCTCGATCCTGTCGGGCGGCCTTCGGCCACATCCAGGCGGGCTTCGCCCGCCTCCGCACGGGCTTCACCCATGCTCGATGCATCTGCGGGCTGCGCCTGCAACATATACATATGAGTACTCGAAATGACCGTAAAAAATATACATAAATATTACAATATTTATTTTGTAAAAAATATGTATAGATATTAAAGATGTTTCCCATAAAACATGTGGAAGACATTTCAGTTGTTTGGCGTAAATAATGGGGAGGGGAAGTTTTTTTAAATTTTTTTTATATTAAAGATGTTTCAGATAAAACATATGAAAGATCTAACAGTGGAAAATGAAAGCATGTTAAGAGCATGGAGAATGCTATATTCCCTTATATAATAAAGATATATATATATAACGTACCTATATCTTTATATTTTTTGATTTTGTTGTATATATATACGTATCGAGTTGTTAAAGGCGCGCCTCAGGCGCACCTAAGGCTCAAGGCTCACCAAGCTCAGAGGTTTGAGCCTTTGTGCGCCTTTTTTGCGCCTTTGGAGCATAAAAGACACGTCTAGGCGCAATTTCTATTGTAAATTTTTTTTCAAAATAAAGAAATAAATAATGTAAGAACTAAATTTTTTTTCCATGATTTAGTGTTTGTGAAACATAATCGAGCTTTGAAACTTACATATGATGCAAGTGATCATATTGATTCTATTTTTTAAGAAATATAAATGATAGTAATGAATTATTAATGAGTAGAATAGATGAACAATTTGATTAAGAAGATGAAGTGATGTTTGATGCAGATTATTTAAACCGAATATAGTTGTGTCTTGCCTTCGTCAGGCGCGCGCCTGTGCCTTGCCTTCGCCAGGCGCGCGCCTGCGCCTTGCCTTTGCCAGGCGCGCGCCTGCGCCTTGAGCCTTGTGCCTGCGCCTTGAGCCTTGCGCCTAGGCTCCAAGACCCCTTTGCACCTTGGTGCGCCTTGCGCCTTTAATAACTAAGGATTATACGGTACTTGTGCATGTACCGATGCTTCATAGCTTCTTACTCATGCATTAAGTTTTGATATTTATTTAATGTACTACATTTAATCTTCTCAAAATAAAATACCATAACTCACATCATTGGCGTAGATGTATTTTCTTGTTCTTCCCATTAACCTGGAGTGTCCTTGCTTTGGAAGGCATGCCTTTTTCACTTGCATCCATGATTTATACTTGCATGCATGATTCAATGCCATGCAAGCCCTTTATATTAACATTAACATGCATGCTTTTATTATTCATATTCATGTTTTCTACTTCCATGCATGATTTAATAGCAGAAGCCCCTTATGCTAACATCCATGCTATCATCTTTTCACATCCATTGTTTCTACTTGCATGCACCATCAGTTTAATGGCATGCAAGTCCATTTAGTTAGCATGCAAACACTCAATCAACATGCATGGTTGCTACTTTTTTATTTATAACCCATACATTCACATGTTTGTTAAATATCAGGCTGCCTTAAAGTTACCTCAAGGTGATCATGGTACAAAAGTGGATATTGTGTGTGTTTTTTATAAAATGGTCGCTAGTCATCTACCACATCATTGAGAAAAGAAACCCTAAGGTATTCTCTTTTCGAACATGGTATCAGAGCCCTGATGGCCTCCGCTATTTGTTCTCGTTAGGGGTGAGCATAAGAAACCGCAAAAATCGCCCGCACCGCACAAATCACACCGATTTTTAAACATCACCGCGTAGTTCTCGTTAGCGCTGAAGGTTCATTGCATCGTCGATCTTAGACGCCAAGCGACTCATTGATCTTGTTCGTTCCTTGATGTGACACGCTCATTACGATCAATTTATTTCTGTGGTTTTTTCTTTACAATCTCCTTCATTGACTTGATCTGTCGTCCTGACACGCTTTGTTGATGTTTGTTAAATGGCTTGAGGCTTTGTTTCTTCCGCTTGCTACTGGCATTGTTGTTTTGCTACTTGTATCGTGCCTTCAGTTTGGCTCTCCAAAATCCCGTGTGAACTCTCTTTACCCATCCACATCGAAGGTTATCATCTTAATTATTCTACTATTCGGAATTTGGAGAGAGATTGCTTTTGTGAAGCCCCATGGGCCTTGAATCACGTCTGTTGCTATGCTGATCGTTCCTGTTCGATTTTCTTTTTTCTGATTTCTTTTCAATATGACTGATAAATTGAATAATGTATATCACTCTGAACGGTCCAACAATTCTTCTAAATGTTATATTGAAAGCAAAATTTGGAGAGAGAGAGATTGCCTTTGTGAAGCCTCACGGTCCTTGAATCACGTCTGCTGTTATGCTACTAGTTCCTGTTCGATTTTCTTTTTCTGATTTCTTTTCAATATGATTGATAAATTGAATAATGTATATCACTCTAAACGGTTCAATAATTCTTCCAAATATTATATTGAAAACAATTCTAATATGGACTTTTGACACAATTTTATGCATATTACGTTGAGTGATAAAAATTATCTTCTTTAGGTCCCTTTGCATATTTATTGGAAATTAGAGGAGACTTGTATTTTCCACGAGATCTAAATCCCACACCTATTGTGATAGATCCTTCTTATGAATGAGAAGGAGAAAATTTTATAATGATTAATGGCTTACCAATTCTTTGGAGCCTAGTATTGCTTGTCATTCTTGTTCGTAGACGAACTATTAATAAAATGATTTGGTTATGATATGTCAATTTCAAACTGAGCAGATCTCTATGACTGATATGTGTGACTTTGAGGGATGCTACAATAAATTGACTCATAAATGAGCTGAGATTGACCAATCTGATATATGCTCAGTGGACGACTATAGGAAAAAACTTAAACGAAGATTTTTGAACTTCTTTCTAGTCTTCTTACCAAGATAGAGTTTCAGAGAGTTCTGATGTTGAGATTAGTTTATGTTCTTAATTTGGAGACTACTACACATTATATTTGGGGAGTGGCTAGTCATATAAATTATCTTAGCACTGATGTTGTGAGTGTGAGACATGATTAATTCGCTCTCTTTGTTGAGCACATGAGCGGAATGCAAAAACCTCAACTGTCACAGTGTGCTAGTGCCTAGAAGATACGATGATAAAAGTAAAATGAAACATCCTTACCATGGAAAGAAAGGGTATGGAAGAGACAAATGTTGGGACATCTCAATTTGCTCCCATAAGGATGGATCATAGGTACGATGGGAGATATGTTAGATCCCACACGACTATGTACGGTGTAGAGAGAATTCTGTGGTCATTTGTGTTTGGTTCAACAACACCAACACCTGTAAGCTGAAGGCAAGGGAAAAGTCACTCTGCAAAGGCCTGCCCCTAAGAAGAATCACTCTTCCACTGATATATGCTCAACGGAAGACTATAGGAAAAAACTTAAATGAAGATTTTTGAACTTCTTTCTAGTCTTCTTACCAAGATAGAGTTTCAGAGAGTTCTGATGTTGAGATTAGTTTATGTTCTTAATTTGGAGACTACTACACATTATATTTGGGGAGTGGCTAGTCATATAAATTCTCTCAGCACTGGTGTTGTGAGTGTGAGACATGATTAATCCGCTCTCTTTGTTGAGCACATGAGCGGAATGCAAAAACCTCAACTGTCACAGTGTGCTAGTGCCTAAAAGATACGATGATAAAAGTAAAATGAAATATCCTTACCATAGAAAGAAAGGGTATGGAAGAGACAAAATGTTGGGACATCTCAATTTGCTCCCATAAGGATGGATCATAGGTACGATGGGAGATATGTTAGATCCCACACGACTATGTACGGTGTAGAGAGAATTCTGTGGTCATTTGTGTTTGGTTCAACAACACCAACACCTGTAAGCTAAAGGCAAGGGAAAAGTCACTCTGCAAAGGCCTACCCCTAAGAAGAATCATGTGGCTGTGCAGTTCATTCCACTCTGCAAAGACCCATGCAATTTGTTTTTCTTAGTCATTTGTAGAATTTGCTAAGAAGGTTGATTGTCAATCCCGCGAGCTTGGGAAATACTATAGAATTACTTATCCTTGTAGTTCTAGCCGAAGTGCTAAATGTTTTGATATGATTCATTCCAATGTATGGACCTCTCCAGTTTGTTCATTTATTGATGATTATTCTCATTTTACTTCAATTTTTTTTATGAAGAAAAATGAAGTGAAATGTTTAAATTATTACTGTTATGCAGAAATAAAATTTGGTGTTAGAATTAAAATCTTTCGGAACGATAATGGTGGATGATTCACTTGTGGTGAACTCCAAGTGAATCGTCATGTTATTGAAACTACTAGATATCTGTTACAAGAGATGCAAGTTCCAAAATGAGTGAAGGACAAAGGTGTTCTCACTACCATATATATGATCAACCATATGATGTTATACACATTGGGGTAGGGGTGGGAAGTATCTGTTATGTGCCTATCTTCGATGTGTCGTCGGTAGCGGAAGAGGGGAGATGCACGAGCTAACTCTAGAATGGGGAAAAAGATGAGAAGAACTAGAGGAAAAGAAGAGGATGCTAGAGAGAGAAGGAGAAATGTTAGAGAAAAAAGTTGATTTAGTTCTTGCATATACCATACAAAACCCAACGATCCCTATATATAGGACCCACGATGGCACAAGCATAAATAACCCCAACATAAGAGATGTTTAAATAACTCTTCACTATGACTCGACTCGATACGACTCATGCAACTCAACTCATAACACTCGACTCATACAATCAGCTCGATACTTAAAGACTCGTAATAATATAATTCCTAGATAGCTGACGGCGTAGGACCCATAATTTTCCACCCGTCCTTCAAATCGAGCTTGCCCTCAAGCTCGAACGGTACTTGGATGACCTGATCATCGGGCTCTTTGACTTCCTGCCAGAACAGCTCCCTGCAACGTGTCGCTGTAGTGAAGGTTGCATCGAACAGTAAGTAGGCTGTGCATTATATCTGGAGGTGGGGTGAGGGTGCCCGGTGGTTGCGGATAGTCGAAGGCATTACTTTAGAATGGTGCATTACTTTTGAATGGTGCATTACTTTTGTACAAAAAGTATATAATAGAGGGAGGAAGCTTCAAGTTTATCATAAGAAATATAACAAAATTTTGATACTCATAATCCAACGTCCATTCCACTCCTCTAGGTCCAGATGCTCAGGTGTTTACTAGGTACTTTCGAAGTGCTCCAGACTTATAACGGGAATACTATACCCTACTGAAATCCATGTTGGGTACCATTTTATCTTGCTCATCCTGAAATCTTATATGACATCTATTTCTTCCATTCCCATGCCTAATTTTGGTTTGCTAATTCTAATCCTCATTGGAGGAAAGCCATGGAAGTGAAAATGGTAGCTCCTCAGATGCAAAATATTTTGGTGATCGTGCCAACTCCTAAGAGTCGTCATATCGTGTGATGCAGGCGGGTGTATACCGTTAAATATCTTCAAGATGATACCCTTGAACAATATAAAATGCGTCTTGTGGTCAAAGGTTTACCCAAGTTGATGACATCGATTTTTAGGAAACATTTACTCTTATTACTAAACTCATATTTGTGTGGTTTCTCTTGTCTATAGCTACTCATAAGTGTTGATGACTACATCAATCGGACGTTAAGAATGCGTTTTTGCATGGTGATTTGAAAAAAGAAATTTACATTGCCCCTTCTTGAGCACAAGTGCCTAAGGGACATGTATGTCAACTTAAGAAAGCTCTTTACGACCTAAAACTTTCGCCTGGATTGAGAAGCTCAACACCAAACTTACGAGAGAACTCCTGCTTGAGCTATGCATTCACATTTTAATACAATCTTGATTGTCTATGGTGATGATATTATTATTATTGGGACTGGTGGACAACACATTAACCAAGTTAAACTAGAATTGACCTCTATTTTTGAAATTAAGGATTTGGTTATTCTTCTGTACTTTCTTAAGATTGAGATAACTAGTTATGCAAGGAGTAGTATGGTTTCTTAATGGAAATATGTTTTTGGATTTGCTTATTGAAGTTCAATATCTTGGAGTTAAACCCGTGGATTGCCTCTTTGATCCCGACTACGATATTCATAAAGATGACTCCACTGCCTGAAACATAAGTAACCTTTCAACGCTATGTTGGGAATTTAATTTGACTATAACGTAGCCTGTCATCTCCTTTGTTGTTGGTCTAGTACTCTAGTTAGGCATTTTATGCATAACTCTAAAGTTCACCATTATGAAGCTACTCTTAGAATTCACAAGTTACTAAAGAAGGATTTGGGAAGATATATTATATATCAAAATCATGGTCACCTTAATAACTAGGGCAATTGTGATGATGATAGGACCGGATTTTCATTGAATTGAAGGTCCAGAAGGGGTATGCTATATTTGTTGGAAGAAACTTAATCTTCTAGAAATGTAAAAAAAAGTATAATGTTGTTGCTTAACCATCCAATGAAGTAGAATATAGGGCTATTACCCTTAGTACATATAAGTTGAGTTAGATTAAATCTATGTTGAAGGACTCGAGATTTGGAATTCAAGAAGTCACGAAGTTACATTGTGATTATCAAACTGCATTTCGCATTGCTTGTAATCTTTATTGTTATCACTTGATTTGGATATCTATTCTCCGTGCACATAATGACAGGATATCATATGACAAGGAAGAAAATGAATAAAACCTAACTCGAGAAGGAGAGCTTGTTACCATGAAATTATCTGAAGCGGCATTAGTTATGGTCTCACATAACCCATTATCAAGTTTAAATTATTTATGTTTGCGTCTTTTATGTTTCAATGTATATTTCAATTTATATTCGCGGCTTTTAATTATAATGTTCGAGTCAGTTTATTATATTAGTTTATAATAGGCGTTTTTAGTATTTTATGACAAGTCTAAATGTTTCACATGTTACGTTTATGCCAATATGTAATGTTATATGTAGATCCATTTGGGTCATGTGAGGGTATAAAATGAAATTATGAAAGTTGTTTTCTGCTTTCTAGTGCTCTTCTTCTCTCTCCAGTTCTTTCCACTGCATCCACATTCTAGGGTTAATGTTGATTAAGCAAGTGTCCCCTTCTTCCTCCTCGCATTCTTCTTAGGTTGAGCTTGACTCTCTTGTATCTCCGCCTCCACAACCACCTCCAAAAAAATATCAACGCCTTACAAGTTGGACCGTAATACTTGATAGCAGAGCCACCTTCCTCTAATCCATGCTCAATTTTTGCAGTTGTCGTGCGTTGTTGACATCCAGTCAAAGATCTACTGTTTGCTTCCAAAGATATTCGATTCTTTATCAACGTTGGATAACAAAGCTAGCGTCGTTCTCGTCCCGGTCAACGGAACGTATCCCCTCTCGGCCATTATCTCCTTCTAGAAATCGAGATGTACCTTCGCGGCTACCTTGTCTCCTTCTAGAAATCTGCGTCGATGCCTTTCCTCGCCACTACAATATGTAGCGCCAAGCTCTGAGTCTATCCCTCCCTGGGCTTAGTTTCTATTGAGAGGGCCGAACGACATCGTGCGTCGCCCACATTCTAGGGTTAGTGTTGATTAAGCAAATGTCCCCTTCTTCCTCCTCGCATTCTTCTTAGGTTGAGTTTGACTCCCTTGTATCTCCGCCTCCACAACCACCTCCGAAAAAATAACGCCTTACAAGGTGGACCGTTATACTTGGTATCAAAGCCACCTTTCTCGAATACATGCTCAACTTCTGCAGTTGTCGTGCGTTGTTGACATCCAGTCAAAGATCCACCTTCTGCCTCCAAAGATATTCGATTCTTTATCAACGTTGGATATCAAAGCCAACGTCGTTCTCCTCTCGGTCAACGGGACGTATCCCCTCCCGACCATCATCTCCTTCCAGAAATCGAGATGTACCTTCGCGGGTGCCTCGTCTCCTTCTAGAAATCTGCGTCGACGCCTTTCCTCGCCACTACAATCTGTAGCGCTGAGCTCTGAGTCTATCCCTCCTCGGACTTAGTTTCTATCGACGAGGGCTTAAGGACATTGTGCGATGCCCTAGCCATCTAGTCGACCTCTGTCTGTCGATCTTGTGCAGCTTTAGTCATCTCGTCAATTTCTTGCGAGCCTCATCAATTTCCTATGCAATCCCGTCAGGGACCCATCCTGCTTGCTTCTTCCATTGGTCCAGTCGCAACATCATCTCCCTACCCTCTTCATCGTCGTCCTCTCCCATCGAGCCAGCATGCTTATATATCGAGTCACCTTTCCCTTCCTTGAGCCCACCAAACAACAATAGTTCACTGTTTCATGAGGCCAACGACCCCTTCTCAGGCTCAGTTTCTGTCGACGAGGGCTAGCCTACATTGTGTGTATCCCTAGCCATCTAGCCGACCTCTCTCTACCGATCCTGTGCATCTCTAGCAATCTCGTCAATTTCTTGTGAGCCTCATCGATTTCCTATGCAGTCCCGCCAACGACCCATCCTGCTTGCTTCGTCCATTAGTTCAGTCGCAACATCTCCCTACCCTCATCATCGTTGTCCTCTTCCATCAAGCCGACATGCTTCTATACCGAGCCGCCCTCCTTCCTCGAGCGTCGACTTGTTTGATCGAGAATCAGGAGATGAATTTTAGTATAACCTTGAAGCAACATGCACGAGGAGGGAGCAACGAGTAGGAAGAGGCGAACATAGATGACCTAGACTTCGCGGGAGGAAGGGGAGCACAGTTTTGCGGGGGAAAAATGGCGCACAAAAAAGTATCGTGGGTATATAGGATTCAAAATAAAGTAGGATGGAGGGCTTAACAACTTGTTCTGCCGGCCCCTCTAGAGCCATTCCTTCAGGAGATCGCGCCCAACCGACACCGCCGTCTCCGATCGCCGCAACTCACATCCAGCAAGGTCCTACGTCTCCCTTGACCATCCCCAAGCACACTCGCTCGACTCCAGATATTATGTCCGACAGTCTCCCCTCAGCAAGTTCCTCCACCACACCTGATTCCTGCAGTCCGCGGTCCTCATGCACCCCGCCGCTACCATATGGATTCGTGGATGTTGTCTCTATTCAAACAACACTTCTCCAACAACTCCCACATCATCTTTCATGATATCTGTGAGAACGATTGAGGCTTGTTGCTCGCTGCTTCCTCTGCTACAATGACACACTACAAGGAACTGTTTTGATGGGAAGTTAAGGAGCCAGATAATCAGTCTGTCTGAGCCTCGTTCGAGCTTGAGGGTAAGCTCAATTTGAAAGACGGGTGAGATGTTATGGTCCCACACTACCCACTATCTAGTTTAAATTATTTATGTTCGCGTCTTTTATGTTTCAATATATATTTCAATTTTGTTTGCGTCTTTTAATTTTAATGTGCTAGTCAGTTTATTATATTAGCTTATACTAGACATTTTTTGTATTTTATTATATATCCAAATGTTCTGATTATTACGCTTATGTCATTATGCACCCCTTTGGGGCATGCGAGCGTCTGAAATGAAATTATGAAAGTTCTCTTTCTCTCTCTAGTTCTCTCTCCCCTCTCTCTCTCTCTAGTTTTTTCCTCTTCATCCCAATTCTACGGTTAGGGTTGAGTAAGTTCCTCATGAGAGGGTCTGAAATGAAATTATGAAAGTTCTCTTCCCCTCTCTAGTTCTCTCTCTCTCTCTCTAATTTTTTCCTCTTCATCCCAATTCTACGGTTAGGGTTGAGCAAGTTCCTCTTCTTCCTCTTCCTAGCATTCTCCATAGGTTGAGCTAAGCTCCCTCGTATTTTTGCCTCCATCGTCACCTTCAATGCCATGGGGAGGAGGAAGATGAGATGGCGGTAGGGTTGCTTTCCAAAAGTTGGCCATTAGTTTGTCTCAGAGTTTTCTTCCTAAACTGCAAGCTTCAGAATTGAAGGTACCCTCACAGAAAGACAAATATCATATTCTCTTTCATACCTTAATGAAATGACTTGAGATTAAATTAAATCTATTTGTCTAGCTGTGATCCAAGCAGGTTCAAGTGCCTGGAGAGCGTATCTGTCAAAACAAATATTGCTTGCCTCAGCAAGATATTCCCTTCATTCTACCTCTATGTTTATGAAATCTGGTTCTTTTGGGATTATAGTTGATGGTTGTTTCTCAATTCCATCTCTACTGCAGAGCCGGCCATGAGAGTTTCTTCTCATCCAGCTCCTCATGAATGTAATGATTCAGTAATCTTACGTATCATATAGACATGTATTTCATTTTATAAAAAAAAAATTTAATTTAATTTTTTTATTGAATTTGTTACTGTTATACAGGGAGCTATATATATATATATATATATCTATCTAAGTAGATATATATATCTAAGTAGATATATATACAAGTATATAACTGAGGCATGTTTGTTTATATGTGATGTTTCTTTCTTTTATCTATATTAAATTTGAAAAAGTATCCGATTTTGGTTCCGTTTGGCACGGTGGAGGTGGTCATGAATATGAGGGTTAAACTGTCATTCGTTAACGCCCACCTAAGGAACTTCATCCACTTTTATGTTCAAACGGATGAAGTTTTTTAGGCATTCGTTAACGAATGACGGTTTATCCCATGTGTTTATGACCGCCACCGCTGTGCCAAACGAAGCCTTTATCTCTATTGAATCATGCCAAAAGTTATTTGCGATATGAAATACAGATGAAATTTGTGAAATTTCATAAAAATTAATAAGGAGGCATGCCTTATGATAGGAATAATATCATCATGATAATTTGACTAGGATTATCTGAACCTTAAAGTATCCTCATACCTTTAATTACCTTAATCAATTAATTAGGAGAAGGTCAATAAATTTCAATGACTCAGTTTTTAGTGTGTCTGGAGCTTGCTGTGGTATTCAGCGACACAAAGACTAGGTGAGACGGTGCCGAGTGCTTGTGGTGAGAATGCCAATTGGGAAAGAAGTTGCGTAGTGGTGTGGTTTTGAATGAAAGAGACACATCTTGTTTATTCCGACTACGATAAGGCAAATGTTCGCCGACGACGTTGTACAGGTATGGTTGAGCTTGTGAATTGGTTCGAGATCTAGTGAGATTTTGGCGGATTGGGAGGATTTGGTTTTAGGAGCTTTGGTTCCTTGAAGGTGGATTTATAAAACTAGGTGTTGATTAATGGATTGGAGAATTGGATATTTATTTATAGAAGTAATGACCACCATTAAACGATACTTTGACTGGACAAAATAGTTTTGGAATTATTTACTAAATTAAATAAAGGGCTAAGATTATTTATAAATAAATAAAAGAAAATCAAGTAACAGTGTCATCAAAATCCATCCGTTAAAATTTAAATCATAAGTTCAGAAAGTTTTGATCATTCCTCATGAATGGCTAATTTAGTTATGATTTATGAATATACGTGGTGGTCAAAAACTTGTAGATCTATTTGATTGTGAAGAATACTGATAATGTGATTTTGATTTGTAATATACCGGTGAGATTTAATATAATTAAATAAGTTGATATGCATGATGATGAACCTGAGCAGATTGACAAATAACTAATCAAAAGCTATTGAGATCTGACCTATTTCGATGTTGTCACACAGATTTGTTCTACCCAAACTCAGATGTAGACATTGATCAATCACTATATGATCTAACCCATGCAATATAAACTCTAAATATAATTAATAACAAAAAACCCAAAATTAATTAATAACAAAAATCCAAAATATAATTAATAACATAAGCGTTAGTTTGTTATTTTTAAAATAAAATCACAGCACTTATAGGTTTAACAAGTAATGCAGTGCAGGACTAGATGGATTTCTCTTGGATTTTACGATCTTATGAACTGGTTGTGGAGTTCTTATGATAGAAGGATGGGGCATAAGTCATGTTAGAGAGTTGGGCACATGTCTTGTAAGATATGATGGTAAGTGAAGGTTTCAGTGTAGGGCTTGAGGGATTTCGCTTGGATTTTATGATCTTATGAACTCTTAAAAATATTTCAAATGAATTGAGGTCACAGATTCGAGTCATGGAAGCAGCCTCTTGCAAAACACAGTTGCAAGTTTTTTTGGTTCAATATCTTTAATATTCTCATCTTTCAAATATTCACTTTCTAATCTTACAGTTATGTTTTTTTTATTGTTGCATGGTCAAATTCTTTCATGTAAACAATCTTGCAATCATTGCTAGAATTTTTTTTTCTTTTTTCTAGATTGAAAAAAAGTGTATTAGTGCCCTGCTTTTAAAATATCAACTCTTTTTTTAAAGTGTTCTTCCTCATACATTGTACGAAATGAGAAATTAGAGAATAAAAGAGAAGGCAAAAACAAATTATTTTCCTTAAAAATGAATTCAAATACATACACAAGGAGCTCCTTATATAGATAGAAGGAGAGGGAACTAAGAATGAATCCAAAATGTGGGGCTTAAGGAGCCTAAGAGAGGAATGAGGCTAATGAGCCATTTATACATTAGTCTTTTCTAACACTCTCCCGCAAGTTGTAGCATACAATTCGTAGGCGCCAAGCTTGGAAAGAAACTACCAATATTGTGAGCGAGACAAAGCCTTAGTGAGAGTATCTGAAAACTTGATCAGCAGCTGACACATGTCATAGAATCAATCTTCAAAGTTGAACCTTTTCTCGGACAAAATGGCAGTCGACTTCGATGTGATTTTATGCGCTTATGAAACACAGAATTTTAAGCTATCTGGATAACAACTTGGATATCTAAAAAGAGAACGACCGGTGATGGAAGTTTGACTCTTAAATTAGTAAGGTGACTTTCTAGCCATGTGAGTTCTGAAACAATGGCGGCCATGGAACAATATTCAGCTTCAGCAGAGGAGCGAGCAACCACAGTTTGCTTTTTACTTCGCCAGGTAACTAGATTTTTGCCAAAATACTCGCAGTAACCACCAGTGGATCGATGATCATCTAGTGACTCAACATAATTAACATCGCAGTATGCAATGAGAGATAGAGAAGTAAAAGGCTAGTTCACCAGTCCTTGTCCTGGAGCATTCTTCAAGTATTTAAGAATATGCTCGACCGTCTGAAGGAGGGAGATTTCGGGAGCGTGCATGAAGCGACTGACAACACCGACCACAAATGATATATCAGGTCGTGTGACAGTAAGATAAATTAGTTTACTTACGAGGCGTCAATAATACTCCGGATTAGGAAAGAGTTGATCAGAGTCTGAGCCATGTGCAAAGAGCCGGTGATTTGCATCCATGGGTGTATCGACAGGCTTACACCCAGAGTAGCTGATATCATGAAGTAGATCGAGACAATATTTTCGCTAAGATAGGACACGACCATTAGGTCGTCGAGCTACCTCAATCCCCAAGAAGTATCAGAGCCGTCTCAACTCTTTAGTTTGGAATTGAGAGGCTAGGTGTTTCTAGATGTTAGTAATGCCAGGAATATCATCACCCGTGACAAGAATGTCATCTACATAGACCAGAAGAATCAGAGTCTGCCAAGCTCTGGGTGAAGCTACAATCACGAACTACTCGACTAAACTTATCAAACCATTCCCGCGGAGACTGTTTGAGGCCATAAAGAGATTTATTCTGATGTCGTACTGAGGACTCCCCCATGATTGCATAACCAGAATGTTGTTGCATGTATACAGTCTCCATAAAATTTTCATTCAGGAAGGGTTACTTGATGTCAAGTTGATGTAGATGCCATTGTCGATGGACAGCAAGAGAGATTAAGACCCGAATGGTGTTAAGTTTCACAACTGGAGAAAAAGTCTATTCAAAACCGTGTTGTTGGGTAAAGCCGCTGACAACAAGATGGGTCTTGAGGTGGTCAATTGTCCCATTGGGATGATGCTTCATGGTAAGAACTTACTTACAACTTACCACAGACTGGTTGTGAGGACGAGGAACGAGGTCCCAAGTATGGTTGGCCCAAAGTGCATCCATTTTCTCATCCATTGCCGACTGCCACCCCGGATGCTGAAGGGCCTCCTGCACAGAAGAGGGGTGGAAATAGATGACATAGAAGCCACAAACCTGTGTTGGTCAGTGGAGAGACAATGCATGGAGACATAGTTAGTGAATGGGTGGGCAGTAGAGGATGTTGTTGAATCAGCAGCGCGCGGACCATTAGTAGTAGGAGGGAGAGGATCCTGTACTACGAAGTGAGGAGGATAATGGGTGTAAGCTCAAAGAGGATTTGAGGTGGTTGTTGGTATCAGAAGTAGATGAGGAATAGAAGAGTGAGCAGGAACTAGGGGACGGGGAGAGCAGGGCTACATAACCGATGTGGAGGGGAGGTGGAAAGGTTGGTCCTCAAGGAACGTGACGTCAACAGATTTAACCAACTTCTGAGTAGAAGGGGAGTAACAAGTATACCTCCTCTGGGTGCGTGAATAACAAACAAACATATAACGAGTATCACGAGGAGCCAACTTGTCCACGAGGGGTGAGGGTGGAGGTGGTGGACAAAACTTACGCAACCGAATACTCGGGGAGTCAAGGAGAAGTAACGTTCGTTGGGAAATAAGATAGGCGTTGTGAAGGTGAGAATTGATGAGATAGCAGACGCTATAGACAACAAATTTCCCATATATGGTCTGGACATGCATCTGGAACGTGAGAGAACGGGCAACTTCGAGAAGGTGACGGTTCTTCCGCTCAACAACACCATTCTGTTGCGGTGTGTGTTTGTTGCAGTGTGTAAGCACATGAGGTTTGGTGGAGGATACCCAATAGGGTACATGTTTCCTGAAATGCATGACCAGTGTATTCACACGCATTATCAGTGCGAAGAACTTTAATAGAGCAGGAAAATTGCGTTTTGGTTTCAGTGGCAAAGGAGCGGAATAGAGCTAGAAGCTCAGAGCGCGTGTATTGGATACAACCATGTCATGCGTGAGTGATCATCAATAAACGTAAGAAAATAAAGATATCCAAATACACTAGCTGTTTTATAAGGACCCAGATGTAAGAATGCACTAAAAATAAAAAAAGAGCAGAGCTCCGAGTACAATGAGAAGGGAAAACAAAACAGTGTTGTTTCCCATAAATACATGATTCGCAATCAAAAATAGAGAACAAAATTTGGTAGAGCCTTCCAGAGGATGGAAAGAGGAGCATGACCAAGACGTCGGTGCCCATCAACAGAGCTAACCAAAGAGAACGGTCGGGGGAAGATTAAGAGTGTAACCCCATTTGAAAGTCTCCCTCTACCAATGGTAGTCCACGTCTGTCGATCCCGCGCAACAAAAGTAGAAGAGGAGAAGGTGATTAAAAAGTCATGATCTTGAGTAAGGCAGCTGACAGAAAGTAGATTAAAGCAAGAGCCAGGAACATGAAGAACTGAGCGAAGAGAGAGAGAGGGGTTAGCGACAGCAACTGGAGTGATGTTGCAATTTCCTACTGTAATGAACTTAGGATACGAAGAATCCAAGTACTGAGAAAGCATTGTTGGAGTAATATGATTGGTGGCACCCGAGTCCACAATCCAAGTGGGTCTATGTGACAATCATAAGGTATCTTCGTTGGAGATAGGGGTAACACGGATAGAAGGGAGAGAGATCATGGCGCGAAGATTCTGGAGTTTCTCACGAAAGGTGTCAATATCGGTACGAGAGGAGGAAGGTCCATCAACAACAGGGGAGGCATGTGGCAGAGAAGAAGCTGGCGGTGGGAGTCCATGTTTCCGAAAGCAAATATTCCCAGTGTGATTGATCCGGCCACAATAAGTACATAGACGAGAGGGTTGCCCCTAGAGCGAGGGCATCACACCCACCACCTCGAAAACCAGAGCGGACTCCATGAGCAGAAGGTGGAGGTCGGTTATCGGGACCATAGTGGCGGAGAATCTGAGGAGAGGACACTGAGAGTTCAGGTGGTGGCGGAGAATCTGAGGAGAACAAACATCGGTCAGTGATGGAATAGTAGGAGAGGAAAGGATATGCGCCCGGACACTGTGGAGGTGTGGGGAAATACAAACCATCATTAATGCAACACCGACCGCCTCTTTCTGAGCCCATTGAGCGGCAAGATCCGACGTTGGTGGCTGGTGCTAAATCTTGGCCTAGACAAGAGTTTCTGATCGGGAGGGGCGCGGGAACACGGGGAGTTTGGGATATACGCCCGAACACTGTGGAGGTTCGAGGGAACACATGCTATCTTTAATGCAACACCGACTGCCTCTTTCTGAGCCCGTTGAGCGGCAAGATCCGACGTTGGTGATTGGTGTTAAATCTAGGCCTCGACAAGAGTTTTGGAATGGGCAACAAAGGACGTGAGGTCACCATATACACTCGGGTCGGTATTCTGAAGAGCCATGAAAATATCAAACAAGTGTTGAAGGCTATCTTTCTCGGAGTAGAGGGAGTACAGCTTATCCCACATGGCTTTGGCGATGGTGTGATACATGATCATCCAATATGGTTCATTATCCATGGAGATCTAGATCCATTATTGAACTCGGCTATCGTCTCGAAGCCACTGCTCGGTGGTCTCGACAGGCTTGTCTCGAGTGAGATGATGGAGAAGCTCCTTGGTTTGGAGAACACGATGCACCGAGTATACCCATTCCACAAAATTCTTCTTCCCGGTGAGAAAGATAGTAGTGATCTGGAGTTTATCCCGAGCATCAGGGAGAGGGGCCAGAGCAAGAGCCGAAAGTGTCGAGGTAGTAGGTGCAACATTGGCAAGGTTGCAGATGTCGGGGACACGACGGTTTGGATTTTCATGTCGGTTTTATATATATCGGGGGATATATCGGGGATATTTCATATATTGGGTTTTAATATTTAATTAATTATATATGTAATTAAATGCTATTTTTTATACATGTCACAATATTACCTATTTTATAACCTATTGTACTTTTAAATATAAAAACTATATATAACATTTTATATACAATAATGATAGAAAATTTGTAAAACTAGTAATTTTAAGCAACTTGCAACTATATATTATTTTTATGAGATCAAAATTTTAAAAATTATATTTCAAACATAACTCATTCTTCATCACTTACAAACTCATCTATAGTCGGTAGAGAAGATAGAATATGATCTTCATCTGATGAACCCTCTAGATCTGCCTCGTCCACCTCATATTTTTCTTTCCCCTTCTTTGATAACTAATTGCCACTTCTTTGCTTGTAGCTAATCTTGGAGGCCTCCTTTCATCAACGTCGACTATATTGCCAATCTGTGCCCATGTCAACCCCTCTCCAGGAAAGACTTCATCATCGTCATCTTCATTTTCATCCTCCTCAGGATCAGCATTCACCATCCACTCGTGTACCTTCCCAGAATCTACATTCTCAGCTGCCAATGGATCTCGAGATGTGTCTGAATATTTCGACTTCAGCAAAACATTGAACTTTACGAATACTAGATCGTTAGATCTTCAGTCATCTTTCAAATTATCCAAGCAACATTTTATTTATCCAACAACATTTTGCATCATCAGTAGTATACTAGTATACAAAGTTATAACTATCATTTAAAGTAGAGAACCCAAGTATCAAGAGGAACAAAACATCCAATTATCATTCAAAGTATCCAACAAAGCATCCAATTATCATTCAAAGTATCCAACAAAGCATCCAATTATCATTCAAAGTATACAAAGTTATAACTATCATTTAAAGTAGAGAACCCAAGTATCAAGAGGAACAAAACATCCAATTATCATTCAAAGTATCCAACAAAGCATCCAATTATCATTCAAAGTATCCAACAAAGCATCCAATTATCATTCAAAGTATCCAACAAAGCATCCACGTAGACTATTACCCAATTATCATTCAAAGTATCAGAACAAAGCATCCAACATTTTATTTATCAAACGGCACAAAGCAGCAAGTCAACTAGAAAATGAAATTGGATATACATGCATCATCGATTGCAAAATGAAGTTGGATAAATAATTAATAATATGGGGTATTTCAAATCATTTGTTGACTAACAAAATTATAAATGAGTCAAATAAAAATAATAAACTGTACAACAACAACAACAACAACATAACCCATATAGTCCCCAATCATTGGGGGTATGGGCGGGGGAAGATTGGAAACAGACCTAACCTTTGGCACTATGCACAAAGTGGCTTCTCTCAGAGGAGAAAGACCTAAACTTTGACAATAAATGCACAAAGTGGCTGCTCACAGAGTACCACTGAAACAGTGGCCAAGCAAAAAACAATGCAAACACCAATTCACAGCCAACTGGCTACAACCACCAGCCACAGCAAGGCAGCACATAGCAAGCAGCCACCATGCTACATAACCCATAACCAGCAAGGTCGCTGGTCAATAAGGCAGCAGGGAGCAAGACAGCAGGGCCGACCGGCTGGTAGTAGGGCAACCAATTCTAACAGCCACCATGCTACAACAACCACAACCAGCAAGGTAGCCGACCAATAATGCAGCAAGGAGCAAGGCAGCATAACAACATGACAGCAGGGTAGTAGGGCAACATCAACCAACACAGCAACCACAAAGCACGATAACAATAAAAATGCAGTGCGGGAGAATGAGAGGGGGAAGTAGGGAGAAGAATGCACTAGCCGAGAGAGTGAGAGCACCAACAGATGGAATCGAGAGCCCGTGAGATTGAGAGCACCAGAGAGAAGAGAGAACGGCCGGAGTGAGAGCACCAACGAGCTAGAGTGCCAAGAGCGCGAGAGAACAACCAGAGTGGAGCACCAACGAGTAGGGAGAACAAATAACCAGAGAGGTAGAGTACCGAGAGCGCGAGAGAACAACCAGAGTGAGAGCACCAGCGAGTAAGGAGAAGAAATAACCAGAGAGGTAGAGTGCCGAGAGCGCGGGAGAGAGATAACAACCAGGGAGCCCGAGAGAGTCGAGGGAGAGCACCAACGGAGAGCGCGAGCGAGAGCACCAGCGGAGAGCGCGAGGGAGAGCTAGGACAGGAGCGGTGCAATGAACCGCGGGGTGGGGGAGGGTTAATATAAAATCAGAGGGGAAATTTAAACAAAATTAAACCTATAAAAGCCCGGTACATAACCGGTTTTTTGGACGGATATATCGGTTATAACCGATATATCGGTTTGTTTTTTTTTCAAAACGATATAAGCCAAAAAAATCGGTTATGCATCGTTTTGACTCCCAAAACTTTATGTCGGCCGACATGTCGGGTCGGATGACATGTCGGCCGACATGTCGGCCGATATCTACAACATTGAACATTGGTGCACATCGAGTAAGGAAAGCCTCAGTGACAGAAGAGGAATGCGAGGATAACGCAAAAATCACCACTGAGGAGGCTGCAACAGCTGTGGAACTGTGAGCACACGAAAGAAGTTGGCGAGCTTGGCAAGAGGCGGTCTCAACGAGAAGCTGGTGAACTCGGCGTGCTCGGCAAGAGGCAGTCTCAGCGAGAAGTTGGTGCTCTCGGCTAGCTCGACAAGAGGCGCTCTCAGTGAAAAGCGGGCGAGCTCGACAACAGGCCGCACGGTGCGGTCTCATCGATCTTCAGTGAGTGTTGCAAGAGGCCGCCCGGTGCAGACGGTCTCAACGGTCTTCAGGGTGCGGTCGCTGATGTGCGTCGTTCACAGGATGAGCTGGCGAGCTCGGCAAGAAGCCGCACAGTGCAGTAAGAGGCCGCACGGGGTGGTCTCAACGAGCTCAAACAGGAGGTCGCAGTGGTCAGGACTTGCAAGAGTTGTGGCAGGTCCCAGCAGACAACATAAGCAGTCTATAAAAGGAGCAGAGGAAGAACCATGTAGCAAGAAGCAGACATAAGCCACGAGAGCGGCGGACTCAAGTTGGAGTTCGCCGAGAACGCATGCTGGAATTCATAGAGAATGGGAATGGAGAGCGCGGGCTCAAGACAGAAGCGAGAGCGTGAGTCAATCAAAAAAATTCAGGATTTGTAACGGCTCTGATACCATGCACAAAATGAGAAATTAGAGAATAAAAGAAGAGTAAGAAATTAATTATTCTCCTTAAAAATTAATTCAAATACATATACAAGGAGCTCCTTATATAGATAGAAGGAGAGGGAGCTAAGAATGTATTTAAGATGTGAGACTAAAGGAGCCTAAGAGAGGAATGAGCCGAATTGGCCATTTATATATAGGCCTTTTCTAACACACATTATAGGCTACAACGGAATCAAAGTCTAGTTTCTTCCATTTGTTCCTATTTACAGTGAGCTGCTGTGCACACACAAATGTGATGATTTCAGCTCACATTAAAAAAAAGTGAAATGTGTTGCAAGAGGCCGCCCGGTGCAGACGGTCTCAACGGTCTTCAGGGTGCAGTCGCTGATGTGCGTCGTTCACAGGATGAGCTGGCGAGCTCGGCAAGAAGCCGCACAGTGCAGTAAGAGGCCGCACGGGGCGGTCTCAACGGGGAGGTCGCAGTGGTCAGGACTTGCAAGAGTTGTGGCAGGTCCCAGCAGACAACATAAGCAGTCTATAAAAGGAGCAGAGGAAGAACCATGTAGCAAGAAGCAGACATAAGCCACGAGAGCGGCGGACTCAAGTTGGAGTTCGCCGAGAACGCATGCTGGAATTCATAGAGAATGGGAATGGAGAGCGCGGGCTCAAGCCAGAAGCGAGAGCGTGAGTCAATAAAAAAAAATTCAGGATTTCTAACGGCTCTGATACCATGCACAAAATGAGAAATTAGAGAATAAAAGAATAGTAAGAAATTAATTATTCTCCTTAAAAATTAATTCAAATACATATACAAGGAGCTCCTTATATAGATAGAAGGAGAGGGAGCTAAGAATGTATTTAAGATGTGAGACTAAATGAGCCTAAGAGAGGAATGAGCCGAATTGGCCATTTATATATAGGCCTTTTCTAACACATTATAGGCTACAACGGAATCAAAGTCTAGTTTCTTCCGTTTGTTCCTATTTACAGTGAGCTGCTGTGCACACACAAATGTGATGATTTCAGCTCACATTCAAAAAAAGTGAAATGTGTTGCAAGAGGCCGCCCGGTGCACAGACGGTCTCAACGGTCTTCAGGGTGCGGTCGCTGATGTGCGTCGTTCACAGGATGAGCTGGCGAGCTCGGCAAGAAGCCGCACAGTGCAGTAAGAGGCCGCACGGGGCGGTCTCAACGAGCTCAAACAGGAGGTCGCAGTGGTCAGGACTTGCAAGAGTTGTGGCAGGTCCCAGCAGACAACATAAGCAGTCTATAAAAGGAGCAGAGGAAGAACCATGTAGCAAGAAGCAGACATAAGCCACGAGAGCGGCGGACTCAAGTTGGAGTTCGCCGAGAACGCATGCTGGAATTCATAGAGAATGGGAATGGAGAGCGCGGGCTCAAGCCAGAAGCGAGAGCGTGAGTCAATCAAAAAAAATTCAGGATTTGTAACGGCTCTGATACCATGCACAAAATGAGAAATTAGAGAATAAAAGAAGAGTAAGAAATAAATTATTCTCCTTAAAAATTAATTCAAATACATATACAAGGAGCTCCTTATATAGATAGAAGGAGAGGGAGCTAAGAATGTATTTAAGATGTGAGACTAAAGGAGCCTAAGAGAGGAATGAGCCGAATTGGCCATTTATATATAGGCCTTTTCTAACACACATTATAGGCTACAACGGAATCAAAGTCTAGTTTCTTCCATTTGTTCCTATTTACAGTGAGCTGCTGTGCACTCACAAATGTGATGATTTCAGCTCACATTAAAAAAAAGTGAAATGTGTTGCAAGAGGCCGCCCGGTGCAGACGGTCTCAACGGTCTTCAGGGTGCGGTCGCTGATGTGCGTCGTTCACAGGATGAGCTGGCGAGCTTGGCAAGAAGCCGCACAGTGCAGTAAGAGGCCGCACGGGGCGGTCTCAACGGGGAGGTCGCAGTGGTCAGGACTTGCAAGAGTTGTGGCAGGTCCCAGCAGACAACATAAGCAGTCTATAAAAGGAGCAGAGGAAGAACCATGTAGCAAGAAGCAGACATAAGCCACGAGAGCGGCGGACTCAAGTTGGAGTTCGCCGAGAACGCATGCTGGAATTCATAGAGAATGGGAATGGAGAGCGCGGGCTCAAGCCAGAAGCGAGAGCGTGAGTCAATAAAAAAAAATTCAGGATTTGTAACGGCTCTGATACCATGCACAAAATGAGAAATTAGAGAATAAAAGAAGAGTAAGAAATTAATTATTCTCCTTAAAAATTAATTCAAATACATATACAAGGAGCTCCTTATATAGATAGAAGGAGAGGGAGCTAAGAATGTATTTAAGATGTGAGACTAAAGGAGCCTAAGAGAGGAATGAGCCGAATTGGCCATTTATATATAGGCCTTTTCTAACACACATTATAGGCTACAACGGAATCAAAGTCTAGTTTCTTCCATTTGTTCCTATTTACAGTGAGCTGCTGTGCACACACAAATGTGATGATTTCAGCTCACATTAAAAAAAAGTGAAATGTGTTGCAAGAGGCCGCCCGGTGCAGACGGTCTCAACGGTCTTCAGGGTGCGGTCGCTGATGTGCGTCGTTCACAGGATGAGCTGGCGAGCTCGGCAAGAAGCCGCACAGTGCAGTAAGAGGCCGCACGGGGCGGTCTCAACGAGCTCAAACAGGAGGTCGCAGTGGTCAGGACTTGCAAGAGTTGTGGCAGGTCCCAGCAGACAACATAAGCAGTCTATAAAAGGAGCAGAGGAAGAACCATGTAGCAAGAAGCAGACATAAGCCACGAGAGCGGCGGACTCAAGTTGGAGTTCGCCGAGAACGCATGCTGGAATTCATAGAGAATGGGAATGGAGAGCGCGGGCTCAAGCCAGAAGCGAGAGCGTGAGTCAATCAAAAAAAATTCAGGATTTGTAACGGCTCTGATACCATGCACAAAATGAGAAATTAGAGAATAAAAGAAGAGTAAGAAATAAATTATTCTCCTTAAAAATTAATTCAAATACATATACAAGGAGCTCCTTATATAGATAGAAGGAGAGGGAGCTAAGAATGTATTTAAGATGTGAGACTAAAGGAGCCTAAGAGAGGAATGAGCCAAATTGGCCATTTATATATAGGCTTTTTCTAACACACATTATAGGCAACAACGGAATCAAAGTCTAGTTTCTTCCATTTGTTCCTATTTACAGTGAGCTGCTGTGCACACACAAATGTGATGATTTCAGCTCACATTCAAAAAAAGTGAAAGCAAATCATCATGTACAAACCGTGTTTTCAATCTACAAATCTACATGGGAACTTGAAATCCTGCAAAAGTGACATTTTGTTTCATCTCAAAATGTGTTCAATAACTTTTTTGAACATGTTCTTTATCTGCAAGCAACCAAATGAGCCTTTAATATATTGATGTTGTAATTTTTCTTATCTTTCCGCAAATTTTTATTGATTTTCTTAAATAATTAATGTTTCAGTGTTGATCCTACCTCTGCTGAAGAGCCAAAGAATGAACAACATGAAAAGCCAATGCCTGAACAAATTTCAACTGAAGATACTTCCAAGGGACTTGAAGAGGTCAACGTATGCATTTCTGATTTATCGCCATCACCTTTTATTAAATAAAGGTTCTCTTTGGGTCAATTGTGAAGTTTGAGCATTTTCAATATGAAATTGTGGTAGTAAATGCAACAATGCGGTCTACATAGAACCTCTGTGACAGCATTTTAGCCCAAAACTCAATGTTTGGGTTGGGGGTTTGCATATGCTAAAACCCGACCATACCTGGATGTCTGTGGTGGCGTCTTGGCCACAACACCGTTTTGATAAACTAATGTGTGTGATCGTTGCTATCCAAACACCTGCTTTTTCATGAACACCGCCGCTTTATCAACATTGTCTAAAATGGCCTTCCAACATGTTCTGATAAACAATGAATTATTGGTGTCCGTTCGCTCGTGTAAAATGAGCAAAGCAGGCTTTTTTCTCTGTTTCAAAATTGTCATTTTTTATAATCTAGCCCTATGGTTATATATTATTAGTTCCTTTGTCCGGATTAGGCTAATCATGATGATGATTTGGGAACTCCTTTGAAATTTTTCTAAAACAGGAAATGACTCTTGCTGAGTATGAGAAACTGCTTCAAGAGAAGAGAAAGGCTTTAGAATCTCTCAAGGTGCAGTCGAGGAAGGTTGTTGTGCTTGACAAGGATTTTGAGGGAATGCAAATCATCGAGAAAAAGAAAGAGCATGATCTTATAAAGATGGTATTTGATTGATCCATGGTCTTTACTGCAGCCATTTCAATTTTATTCCATTTTTTTTGCTCTTTGTTCCTCTGCTTTTTTTTTGTTTCTTGCAGAAATCTGACAACGACAAGGGTAAGAAGAAAGAAATTGCTGAACGCGATGAGAAATCCCGCAAGGTATTTTGATTACCATTGTTTACTACCTCGCATGTATCTTACTTTCGGTTGATTTTACACTTTTGCTTTGAATATATTTGAAATATATCATACTTACTAGCCTTTCTCCTGAGAGTATTGTCCTCGAGCACTCTAGATAAGATCTTGGCCTCCCTCCATCCATAACCAATTAGTTAGGTTGAATAGATGTGTTTTAACTTGGTTTTAAAACAAAAAGTCCATTTCATAGAGGCCAGTGACCCTACGTATCAGGGGCGTGTTGAGAATATAGTCCTACATCGGAAACACTTGTAGCTAGCCTGGTGCACCTTATATTGATCTTTTGGTCTCCTCCATATATAACCAATTGATTTTAGCATTTAACTCGTAAGAAGTTAAAATTTTCCTGCATGCATTATATAGTTGTTTTTTTATTACAGTTGGTCCTTTTACAGTTAGAATTTCTCTTTGTTTTTTACTTTTTTGTTAATCATATCCTAGTTAATCATTTCAATTTTGCTTGACATTGCAGTCGCTCAATATTAATGAGTTTCTGAAGCCTGCTGATGGTGAGAGGTACAGGGGACCTGCGTCTTCTCGTGGGCGCGGCGGGGGAAGAGGCCGGGGGCGAGGCGGATACACGACCGACTATCAGAGCCAGGTCGCCGCTCCTCCTCTCGAAGATCCATCGCACTTCCCTGTCCTCGCGCCGGTCGCCAAAGTCTAGTTTTGATCCCTATCTTGTACTCGCGAGCCTTCAGCCTCCCTTACTTTTTGTACCTTTTAGTATTGTCTCTGCTGCTACTGTTTATCTTTTTCTCCATTTTTTTGTTAGATCTTTATTTTCTGGAGGAACTGCGCGGTTATGACTTATGTTTATGATATATAATTTTTATTTTATTTTTCTACTCTTATTTATTATAGCTCTTAATTATTGGTAAAATTCTACACGAAAACCTCGAAAAGGAGAAGAATTGCTCGCTTGCGCCTTGGGTTGGCGTAAGTACGGAGTCCGGAGCCAATCAGGAGGGCCATATGATGTGCACTTTTGCGCATCCATGCAATAATTTTGCATGTGATTGATACTTAAAGAGGTCAAGTTTTGAACCCATGTATGTGAGTTTGAATTAAGTGTCTAAGACCGTGTTCTGCCGCGTGTTCGCGACCTCTGGCTGTTTAGCGGTGCTAGATCCTATCTGCGTGGTAAAGGATTTCCCCGTATATCACGCGTATCGCGATCGCTCGGAGGCTTTCAGGGTCACACCCACCACCGCCTGAATCCCTACCTCGAAGTTTCGTGGGGGCTAAACCTACCCTTATCTGTTGTAGCTAGAGGCATTTATTAGGTTAAACGTGTAAAAATTAGTTTAGATTTGAAATGTCAAGTTCATCCCTGAAATATTAATTTATATCCATGTCATCGGCAATATTTTCCTTCCAAAAAATGACCTCTTGGGCATAAAATATTACCCGAATGGGAAATATAATATTGACAGATGTCAACTCTTCCGTGTTGACCTGTGATATAACGATTGATGAAAAAATTTAGGGCAATGTTATAAGCAGTCCAATAACCCGAATAGTTGTTTTAAGTATTTTTAGGACTGCGAATAGTTATTTTAAGTGTTTTTAGGACTGCTAATAACATCGCCCTAAATTTAGGGCAATGCTATAAGCAGCCTTAATACGACTATACACAAATCATTTTTTTAAATCTCAGTTTATTCAGTATAATCGTAGTCCAAAAGTATGAGAAATATAGATGAGCCGTTCCGTGAAGCATCTCCTAACCTTAATCAATCTCTTCTGCATTGGAAACTCTGGTTCTTTCTCGATTGCCAATTGGTTCGTCTAATGTCTTCCTGCAACTCTTCTTCATCTAGGGATTCAGAATTTGATAATGAAGAGGGAAAAAAAGCTCAACAAAAGAGAAAAACTTCGGTATATTCTCGCAGTAATACAGCTCAACAACCTGAAAGAAGATTGGCTTCATGCAGAATACAAGGAGGTTAACAGGCACAAGAATCATGGGTAGGGAAGCAAACACTTTTGGATCACACAACTCTCTCTCTATCTATCTCTTTCCCCAATTTCTTTCCATAAATTTAAGTATATTAAACTATTGTGAAATCTATATGCATTCAAGGACAGGTGAATATTCTCCCAGTGATTCGAGAATGGAGTTTTGTCGGCAAATATTTGGTGGCAATCTGTGGTCGATAAATTTTAGGGTGCAGATAAATATATTGGACTGCGAATAAAATATTTGGACTGCAGATATCAATAGACTGGGAATAACTGTGTTGCTTATAACATTGCGCTAAATTAAACTCGTCTGATTTTGCTCAACATATAAGAACGCCAACTCATCAAATTTTGACTTTGGGCTTTGCCAAAAAAAAATTGAGCTCATTTATCTTTGTGAAATTTCTTGGGACCGGATTTTTCTGTTAGGGTGATTTCCCTTTGATCTCTTGGGTTAATTTTGATCTTCTAAAATAACTTTCTCTCTCTATATCCGGCCCACGCACAAAAAGTAGATGACAGGCATCCCCTCCTCATTTGCCCCGGACGAAAATTTTGAAAACGGAGTCCGGTTTAAAAAATCGCTCCTAACTTTGACACCTCTGATTTGACTCCGTATATACTCATTTAATTTGGATTCTCGGACTTACTTTCTATACTACTTCTCTTAGGCTCCGTTTGTTTCGGCGGTGGCGGTGGCAAATGGAGCCGTTGGAATGGAGCTGTTCAGAATGGGGAAACAATTTGGTAAAACAGCAATGACAGAGTTGTTCAGAATGGAGAAATAGTTTGGTAAAACAGCTGTGGCGTTTCAGTTATTATGTATTATCATAATCAACATTCAATTCTTACAAGATAAATATATTACTCATGCTACGCACAAATTTTCTTAATTACTAAAATATGAAAATAGCTGAAATATCATAAGCAAGCAATAGTAACGACTTTAAACAGTTTTATAAAAAAGTTTTTAGATATAAACTTGTCTCGTGAACGAATGCGAGAAACAGTATCGCAGTTTCTTGTCTTCAACTCGCAATCATGTCCATCACCTTCAAATTGTGGCAAACAAGATTAGCATGAATATAAAATTATAAATTTAATTATTTTGAGAAATAGTAAAATTTTAATTACCTGTTAGCATCATGTATTTGGTCGGCAATTGCATCTCGTAATGCGTACATTTTTGTTGTTCCAACACCAACACTTCTACTCTGACGCACATCATTTGTTCCACGCCGATTTGTCCTAATTTCATTAGCCTCTGGATATACCAAATTTTTATCTACGCCACATGCCATGAAATCAGGATCCTCATTTGATGAATGACGACAAATGAAATTATGAACCGTCATCGTAGCTACAATAATATCTCGCTGCCTTTCAAAGCTGTATTGCGGCATATCCCGAAGGATTGCCCACTTTTTTTCCACGCGCCGAATGTGCGCTCTATGACACTGCGCAAGGATGAGTGTGCTTGGTTGAACCTTTCTTGACATCCTTGAATCAGACGATTGCCACGTGTGAAATATGCTAGATGATAGCGCGTTTCTGGGTAAGGCTTTAAAATTCCTCTTTCCAGAGGATACCCTGCATCAACCAAGTAGAACTTACCCTGCATCCCGACCTTTGTCTTGCCCTTATTTATATGTTTTCTCGATGTGTCAAATGACTCTTCTTCATTAGTGTATGTCGGGAGGCTACATGAACCGAAGTCACTCACATTTGTTGGAGTAGAGATAGGCTCCACCTCCTCGTCATCATCATCAATGAGTCGATCATCTCCTGTAGAAGAGTGACACTTTCCTAAGCTCGGTGCCCAACAATGTTCACCGGTCGCTGCGACTTCATTGAACATCATATCCAATTTCTCTTTGAGCTCTAGGGAGATGCCAGCATATCGAAATTTCTTAGCGGCGGGCACAATCTAAGAAATAACAAATACATAATTTGTTAGAATTTATACGATGAGAAATTGAAGGAAATAAGATGAAATAGCTTATAACCTTAGGTCGCTCATCCCACCATTCGTCAAATCCATCTATAGTCCTCCGTAAGATGTTCCATCCCAAACCAGCCTCTTTTCCTTTAAGATCTTTCCACAATTTCCATTCCTTTTTCAACATATCCCATTTATTTTTCATTTGCCCTCAATTGTATTGTTTGCCAGTACGTGCTCGAAAATTCGCTACTAAATTATTCCATCCATCTTTACTGAAGTGCGTGGTAGGCCTATTACCGAGTTCAACTTCCTTCACACAAAGCTCGCAATAGATCAAGACCTTATTTGCATCCCATGTAGCTGACACTCCACCTTCCTTAGGTTTACCCATCTACTAAAAAAGCTACTACAAATTACACATTCTCTCCACAATATAATTCTGTATTCCAAAATATGAAATCAGTTTGACTTTTGGTGAGAAGGAGGCTCTCATCCTGAAGAAGTGCAAACCTCGTTTCAATGTTTGAATTCTTTTTTTATCAGGAATGCAGCAGAGAAAGGAATGCGATCTAGCAACTTATATTTAGCTAAGGTTTATCTCCTGCTACTCTGCCTCCAATTATACGCTTTCTTCTGTCTAAGCATTAATTATTGAAGAGAATTGAGAAATAATTTGAAGAATAACGAAATTGATATCATAAGAGTAATAATTTGAAGAATAGTTCAACCGGAACATTTGAACAATTAACTTCGAAGCAACTGACAAAGAAGAAATAAATAACACCTCTCCAGGCACCGTCGTCTATGCAGGCAGGACATAAAAAAATCAAGCACAAAACGAGCACTACACTGTACATTACCATGACTTGCTCGCGAAGCATAGGAAGGTGCGAAAAATGGACAAATCCGGCGCCGACAACCTTCACCGGGACCGGATCTGGTAAAAAATAGACAGATCCGGTGCCGGCGATCTTCACCGGCACCGGATTGTTGCCGGCACTGTCGTCTATGCCATTGGCAACCTTCGCCAGAGATGGAAGAGAAGAGGGGAGTAGTTACCTACCCGGAGTTGCGCTTTGGTACGGGAGCGTTGCCGGCACAACCTTCGTCGGAGATGGAAGATAAGCTCGGGACGTTACAAATTGTGGCGCGCGTCGAGACGGTCGCATTGAAAAGGAGGCTCGCTTGGCTGTGGAGAAAGCTTCGATTCAACGGAGATTTATTACCACTGATGCCGACGCAACGCCGGCACAAATAGAAGAAAATCAGATATTACGTTGCTGCCGGACCGCAACAGAGCCTTAACGCCGAAACAAACGGAGCCGTACTCCCTCCCTCACACATTTGAGTATTCTTGTCAACTATCATATACTTATAATGTTAAAATGGTGCTCGAAGCATCCGCGTGAGTGTCTAGTTTGGAACACTCTACTCGTTGCCCCGTTGACCGGATCGCCGATCCGCCACCGCGGTTGCGTCCGGCTCGTCGTTCTGATGAATTTTCATATATAACATGTTGTATTTCGAACATTATTTAGTATTGTTTTGGGCGCCGAGATCGACGGCCAATCATAGCCGTCCATCTTGGTTGCCCTAATGTTATTTTATTATAAATAGAGGTGTTAGGGCTGCAGGAAACTATTGCAGAATTTTGGAAGAAGAGATTTTCGGAATTCCTGCGATCCCTCCCGGTGCCGATGTCGTGGAACCCTAGGTGGTGATTCCTAGGTGTTATCCTCCCTCCCCAAGGTACATACCAACCATAGCCACTTCCCCCACCTCCACAACCCCTTTATTCCCACCCGTCAGCCCCCGTCAACAATTCCCGCCGCTGCTACAGTGCTGCTACAGGATTTCTGCTACAGTGTTCCGCAGCTACAGTGCTCGCTGCTACAGTACTCCGCAGATACAGTTTCGCTACTACGGTTATCCGCAACCTCTTTGCATCCGCTACCCTCCATCCGGCCTCCTTTCACCGGCCGGCCTCCACCACGCCTTCCCACCACCAAATCTATCACTCCTTTCATTTCCTTCCCTCCAACAACAACCCCACCTCCATATTTTCGTGGATCCACTTCCAAACCTCCCCAAACTTTATAGATCTATTCAAATCTGGAGTTTTCCGTTTTCGATCCGTCTTTTCCTCCACCATACACCTCCACGTTACCCGGATCCGCTCTCCAACACCGGATCTACCACTCCCGCACCCGGATCTTTTCAAATTTGGACAGATCTGTCCTGGTCCAGTCCCGGACATCGAACCAGCCCTAAAACGCCTCAAATCCGCAGCCAATCACTCCTCTTCCGTGGATCCACCTTCCCCTTACCCGATCTAGTCTTACACCACCCGGAACACCCCATATTATCTCCATACTTTCAGTTTTTGCTTGGTTTATTGCAGCCCTAATTTTATTCCAGATTTTATTGTGCTTGTTGTGTGTGGATTTAGTTTCAAAATTTGCATCTTAGTTGTTTGATGAAATGCCTCAAAGGAAACAACACTCATGCATTTTGTATTTTCTCTCAATTTAAATATTTCCTATTGTCATTTTATTTTGGGGCTATTTTTGTCACTCCTTTGGTGGGGCTTAGAGCGCCCTAACCCGAGCGCGCTTTACCGTTCTGCGTCAATCCCCTGACTGGTGAGATGGGTCAACCAGGCCTGTTTCATCCTTAGTTGCCTTCGCTTTCCATTGAACGTATTTGTTGCAATGGTCTTTGTGGCTTGATTGTCACAATATAGCGAAATAGAGTTCATTTTTAGACTTGTCATTGGAATGTCTATGATCAGATCTCTTATCCACTCAGCTTTTTCTCTTGCTGAAGCGAGGGCATAGAGTTCTGATTCCATAGAGGAAAGTGCAATGCACGACTGCCTCTTTGACTTCCAAGTTACTGCTGCTCCTCCTAGGGTAGATACAAAACCGCTAGTGGATCTACTGTCAGCAATTTCTAAGCACCAGGAGGCGTCAGAATACCCCTCAAGCACATGAGAATGTCCACTGTAACATAAAACATATTTTTCAGTGTGCTTTAAGTATCGCATTAGCCTTTCTAAGGCATTCCAGTGGTCCTGCCCAGGGTTACTCGCAAATCTACTTAACATGCCGACCGTAAAGGCTATGTCAGGTCTAGTGTAGGTTGTAGCATACATGAGACTACCTATGAGTTTGGAGTAATCCAACTATCGAATAGATGAACCTTCATTCGGTTTCAGTCTATTGTTATAATCGTATGGAGTCTCACTACCTTTGCTATTAACGTAACCCCACTTCTCAAGTAGATTTATAATGTAGTGACTCTGACTGAGGGTAATACCCTTGTCAGTGAAGTTCACTTCCATTCCTATGATGGTTTTCACCACGCCTAAGTCAGTCATGCTAAATTGTGTCGTCAAGACAGCTTTCACGTCTTTCACCTCAGACTGATCAGTGCCCAGAATTAGCATGTCATCAACATACAAGCAGATAATTGCAATTTTATTTGAACTTGTACGAACGTACAGACATTTATCTGAAAAGCAGGATTTAAAACTCATGGCTTTAACACAAGTGTCAAATTTTTCATGCCACAATTTAGGTGCTTGCTTCAATCCGTATAGTGACTTAATTAACTTACATACCTTATTTTCTAGACCTTCTTCCACAAACCCTTCAGGTTGGTGCATGTAGATCTCTTCGGTCAGATCTGCATTAAGAAATGCAGTCTTGACGTCTATCTAATGAACTGTAAAGTGTTCAATAGATGCTATAGCGAGAAGTATCCAAATTGTCGCATAGTGACAAACAGTGAGTATATATCAAAGTAGTCTATTCCACTCACTTGAGTGAAGCCTTTTGCAACTAGATGTGCTTTGTATTTGGCAATACTCCCATCAGGATTAAGCTTCTTTTTCAGAACTCATTTGTTTCCAATGGTCTTAGCCCCTTTGGGCAAGTCAACCAATGTCCACATCTTGTTCTGCATGAGAGAGTTTAACTCGTCATCGATGGCTTCTTTCCATAATAGAGAGTCTTGAGATCGCATCGCATCCTTATAGGTGGATGGATCAGCTTCAACTTGGTAAGTCACGAAGTCTATACCGAAGCTTTTAGGCACTTTCTCTCTACTAGATAGCCTTCTGGTATCCAAACCACTCGTGTCTACAGGCTCAGTGTCAGAGGTATGTTGACTTGGCTCAGCTGGAGGCTTAAGACTAGTGGCTGGCAGACCTGGAAGCGTCAGGTTCTTATCCTTGAGGAATTTATCCTCACAGAAGACAGCGTCTCTAGATTCGATTACAGTGTTCGCCGAGAGTTCTAGAAATCTGTTTGCAGCACTATCCTCTGCACATCCTAGATAGACACACGTATTTGTCCTCGGTCCAATCTTCACTCCTCTAAGGTCAGGTATCCTAACATAAGCGATACAACCCCAGGTCTTAATATTATCAAATCTAGGAGGTCTCTTAAACCAAAGCTCATAGGGTGTCTTAGTCAACTTGGCATGTGGAACTTTATTAAGAATATGATTAGACGTGAGGGCAGCTTCACCCCAGTAGGCCGCATGCATGCTAGCAGTCAACAACATGGAATTTAATATTTCTGTTAAAGTCCTATTTTTCCGCTCAGCAATACCATTGGATTGGGGGGAACACTACAACAAATTACATATATCGCTCCCCGGATACGTATTCTCCTTCTCTATCACTCCTTAGCCTTTTGATTTTCATGTCAAGTTGATTTTCAACCCTAGTTTTAAATATACAAAAGTTTTCAAAAGCTTCATCTTTGGATTTAAGTAGGTAAATGTGACTGAATCTAGAGTAGTCGTCGATAAAAGTTATCAGATACTTCCGACCTCCACGTGTGACAAAACTTTTGTAGGCACATATCTCAGAGTGTATTAACTCTATCAAATGTGTGCTCCTAGAAATCTGACAAAAAGGTGCTCTAGTTATCTTAGTTTAAGCACAGATTTCACATTTGTCAAATTTGGTTTTTGTATCTAAGGGGATGTTGTGAGTTCTACCTAGCAAGAGTAGTTTTCTATAATTGATGTGTCCTAGTCTTGCATGTAAAGTCTTAGTATCGATCAAATTAGAACTAACCTGACTTACTACTTCGTTTGCTAGACTCAACCTATACATTCCGTTGATGACATACGCACAACCAAAATAGTGTGAGTGAACCATCAACGTTACTCGACCACCACTAATGTTAAATGACATACCCGCATCGCATAACAAACTAATTGAAATTAAATTAGCAACTAATGATGGTATTAATTTAACATTTTTCAAAGTAAAAGTTTTACCTGAGGAGAGTGTCAAGGTAGCATTGCCGACCTTCAGCACGTCAGCAACTCCTCCATCAGCAACAGTAATAGTCTCTCGGACTACAGTAACATCCTCCAAAAGCGCAGAATTGTTGCAGATGTGACATGTAGCACCTGAGTCTAGCCACCACTCGGTACTGGCCTGTCCATTACCGACCATGGAAACAAAGTCGGTGGGCGCAGTCTGATGGACCATATTGGGCCTGTTATCAGGCTTCGGTGTACTAGGATCTCCTCTCTTGGGCTGCTTGCACTCGGAAGCACATTGACCCCACTTGTTACAATTGTTGCACTTGCCTTTGAATTTCTTCGCCTTCTTGCTCGTGTCCACAACTGCGGGTCCACTGGGTAACATTCTAGTCTTGTCAGGCTTAAACTTCTGCTTAGGATGCGTGACCATGTTGGCAGTAGAGGACTGCTTGTTAATGGTCTCCCTAGCGTGTCTAGTCCTATTCTCATCCTCAATGCAAATGAAGCACTTGAGGTCTTTAAGACTGACCTGCGTTTTCTTCCGATACATCTCCGTTTTAAAGGAGTACCACGCCGACGGGAGCTTGAAGATAATAGCTCCTGCAACAAATCCATCTGGTAGTGGGATGTTCTCACTGTTCTGCTTGTCCACCAGATTCTCAAAATCGGCGACCTGTGGAAGGATTTCCCTTTCCTCAGTGAAGGTGAAAGCCATAAACTTGTCCACGAGGTGCGTCTTGGACATATTTTCCTCTTCCTTGAACTGCTCCTCCAGAGCATCCCAGATTTCTTTTGCAGTCTTCAATTTGCTGTACGTCTCAGCAAGCCTGTTGGAGAGGCAATTCAACAGGTAGTCGCGACAGAAATCTTCATCTTCAATCCACTGTGCCTCGTCATCTGTCCCAAGAACCTCAACACGTACAGACTGAACGGTGTAGAACACGTTCAGGTATTTCATGCCAAACTGAGTGTTCCTTTTCCAAGCACAGAACTCAGAGTTGGAGAATTTCTCCAACTTGATCATCGGAACGGGAGTAGTCCCTTTCGACATTGTGTCTCTTTCCAAAAACAATAGATTTCCACAAACAACTTAGATGCCAAGCAGAAAAACTAGAAAGAGAGCACCTGAGACGCGAGTAGCCGAGAAATTCTTCGGATCCAATCTAGAACTGTTGTGCTCCTCTTCTCCGGCTGAACAAAATCGTCGAAGACAAGATCCAGAGTTGACAGGAACAATACCCACAAAGGCAGTTACTGTGCTTGCGATCGACAAAGAGAGCAGCGGTTACCGAGATCCTTCTGCCTTGCACTTGACAAAATAGTTATTTCACTCGATCGACGAAGACGAAACATCGCGATCGACGAACAGAGCCTGCGATCGACGAAGACGAACAGCACGATCGACGAAGACGAACAGAGCCTACGATCGACGAAAAGAGCCTGCGATCAACGAAAAGAGCCTGCGATCAACGAAAAGAGCCTGCGATCGATGAAAAGAGCCTGCGATCGACGAAGCAAGGGCGGTTACGGAAAACTCTTGATCGACAAACAACGCGATCTCCTTCGACAGTTTTGCGACCTCTTTCGACGGCAGCGATAGAAGGAGAGCGGCTTCAACTCCGTCGCAGGGAGACAAGCAGGGAAAGCCAACGGCTTGGAAGCGATCTGGAAGAACGACCGGCGGTTTCGAGTGGAGCGACGGGATGCGAGCCTCTTCCTCCTTGCAGCGACGCGATGCGAGAATCCGAGCACGATTGGGGAGGACGACGGACTCCTATTCTCTACACTCGGCGATCTTCTCCCTTCGATCTGCAGTTACCAAACTTCCTCCTTGCTCGACGAGAAGAAGTACAGGAGCGGTTACGGGGAAAAACACACGGGGACGAGTGAAGAACTTCGAGAATGTTAAAATGGTGCTCGAAGCATCCGCGTGAGTGTCTAGTTTGGAACACTCTACTCGTTGCCCCTAGTAGGGTATTTATAGGCAAACCCTAATTCCCCGGCGGGTGCTTGGATCCCTAATGGGTCCTAACCTACCGCTAAGCATCCGTTAACCCGTTATATTCAATATACCTCAACATATATTGGCTTGAAAAGATGTAAATGATATTTTTGTCGGCTTGAGATTTTTATTACTGAGATATTTTTTTTCATTATGTTTTTAAAAAAGCACAAACATTTTTTTGACCATTTTAATTGCCTCCATTTGAATTCATGATCTCCTAAAAAGTCATTTTATTTTTAATTCCGACCGCAAGGGAGGGAGCTCGGCACAAAAACATCTCTTTATCTTTATTTCCAACCGCCACCACTCACCTAAACATGCCTAGCGTCTGAAAATGTTAGGCCGTTTGGGTCCGCGTCAGGCTTCCGGTGCGATCGGAGTGAACGCCCGGTGCGATCGGAGTGAACGCCACCTCCGTTGTTCCTTCCCGTTTATTTTTCTACCTTCCCCCACCGTTTTCAGCCACCGCCCCCTACGAACGGAGGAATCGCTCTGTCTCAGACCCCTTCCATTCCCTTCGGTCGCAAACTATGACGAGTTTGCTCCCTCGCCGAAGCCCCAACGGCGTGCCAAATAGACCCTAGGCCTAACACTTTCTCGTTGACTTCACCACTTTTTAAAGCACCAAAAATTTCAAAAAACACATTTTTTTCTACGATTACCCACAATCTGACGCCTCCTTCCTCGGAATCTTAGCTCGGCACCCCGAAATACACCCCCCTTCCTCTTCATACTACTCCATCTCCCCCTGCAAGAAGCCATCAAAATCCCCAAAAACTAAACTCAGTATGATCCACTACTCCCTGCTTCCAAGGATCTCCCCTCCCAAAAAGCCTCAATCCTTTCGCTGTCGTAGCGCTCTTTCTCCTCCACATCATCGTCGGCGAGCTCCCGCTCTGATCGGAGAAGCACTTCTCCAACCTCTCCTCTAACTCCAAATTCAGTGATGAGGCGTTGTTCCCGTCGTCGACACAGCCTCTCAGGCAGCGGCCGCACGCCGACGGCAAGAGCGTATGCTACTCGATGTTCGTGATGAAGAACATGCTTCTGTTTATTATTGGGCATGGATCTGCATAGTCGATCTTCGATGTCAATGTCCCGTCGAAAATCTCGGTTTTCATCGCATAGGTATGATTTCTTCGACCCCAATCTTCTAATTTCACTCCACCGCTTCCTTTATTTTGACTTTTGCGCGTAGGCGGCATTTTCTCGGGGACGGGGCTTAATGCCGACGGCGGCGATCATATGCATGTTCTCGTCACAGAGCGAGAGTTAAGAATAACACAAATATTGGTTTGCGGCGAGCCAAAAAATGAGCTGCGAATAACAAACATTGGGGTGCAACCTCTTATCATGACGTTGTCTAGGAGTCGCCTAGGCGACGCCTAGGCATCCAGTCGGCCGATTGAAAACAAGGCGAAGGACGGCTTATTTTTTTTTTAAAATTAGAGGTATAGACAGCAGTTTATATATAAACCGCTGTCTATTGTAACATTACATGTACAATAGACATCGGTTTATATATAAACCTGTAACATCCCCCGAACTACTAGACCCCTAGATGATTTTTGTCATGACAAGTCATGACAAAAATAGGATAAGTGACTTAGAACCCTAGGATGAAAATGGAAGAGGTGAAAAAACTCATGATGTGCACTTAGCCATCATGATCCACCCTAATGAGAAGTGAACCAAAAGGGAGGATAAGATATCTTATAAACCCCACATAACCATGAATAGTTCATATGGTGAGTTAAGTACACAAAGTGGGCCAGGAAGGCCCTATGAACTCATTGGAATGGGAAGGAATGCACTTTGGGGTGCAAATAGCAAAAATGGATGTCCTAACCTAAAGGTGACCAAAAGACTTCAAAACGCCAACATACCCTCACCATGATCCCTATGACCAACTAGGAGGGCAAGTAGGCCACTAGGGACCCTTGGGGTCAACCAATTTGGTCAAATTGACCAAAAGTCAACTGTGAGCAATCTTAGGTCAAATCACCATAATAAAGGGCAATTGAACCCCAATTGATCAAATTGAAGCCACTCTCATATGGCAACCTCCCTAAGGGACCTAATGGACCCAAAAGCCCCATCATAGGGGCATCATTTTGGAGAAATTGGGTCAATCACTAAAAAGCCCCAAATTGAACTAGATGTGCTAAAAACCTAAATTGACCTTCAATTGATCTAGTATGATCAAATTGATCTCCCCTAAACCTTAAGGGGGAGTATATGAGACCTAATTGGACCATGGGGTGCATTCAACCAAGGAGAACTAGGGAAAAATCAACAAAATACCCAAATTGTCCCTATAGGCAATTAAGTGCACTCAAGCCCCAATTGACCCCACCTTAACTCAATTCTTCTTGGAATAGGTCCATGGAGCCTTGGGGAGCAATGTTACTCAGTCACATTGAGTGGAGTGAGCTTGGGTCAAGCCCAAACTCAAAATCCCAACTTTAGCTTAATTGGGTCAAGTGAGCCAAACCCAAGCTAGGTGGACCTAACCCCAAACCCAACCTTAGAACCTTGGGCTCAACCCCACCTAATTAAGCCCACTAGTGGAATGAATTACCTAGAGCCCAAATTGGGTCCAAGGAGGGGTGCACCAAGGAGGTGGCCGGCCACCTCCAACCTTGAATTCATGAGGAATTCATGGAGGGGTGGCCACTTGGCCACCACTCCTTAATTCCTGGTTGGCTCCTGCCTTCCCAAGGAATTCCAGCAGGTAGGGGGACTGAGCTGGCTGCCGCTGATAGGGAGGGAAGGAGAGAGAAGCTCACTTTGCCGGCCACCATAATGGCCGCTCCCTCCTTCCCAATACAATGCCGGCCAATTTACCCTCCTCTGGTATCAATGTGAGCCCAGGAGTAATTTCCTGGTGAGCTGGAGGTCTGAGACTGGCTGACAAGGGCGGTGGCGACATAGAGGAAATCGCCGGGTATTGATAGCCAGCCATATACTCGCTCTTCCTCTCATTTCTCCTCGCCATTAGCTTCAGAGCCCTCCAAGCAGTCGAGCCCCCCTTCCAGAGCAAGTTTTCGTCCTCAGCTGCACGGGATAGCCATGGATGCCGGGAACAGGGACGCACTCTTCCTCCGCCGCAACACCCGCCGCCAAGGCCGTGCTCAGGCAAGTTCCTTTCCCCCTCCACCCGTGCTAGTATCTAGACTCATTTAGGAGAGAAATCGGGCTCAATTGAGCCCGATCCCATGTGAGACAGAGGGAGATTTCTCGAGCATTTCTTCTTGCTCGGGATCGCCGGAGAGGCCATCTCCGGTGGCCGTGTCGCCGCCTGGCGTTAGCCACCACCTCAACGGAGGTGGTGGAGGTGGTGGCCGGCGGTAGGGTGCTGCAGATTGCCGGAAAAATGCCCCGCAAAACGGCTCAGGCGCGTGAGATCTGGGCCGTTGGCTCATCGGGGACGATGAACCCTGGCCGTCCGATCTGGCTGATTCTTTTATTCGCAGCCCATGAAATGAATAAAATCGTAATGTTGATTATTTGTCACACGTTTAGCCGATTTTGCATGCTATTTTTGAAGGCTTTAGAGGTCATAACATGAAAAATAGGCAGAGACAACATTTGTAGCCCTTGGTATCTACTTTCATTTGCCACCCTAAACTCTTAATTTGGTGCACTGTGGACCCCAGGGCATCCATTCTAATAAGGCTGCTCATTTTGTCTATTAGCAAACCACATAATCCTGCCTAGATTTTTAATGTAGTTTACATGCTATTTTTGAAGGCCTTAGAGGCCATATCATGAAAAGTTGCCAGAGACAACAATTGTAGCCCTATGGGTCTACTTTCTGTAGGATTTGAGATCAAGTGATTTGGAGCTCTACAGCTCCTTGTAGAGCCTTTTTCTAGGAATGCTCTTTATGTCTATTAGCAAATTTGGGTGGAGTGAGCCCTATGCCTTGGGGTTGACCCAATGGCTTGAAATGCTGGACATGGATCCTTGGCAGCAATATGCCTTCCCAAAAGTTATTTGGGATTTTTGGGTACAAAAATCCCAAGATAAGGAATTTAATAAATTACCCCTAAATTAGGTTATAAAATAAAAAGGCGGTCATATGAACTTGGAATGATATGAGACCTAGGATCTGGTGCTTTTAGACTAATATGGTGCTATAATAGTTTTCCCAGAATTTATTGAAGTCTTAACATAGCACTTGTAGTGTAAACCCTTATACGCACACCAAATGTATTAAATGATAATTAAGGGTAAATATTACTTGGAATAATATGAGACTTAGGATCTGGTGTTTCTTTTTAGACCAATTCGGTGCTATGGTAATTTTCCCAGAATTTACTTAGGTCATAACCTAATACTTGTAGTGCAAACCCCTATTTGCACCCCATCTAGGTTAAATAGAAATTATGGTCAAATATTCCTGCTAAAAATGTGAAACTCAAGTTTTGGTGTTTTTAGACCAGCGTTATGTCATGGTAATTTTCCCTGAGATCATTGAGATCATAATCAAATACTTGACGTGTAAATCTCTATTTGCACACCTCCTATCTTTAATAGAAACTATGACTTAGGATTCCCTGGAGAGTTTATGAAATTAGGATTTGAGATTGTTAGATCACTACTCATTGCGAACCTATGGTGATAATTGGAACTCGTTTGGGTATGATGTGATCAAGATCGCACCATAGGAGTCTGATCTAGATCAACCTTGTTTCGGTCTGCGAATAGTGACGCTGATTTACATGAATTAGACCACCACTGACCTCCACACGTAGAACTGTTAACTCTTTAGTAATTATGAAGGCTCAGGTCACTTGGATGAGCATCTCTAAGGGCATCTTGGGAAATAAGGATTGGGGCACGTCTAACAAAGCTATAGGTGTGTGAGTTTACAGTGATATAAAAAGGAGGTTAGACCTCATCAAGGGCCCCGCACACAACTCATCAGTGTTAAACGATTGTATGGAAGCAAAACTACCCTTAGCCGGGGAGCCATTTTAAGGTAGTACTCGAGGGAGAAGTCGAGAAGTATCTAAGGCAAACCCTGGTTTAAGGATGACGAAGAATAGGAGTGTGGGTCCAAGTAAGGTTGAGAATGTTATTTGAATGTGAGCAGTTCCTCGGTGAAGAAAGGGGACTCGAGTTTAAAATGTGACGACGGGAGAGTCAGCTCCCGGTCACAGCTGGAGGTGTTGGAGTTCAAGGAACTCCCCCACTTCTAATTGCCAAGTTTAACTCATCTTAGAGATGTAACGTAATGGGAGAGGGAAATGGGGGTCAAGTAAAAAGGGGTAGACACCAACAAGATTAAGTGCCTTGGGAATAGGAAGTTCGGGGTGTCAGCCCGCCACACTTCCTAGTACCACTGCGAGCCCCTCACAGGGTAACCCTCCGGATGTCCAAGGTTAACCATAAAGCTTCTAAGTTCAACTAAATCATAGACAAGATTAGTTAAGTAGGAGAACTCGGCAAGTTAACTTCCATCCCGAACCGGGACGTTATATATAGGAAGGACTGGGATAGTCCTGCGAGCGGTAGGCTCGGGTTATAAGGAAGGACTGGGATAGTCCTGCGAGCGTTAGGCTCGGGTTATAAGGAAGGACTGGAATAGTTTAGCGAGCGGTAGACTCGTAGTCCAAATATAAGACTAGTGTAGTCTAGCGAGCTGTATGCTGGGGATACCGTTACAAAAAGTCCTTTCACCAAGATTGCACTTTTTGTAACGATATCCCCAGCATACAGCTCGCAAGGACGACCGCCGGCACCCCCAGCATCCAGCTGCAAGGGTTCAGCCTAACCAAATGGTCTGCAGACCATGCACCCCAACCCCTCTCTATCCCACCACAGGGCACAGCGGGTTGTTGGAGACCGCAGTCCCCCTTTGATGAGAATTGATCCAGTTAAGCGGCATCGCCTGGACTTCCCAGGAGGTCACCCATCCCAGAATTGCTCCAGCCCGAGCACGCTTAACTATGGAGTACTTTCACTTCTCATCACCAACTGAGCTGCAACCATCATGATCCACCCTAATGAGAAGTGAACCAAAAGGGAGGATAAGATATCTTATAAACCCCACATAACCATGAATAGTTCATATGGTGAGTTAAGTACACAAAGTGGGCCAGGAAGGCCCTATGAACTCATTGGAATGGGAAGGAATGCACTTTGGGGTGCAAATAGCAAAAATGGATGTCCTAACCTAAAGGTGACCAAAAGACTTCAAAAAGCCAACATACCCTCACCATGATCCCTATGACCAACTAGGAGGGCAAGTAGGCCACTAGGGACCCTTGGGGTCAACCAATTTGGTCAAATTGACCAAAAGTCAACTGTGAGCAATCTTAGGTCAAATCACCATAATAAAGGGCAATTGAACCCCAATTGATCAAATTGAAGCCACTCTCATATGGCAACCTCCCTAAGGGACCTAATGGACCCAAAAGCCCCATCATAGGGGCATCATTTTGGAGAAATTGGGTCAATCACTAAAAAGCCTCAAATTGAACTAGATGTGCTAAAAACCTAAATTGACCTTCAATTGATCTAGTATGATCAAATTGATCTCCCCTAAACCTTAAGGGGGAGTATATGAGACCTAATTGGACCATGGGGTGCATTCAACCAAGGAGAACTAGGGCAAAATCAACAAAATACCCAAATTGTCCCTATAGGCAATTAAGTGCACTCAAGCCCCAATTGACCCCACCTTAACTCAATTCTTCTTGGAATAGGTCCATGGAGCCTTGGGGAGCAATGTTACTCAGTCACATTGAGTGGAGTGAGCTTGGGTCAAGCCCAAACTCAAAATCCCAACTTTAGCTTAATTGGGTCAAGTGAGCCAAACCCAAGCTAGGTGGACCTAACCCCAAACCCAACCTTAGAACCTTGGGCTCAACCCCACCTAATTAAGCCCACTAGTGGACTGAATTACCTAGAGCCCAAATTGGGTCCAAGGAGGGGTGCACCAAGGAGGTGGCCGGCCACCTCCAACCTTGAATTCATGAGGAATTCATGGAGGGGTGGCCACTTGGCCACCACTCCTTAATTCCTGGTTGGCTCCTGCCTTCCCAAGGAATTCCAGCAGGTAGGGGGACTGAGCTGGCTGCCGCTGATAGGGAGGGAAGGAGAGAGAAGCTCACTTTGCCGGCCACCATAATGGCCGCTCCCTCCTTCCCAATACAATGCCGGCCAATTTACCCTCCTCTGGTATCAATGTGAGCCCAGGAGTAATTTCCTGGTGAGCTGGAGGTCTGAGACTGGCTGACAAGGGCGGTGGCGACATAGAGGAAATCGTCGGGTATTGATAGCCAGCCATATACTCGCTCTTCCTCTCATTTCTCCTCGCCATCAGCTTCAGAGCCCTCCAAGCAGTCGAGCCCCCCTTCCAGAGCAAGTTTTCGTCCTCAGCTGCACGGGATAGCCATGGATGCCGGGAACAGGGACGCACTCTTCCTCCGCCGCAACACCCGCCGCCAAGGCCGTGCTCAGGCAAGTTCCTTTCCCCCTCCACCCGTGCTAGTATCTAGACTCATTTAGGAGAGAAATCGGGCTCAATTGAGCCCGATCCCATGTGAGACAGAGGGAGATTTCTCGAGCATTTCCTCTTGCTCGGGATCGCCGGAGAGGCCATCTCCGGTGGCCGTGTCGCCGCCTGGCGTTAGCCACCACCTCAACGGAGGTGGTGGAGGCGGTGGCCGGCGGTAGGGTGCTGCAGATTGCCGGAAAAATGCCCCGCAAAACGGCTCAGGCGCGTGAGATCTGGGCCGTTGGCTCATCGGGGACGATGAACCCTGGCCGTCCGATCTGGCTGATTCTTTTATTCGCAGCCCATGAAATGAATAAAATCGTAATGTTGATTATTTGTCACACGTTTAGCCGATTTTGCATGCTATTTTTGAAGGCTTTAGAGGCCATAACATGAAAAATAGGCAGAGACAACATTTGTAGCCCTTGGGATCTACTTTCATTTGCCACCCTAAACTCTTAATTTGGTGCACTGTGGACCCCAGGGCATCCATTCTACTAAGGCTGCTCATTTTGTCTATTAGCAAACCACATAATCCTGCCTAGATTTTTAATGTAGTTTACATGCTATTTTTGAAGGCCTTAGAGGCCATATCATGAAAACTTGCGAGAGACAACAATTGTAGCCCTATGGGTCTACTTTTTGTATGATTTGAGATCAAGTGATTTGGAGCTCTACAGCTCCTTGTAGAGCCATTTTTCTAGGACTGCTCATTTTATCTATTAGCAAACCACATAATCCTGCCTAGATTTTTAATGTAGTTTACATGCTATTTTGAAGGCCTTAGAGGCCATATCATGAAAAGTTGCCAGAGACAACAATTGTAGCCCTATGGGTCTACTTTCTGTAGGATTTGAGATCAAGTGATTTGGAGCTCTACAACTCCTTGAAGAGCCATTTTTCTAGGACTGCTCATTTTGTCTATTAGCAAACCACATAATCCTGCCTAGATTTTAATGTAGTTTACATGCTATTTTTGATGGCCTTAGAGGCCATATCATGAAAAGTTGCCAGAGCCAACTTTTGTAGCTCTTGATGTCTAAATTTTGTAGGATTTGAGATCAAGTGATTTGGAGCAATACTGCTCCTTGTAGAGCCATTCTACTAAGACTGCTCATTTTGTCTATTAGCAAACCACATAATCCTGCCTAGATTTTTAATGTAGTTTACATGCTATTTTTGAAGGCCTTAGAGGCCATATCATGAAAAGTTGCCAGATACAACAATTGTAGCCCTATGGGTCTACTTTCTGTAGGATTTGAGATCAAGTGATTTGGAGCTCTACAGCTCCTTGTAGAGCCATTTTTCTAGGACTGCTCATAATGCCTATTAGCAAACCATAATCTTGCCTAGGTTTTTAATGTACCTTGCATGCTATTTTTGAAGGCTTTAGAGGCCATAACATGAAAAATAGGCAGAGACAACATTTGTAGCCCTTGGGATTTACTTTCATTTGCCACCTTAAACTCTTAATTTGGTGCACTGTGGACCCCAGGGCATCCATTCTACTAAGGCTGCTCATTTTGTCTATTAGCAAACCACATAATCCTGCCTAGATTTTTAATGTAGTTTACATGCTATTTTTGAAGGCCTTAGAGGCCATATCATGAAAAGTTGGCAGAGACAACAATTGTAGCCTTATGGGTCTACTTTCTGTAGGATTTGAGATCAAGTGATTTGGAGCTCTACAGCTCCTTGTAGAGCCTTTTTCTAGGACTGCTCTTTATGTCTATTAGCAAATTTGGGTGGAGTGAGCCCTATGCCTTGGGGTTGACCCAATGGCTTGAAATGCTGGACATGGATCCTTGGCAGCAATATGCCTTCCCAAAAGTTATTTGGGATTTTTGGGTACAAAAATCCCAAGATAAGGAATTTAATAAATTACCCCTAAATTAGGTTATAAAATAAAAAGGCGGTCATATGAACTTGGAATGATATGAGACCTAGGATCTGGTGCTTTTAGACTAATATGGTGCTATAATAGTTTTCCCAGAATTTATTGAAGTCTTAACATAGCACTTGTAGTGTAAACCCTTATACGCACACCAAATGTATTAAATGATAATTAAGGGTAAATATTACTTGGAATAATATGAGACTTAGGATCTGGTGTTTCTTTTTAGACCAATTCGGTGCTATGGTAATTTTCCCAGAATTTACTTAGGTCATAACCTAATACTTATAGTGCAAACCCCTATTTGCACCCCATCTAGGTTAAATAGAAATTATGGTCAAATATTCCTGCTAAAAATGTGAAACTCAAGTTTTGGTGTTTTTAGACCAGCGTTATGTCATGGTAATTTTCCCTGAGATCATTGAGATCATAATCAAATACTTGACGTGTAAATCTCTATTTGCACACCTCCTATCTTTAATAGAAACTATGACTTAGGATTCCCTGGAGAGTTTATGAAATTAGGATTTGAGATTGTTAGATCACTACTCATTGCGAACCTATGGTGATAATTGGAACTCGTTTGGGTATGATGTGATCAAGATCGCACCATAGGAGTCTGATCTAGATCAACCTTGTTTCGGTCTGCGAATAGTGACACTGATTTACATGAATTAGACCACCACTGACCTCCACACGTAGAACTGTTAACTCTTTAGTAATTATGAAGGCTCAGGTCACTTGGATGAGCATCTCTAAGGGCATCTTGGGAAATAAGGATTGGGGCACGTCTAGCAAAGCTATAGGTGTGTGATTTTACAGTGATATAAAAAGGAGGTTAGATCAAGGGCCCCGCACACAACTCATCAGTGTTAAACGATTGTATGGAAGCAAAACTACCCTTAGCCGGGGAGCCATTTTAAGGTAGTACTCGAGGGAGAAGTCGAGAAGTATCTAAGGCAAACCCTGGTTTAAGGATGACGAAGAATAGGAGTGTGGGTCCAAGTAAGGTTGAGAATGTTATTTGAATGTGAGCAGTTCCTCGGTGAAGAAAGGGGACTCGAGTTTAAAATGTGACGACGGGAGAGTCAGCTCCCGGTCACAGCTGGAGGTGTTGGAGTTCAAGGAACTCCCCCACTTCTAATTGCCAAGTTTAACTCATCTTAGAGATGTAACGTAATGGGAGAGGAAAATGGGGGTCAAGTAAAAAGGGGTAGACACCAACAAGATTAAGTGCCTTGGGAATAGGAAGTTCGGGGTGTCAGCCCGCCACACTTCCTAGTACCGCTGCGAGCCCCTCACAGGGTAACCCTCCGGATGTCCAAGGTTAACCATAAAGCTTCTAAGTTCAACTAAATCATAGACAAGATTAGTTAAGTAGGAGAACTCGGCAAGTTAACTTCCATCCCGAACCGGGACGTTATATATAGGAAGGACTGGGATAGTCCTGCGAGCGGTAGGCTCGGGTTATAAGGAAGGACTGAGATAGTCCTGCGAGCGTTAGGCTCGGGTTATAAGGAAGGACTGGAATAGTTTAGCGAGCGGTAGACTCGTAGTCCAAATATAAGACTAGTGTAGTCTAGCGAGCTGTATGCTGGGGATACCGTTACAAAAAGTCCTTTCACCAAGATTGCACTTTTTGTAACGGTATCCCCAGCATACAGCTCGCAAGGACGACCGCCGGCACCCCCAGCATCCAGCTGCAAGGGTTCAGCCTAACCAAATGGTCTGCAGACCATGCACCCCAACCCCTCTCTATTCCACCACAGGGCACAGCGGGTTGTTGGAGACCGCAGTCCCCCTTTGATGAGAATTGATCCAGTTAAGCGGCATCGCCTGGACTTCCCAGGAGGTCACCCATCCCAGAATTGCTCCAGCCCGAGCACGCTTAACTATGGAGTACTTTCACTTCTCATCACCAACTGAGCTGGAAGCGTGCTCGGGCTGGAGCAATTCTGGGATGGGTGACCTCCTGGGAAGTCCAGGCGATGCCGCTTAACTGGATCAATTCTCATCAAAGGGGGACTGCGGTCTCCAACAACCCGCTGTGCCCTGTGGTGGGATAGAGAGGGGTTGGGGTGCATGGTCTGCAGACCATTTGGTTAGGCTGAACCCTTGCAGCTGGATGCTGGGGGTGCCGGCGGTCGTCCTTGCGAGCTGTATGCTGGGGATACCGTTACAAAACCGTTGTCTATTGTACACGTAATGTTACAATAGACAACGATTTATATATAAACTACTGTCTATTGTAACATTACGTGTACAATAGACAACGATTTATATATAAACCGTTGTCTATTTGTACAATAGATAGCGGTTTATATATAAATCGCTGTCTATTGTACACGTAATCTTACAATAAACATCGGTTTATATATAAACCGTTGTCGAATAGGGATATAAACGAAAGAATTTACCCCGTCTTTTTACTTTTTACCGTCGCTGGATCGTTTGCTGCTCTGTGTGAAAACCCTAAAGGCGATTTCTCCTCGACAAGTCGACATCTTCCTTAGGTTCTTTTTTACGTTTTTTTTCTTGCTCTTCTAATTTCTAAGTTGAATGATATAATTTCTAAGTTGAATGGTATAATTTCTAAGTTGAATGATCATTTCATAATTCATATTTTCCTAGTTCCTAGTTCCTACTGCTTCTATAGTTCTGTATTTATATGTGTGATTGACTTAATGTGTGGTAGACTAGTATTACTTCAATATCATTGTGGTTTTGTATGATTTTTGTTTTGGTTTTTTGGATGGTTTAGATTTTTTTAGGGCTTTCTTATTACAGGAAAATGACTGATAAAGGATCCTCATCAAAGTCAACAAGAGGCTTCACTAAAATGGTGGGATTGAATAAGCTTAGAGCAGAGGGGAAGAAGATTTTTATTTCTGTTAATGATGATGACCACATTATTCCCGGGCCTGAGTGTAATAAATTGATGAGTCTAATTGGTTCTCTTGTGAGGATGTATGTTCCAATCACATGTGCTAGATGGAAGGAAGTTGATAAAGAAATTAAAGATCGAATATGAGAAGAAGTAAATGTACGTAATTTTGTTATTAGTGATTAGATATCAGTATTTTTTAGTTATTTATTAATAATATTGTCTATTATTTTCATAATTATTTTGATAATGTTGATGGTGTTCGTCATGAATTGAGGAAAAGCATGGGTGAAAGTTGGCGGTCGTGAAAATCTAAACTTTATGTCCATTACGTAAAGGATGTTGATTTGGAGCATCGTTACAATGTTCCAGTCAAATATAATTTTATACCTCCTGAAGATTGGAAATTTTTTATTGACAATCGCACCACTCCGGAATCTATGGTTATGTGTTCTTAAAAAACTCAATGTTTTATTGCATCTATAAACTTTGTAAGCATTATACTCTAAGTATTAACAAATATTAATTTGTGTAGGAGAAAAGTAAACTTAACACAGAGAGAGCAAAAGCACAGAAGTCGTTTCATACTACTTTCAGAATGGGTTATTATGGATTAGAAAAAAGGATGGTATTAGTATTTACTATTTAGTTCTCTACTTCTCTCTTGTATATTTTGTTTTAAAAATGTGTTTTTTTCAATAATTTAAATGATAATTTATTTGCATTTTATTGTCAAGATTGAACAAGGTGCAAATGCACCAATTTCACGTGCGGAGCTATGGAAAGCCGGTCACAAAAGAAAGACTGGTGAATACATTAGTCGGGATGCAACTGATTTGACAGCTAAAATTGTATGTTTAAATTATCATTTCATCATTTGTAAATTTTCATTTCATCGTTTGCATTAATATTTATTGATTTCACTTAGGATGAGGTCTCGAGTCAAGAGTCTGCTGCAAGTGTAACAGAGTCACAGGTAAGAGATGACATCCTTGCATCTGTTTTAGGCAAGGAACATCCGGGCAGAGTAAGAGCTGGTGGCAAGTTTTCCACCATTACAAGTTTTTTTAAGAATGATAAGCGGAAGGAGAGAACAATAGCTCATATTGAAGACGTGGAATCTATTGTTCAAGAAAGATTGAGCCAACAACAAGAGTTATGGAGGCAAAAACAACAACAACAATATGAGCAGGCCTTTCAGAGCCAACTCTACCAACAACAACAAGCGCATCAACAGAGATGGCTAGCATGAAAAATCAAATCGATGAACTTATGCGCATGTTTGGTGCTAGAACCGAAACATCTCAAAACATGTCTCAGGTATTATTATGTATTTATGTTTAATTATTTATACTTTTATGAAATATCATGTTATCTTTATACTTTTATTTATAGTTAACTTGTTATTTTTGGTTTGTCAGCAGACACTTGTATTAGCCTCACAAGGGCCTGAAATATCACATCAACCCGAAACGTCACATGGGTGTTTACCGTCTTCGGTATTATAAATTTATAATTAATATTTTTGATTTTTATGTAATTAACTTTTTTGTCCGAAATACTAAATACTAATTATTTTTAATTCCATAGAATGACAATGAAACCATTGTCATGTTACCCAATTTCATTTCTACGATGGAGAAACAAGGCAAAATAATAACTCTGGTATTAAATCCAAATGTATTTGGAACTAAAGAATCAACATGTACATACTTTGAAGCTTCCGAGTTGTTTGATTTTCTTAATATGGAAAAAATTGGAGTTAACATCATATTATCATGTATTGAGTGAGTAATGATTATCAAATATTATAAACCTAAGATTTTTAGTTAATATATATATTGATTATGAATTTACATGTTTTTTTACAAGTACATAGATTCACAACTAAAAGAAGTTTAGATACACAAGAAATATATATTTTCATAATCCTACATCTATTTTTGCTTTTAATGATAAGTTTGCCAAGGAGCGTATGAAATCACGAGTACAAGAGCTAAAAAATAGGCTTGCTCAACTTCAACCGGATTCTTTATTATTTTTGTCATATCATAGAGAGTAAGTATCAATAATTATTGCTATTTTTATTGCTATTCAAGTTATTACTTAATGATTTTATTTGTTAATTGTTACACAAAGTACATTGGATGTTGGCCATTATTGAATACGATAACAATACAATTTATTGGCTTGATCCTTTAAATAAGGACATTCACGACGATCTAAAAAATGTCATTGCACTGTAAGTTTATTAATTAGTATTTTCCCTATTTGAAATTTAGATTCTGCTGTAAACTAATTTTTTTAAATATTTTATGAAGTGCATTGAAGGATTTGGCAAATGACCGGAAAGTTAAATTTCAAAAACCAAAGGTTTTACGGTGGAAGTCGGTAAGCTATAACCTATATGAGTATATGTTATATAATTATTTTCATATTTACAATTCTAAATTCTAATGTTTACTATTTGTTTATTTATTTAGTGCCCTAAACAACCATATAGTATTCAATGTGGGTACTATATCATGTGCTACATGATTGACATAGTTGATGCTCTTAGGAGTACGACAATGCCATCAGGGGTAAGTTAACTGCATATAGTTTCATACATGATAAATGATAATAATTGTGTTGAATTTATTTTAACAAATATTTTTGTTTTTATTGCAGATCTATGATGGAGTGGATGAATTTTCGCATGAGAAAATAGATAATATGCGAAATAAGATTTGTGATTATATAATCACTACATGTGCGACATGAAAAACGATTGAAAGTTAGAAAGTAGAAACAAAAAACATATATTGTTTTATTGCTAAACAAATGTAATTGTGTAATTGTGTATGTGTTAGTGTGTTGCTTTATACTTATGTAGAAAACTAGAAATAGAAATGTATGAAAATTGTAATTGTAATTGTTTATAAAAATTGATGTATGAACTATTTGTGTAACTGTGTGTAAATTGTAATTGTAATTATAATTGTGTATGGACATTGACCATTTGACCCTACTTAACTCTGAATTTTATAATTCTTGTTTCAGTTGTTTGTGAAAGATGGAAGACCAAAACATCAACAGACTTGCTCCATCCGTTGATAGCAATGAGCTTGACCCAAAAACTGATCCTAAAAGAAAAGCAAATTCAAAGGATCCTAGATGGAAGTATGGACATTGGCCTGACATAAAGGATAAAAATACCGTTAAATGCAATTTTTGTGATAATGTATATAAAGGTGGGATCAAAAGATTGAAACAACACTTATGTGGCGGATATGAAGATGTGGCAAAGTGTTTTAAGATTACGTCAGAAATAGCAACTGAGATGTATGCAGCTTTAAATGATAAAAAAAGGACAAGGTGGATTTGACAACTGATGATGATAATGTAAGTGAACAAGAAATAGAGCGAGTAGGTTCACAAAATGTATCTCCGGCATTATCTACAGCTAAAGTTCATTTGTCCCAAGTTCTGGGACAAGTGCCAAAAAGAGAAAAGTACTCCACCTTCCACAAAAACTGGGCCCTATGGATGCTCATGTATGACGTGCTCCCGAAGATGTAGTTGATGAAAGACGTGCTAAAGGTCCTGCACAAACTACTATTGAGAGATGTTTTAGATCTCCTGAAGAGAAAAAGAGAGTTGATGGCTATGTTGTAGATTGGTTCTATGAATGTGGAATTCCTTTCAATGCTGCAAAGGCACGAAGTTTTGAAGTAATGCTTGAAGCAGTTGGACAGTATGGGCCTGGTTATAAAGGCCATAGTTATCATAATTTTTGAGTCCCTTTGTTAAAAAATACAAAAGAGAAAGTTAAGGAGATGAAAACAAAGTATCAAGCGTATTGGAGAAGATATGGTTGCACTTTTATGTCAGATGGTTGGACGGACAGGAGAGGGAGATATTTGATCAATTTCCAAGTTAACTGTCCAGAAGGAACTTATTTTATGGGTTCCGTAGATGTATCCGGTCATATTCAAGATGCCACAATGCTATCAGAGTTGCTTGATAGTAAAATAACCGAGATAAGAGCAGATTGCGTTGTTCAGGTAAATTTTTTTGGTTATTTTAATTTTCATAGTTCATGTTTAATAGTCTACAACTATAGACTATAGAAGTATAGAACTTTACATATATAAAAAGTTATGTTGTATGCAGGTAGTGACTGACAATGCCTCCAATTATAAGGCAGCTGATAAAATTTTAATGGAGAGAAGGCCCACATTATTTTGGACTCCTTGTGCAGCTCATTGCATTGATCTCATGCTAGAAGATATAGACAAGCTGCAACAAAACAAAATGGTGATAAGAAAGGCAAGGATGATTACAAATTTCATCTACAGGCACACTCGTTTACTTGATGCAGTAAGGACTACTATTGGTGGTGATCTAGTCCGGCATTCAGTGACTAGATTTGCAACATCATTTCTTACTCTACAAAGTGTGCTTAAGCATGAGGAGAAGTTGAAATTATTCTTTGTGTCGCCTTCATGGAATGTTGCTAATCTGGCAAAAATCGAAGCCGAAAAACAAGTTGTTGAAACAATACTTTCACCTGTTTTTGGGAATGGAGTAAGAGATTGCCTAAAAGAAGGAAAGCCACTAATAGCCGTGTTGCGATTAGTAGATGGTGATGAAAGGCCAGCTATGCCTGAAGTATATGTGGTAATGGAAGAAGCCAAACAAAAGATCAAAGATCATTTTGATAATAAAGAAAGATTATATAAAAAAATTATTGACATTGTTCAAAATATGTGGACAAATCAAATTGAGCAACTTTTGTATAAGACGACTTTGTTTCTAAATCCAAACAAATATTTTGAATATGATGAAAAATATCCCGATGATATTTGGAAATTTCAAGATGCTTTCAATGATGTTATTGCAAGACTAGTGCCCGATCAACAATTGCAAGACAAGATTGCAGAGCAAGACACTAACTATAAAGCATCTCGAAATAGTTTTGAAAAGCCTATGGCTATTAGGCAACGAACCACCTTAAATCCAAGTGAGTATTGATTATGTTTTTATTTTTTCTTAAACTACTTATATGTTATACTAATTTATTTTTGTCTTAAATAAATAGTAGATTTTTTGGGGTGCACATGGATGACCGAATGTTGACCTTACAAAGGTAGCATTGCGCATTCTTGGCTTATATTGTTCTTCTTCTAGTTGTGAGCGCAACTGAAGTACTTTTGAGTTTGTAAGTATACAAAAATTTAATTTAAAATTGAACTTATTTTATCCACTAACAAATAACAAGTTTGCAACTATCTTGATTCAGATTCACACAAAGAAAAAAAATAGATTGGAGCATCAAAGGCTTAATGATCTTGTATACATCCAATACAATCGTCGTCTACAAGCACGATTCCAAGAAAGACGTGAAAAAGGAAGAAATTACAACCCTTTAGTGCTTGATGAGCTAGATTGGAGTAGTGAGTGGATGATGAACAAACCGGAGGAAGCTTTAGTTTATGATGATGATGATCTCACATGGGAAGCTGTAGAAAGAGCTATTGGGATTGAGGCTCGAAATTTACGAAGTGCTGCTCAAGCTAATCTTGAACTAGTAGCTGAAGGGGATGAAGATCTAGATCATTTTAGTGTTGCAAATGATGATGAAGATCTTATTGATAATTACGGGCAAATGACGAGCACCTCAAACCAACTAAGCTCATGCAATGTCAATGACGATTTATTAGATGATGATTCTATTTGATCTAAAAAATTATTAATGCTACATTGCTACTGTGTATCAGTGTATGATGATAACATTTTGGTATTGAGTGAAATGGTTGTGAATCTTGTGATTGTCAATTTGACATTATATATATTGATTCTGAAATCTGAATGTTATTTCTATTTGATTCTGAATGTGCGATTGACTGATTGTTCATGCCACTAGGTTCACTATTCCTCAATGTGTGGAATGATACTGTGTACCTGAATGCTGAATGAAAAAAAAACTGTGTATCTGAATGCTGAATGACTTCTGGAGTTCTGGGAGTGTTGAAAATTCTCTTTCAGACTTTTAAAAAAAAAACTGGGACTACAGACAGCGGTTATTTCAATAACCGCTGTCTATAGTCCCCTGCCAGTGACTATAGACAGCAGTTATTAAAATAATCGCTGTCTATATTTTTCATTTGTTTTAAAAAAAATTTAAATGACGCCTAGCATTTGCTCGCCTTATTGTCGCCTAGGCGTACGCCTTGTCGCCAAAGCGTCAAGGCGGTCGGGGCTCGCCTTGGTACGCCTTGACGTCATGATAAAAATGGGTGCAACAAGCCAAATACAAATTGCGATCGCGTATTTTAATTAGGTTGCACAAACAAATAATTTATAAACATGAAACATGGTGACGGTCGTACGCTAGCGGTCTGTAATTAGCCGGCCAGGCTAAGTTTGATCGAACCGGTTTGCGCAGCAGGTCGGGCACCGGCGTATAAATTTCGAAGCCCTAGGGCGTCTCGGTTCTTACAGCCGCTCGACGGTAGGGCAGGGAAGTCTGCCGTATGCTTGCTTCTGCGCTCGGATTGATTTCTTCTGTCTAACCATTTCCTTTTTGCATTCTAATTGTGTTCTTACTATCTTCTTGCAGGTTTCATATTTTCCCGCAGATCTTTCTATCTTTTTAAGGTATTTGTTTGTTCTTTGCTTTGTTTTGTTCCAAGTTCTTAGTATTCAGATAGCGAAGCTTTGGATCTTTTGTTTGCAAGCGGTATCTAGTTCGCTAATTGTTCCTGTATGCTTTTGTTATCCTCCATAGAAATGGCGGTTCCGTTGCTAACCAAGAAGATTGTTAAGAAGCGCGTGAAGAAGTTTAAGCGGCCACAGAGCGATCGCAAGGTCTCCGTGAAGGTGAGTTTAGTATGCAATACGATTTCTTCAAGTTTGGCGAGACATAGGCATATGCACAGCCTAAGTGGTGTTCCATCTTATCAAGTATTTTTCTGGGCATGCTCTTCATAGTCGTGGCTATGGATTTTCAAAATGCATCTAGGGGAAAGCTTTAGGTCCCATTCATTTGGGAGGTTCTTGGGAGGTTCTTGGGAGGATGGAGTTGAGTTTAGTCCAAAATCAGAACTCTTAGGAATTGATCCTAATTTCAATTCAGTTGTTCCGTTGTAGGATAAAATTTAGTCTCAAGAATTTGCCTTCAATAATAAAAATTCAAACAGAGCCAACAACACATAATCTCCTTAACAATGTCTTCCTCAAAATATTATTTTCATCCCTATTGCTTAGTTTATGAAGCATGCTACACTTCATCAAAACCACAACAGCTGCAGCTAAATGCCTAAACAAATACAAATGCCACTTTTTTTCTTAACAATGTTTTCTTTTTAGTACGATCACTAATCTTTTCAGACTCTCTCGAATGAAAAGATTATTACGGTCAATAATTGTTTTATTACGATAAATAGTCTTCATCAAAACCCAACTATCAATACACATACACCAACTCTTGTCCTTCGGGGTTAGAAGGGTAGGGACCGCACACGGGCTCAGACTCTCTCGAATGAACTGCTTCCTCCGTAGCTTATCAACCTGTCTCTTGAGCTTGGCTTGCTCATCCAGATTCATCCCGTAATGTGGCAGATTCAAGAGCAAAGCTCTTGGCATCGGGTCTATGGCGTGTTGGATGTCACACAATGAAGGTAACTCGTCCGGTACGTCATCCGACATAATGTTAGCAAACTCATAGAGAAGATGCCGGACCTCAAGGTCGGCTCAGGAATATCTGCATAGTCCTCAGAAGCCATGGTGGAGGATACTACGTAGAGTGTCGACGTCGACGCTCCTTTTCATAAACTCGCCGCGACATAGAATGTGCAACAACCTTGATGAACTCATGCTAGTGGAGGGGGCAACACGATCCTTAGATTTCTCCTTGGGTTGGGTTAGTGTGAACGCACTCTTACAATTCTTGTCGTAGAATACACATGTGTGCGAACGACCAAAATATGTAGTATCACGATCGAAGATATAGGTTCTCCCTAGCAGTACATGACGACATCCATCGAGATGACTCCACTGGTCCTCGAAAGAAGCGATAGAAATCGGAACCAGACACCTCTGGTAAACATGTATGGCGGTCTTGTGGACCCAGTCACACGATAAGGATGAGGCTTAAAAGTCACCTGCATCTAGGCCTGCAAGCGGTTCAGTTCGGTTCGATTTTAGGTAAAACCGAAACCAAACCGAATAGGCTCGGTTTTTACACACCCAAAATCGAAACCGAACCGAAATGGATCGGTTCAGTTCGGTTTGGTTCGGTTTTTTAACATCGGTTCGGTTTTTTAACATCGGTTCGGTTTTTCGGTAAGCCTAAAACATATTATCCCTCAAAATAATTTTTAATGTTTGCCCAAGTATTTTTTTAATAGTAAATCTAGAAAGCAGTTCATCAACATTGAAGAGAAATTCAAAAACACAATAATATTTAGATTAACTAGTACAATTAATACAATAAGTTCAAGTATTAGTTTAAAATAAAAATAAATAAGTTCAACATATTTAATTTACTCGTCCACGCTCGGGTAATTGTTACAAACTTATGATAAGATAAGATAAGAGATTACATAGTCTCGTTATTTTGGGTTCAACTTCAAACTCAATGCTCACAACCTCATGTTTTCATCCGACGGGACAAACTCCAATTCCAAACTTATAATTGGTTCGGTTTTCTCGGTTTACCGACCCTATAAACCGAAACCGAACCGAATAGGCTCGGTTTTCAGCCCCCCTAAACCGAAACCGAACCGATCGGTTCGGTCCAAATTCGGTTCGGTTTGGGTCGGTTCGGGTCGGTTTGGTCGATTTTGGTTTTCTGTGCACACCCCTACCTGCATCAGCTCTAAGGATTTTTGTGCCACGACGTTCACACAACTCTTGCTATCGATTCCCAGCTTGCAGGGGCTGCCTGCGCTGGTGAAGAAGGTATAAAAATTCTTTGTACAATGTCAATACTTATAAGTACGCGGGTTGTAGAGGAAATGTCGAATAACACCCACCTTAAAAGAGCACTCAACATTGCTCTCCCTACCGTCCTCGATGGTAGACGACAATATCATTAACGGTCTCCTCAGCTTCAACAATGGGCTCACCATCCTCAACCAATAAATTTCTTTTGGAGCACTCTGCTGCAACGTAGCCTCTGTCGGAGCAATGATAGCACTGGACGTTCCCCTAGCCTGGAGGCCGCAGTAGACCCATTGGTGACTATCTTGCCCTTCATGTCCACGGGGATGTGAGGGGGCCCAACTGAAGGGGTAGTAGGCGGAGATGGCCTCTTAAAGGTGTATCCATTAGGTCTGGATGGAGCCTGATGATACTCGCTAATCGAAGGTATTGCTCATACTCAAGTGCCATCTGGAAAATTTGCTCCACAGTATCCAGGTGATGGGGAATAACCTCTCTACATATCTCAATCTTCAATTCAGAATGAAATTGGAGAGCGGTGGAGCTAGTCTCGTCACGTAGATCACTTCTCACAATTAACTCATCAAATCGAGATATGTATTCGGCCATAGATAGCTTGCCCTGGCGCAACGTGTAAAGCTGATCCAACAACGGGTCCCAATAGGAGGCAGGAAGATATTTATCCTTTAAACGATGCTTCATGTCCTCCCAACGGATAATAAGGTAGTATCCGTCTCGATCGAGTGATCTCTCTAGGCTAGTTCAGAAGATCTTCAGGAAATGATAGTCAATCTCCTGAAGCTAACTCGCTAAAGTCCTTCGAGTCCAAGTGACAGTCGAAGGTATGAGCGTCAATGCGTATACGCCGCGTGATGTCCTCAATATGTGGGGATCCGTTACGAGGATTGGAGTAGCCATCATAGTAGTCGTCACATCCATAATCAAAATGGCCCCGGGCTTGATCACGAGGGGCTTGGTGTCGAGGTTGATAGTTCTCATGGGGATGGAACGGTCTATCCTAAGCGGGTCTATGTTGTCGATTGTAACCGTAATCAGGGAGTAGGCGGAGATGGCCTCTTAAAGGTGTATCCATTAGGTCTGGATGGAGCCTGATGATACTCGCTAATCGAAGGTATTGCTCGTACTCAAGTGCCATCTGGAAAATTTGCTCTACAGTATCCAGGTGATGGGGAATAACCTCCCTACATATCTCAATCTTCAATTCAGAATGAAATTGGAGAGCGGTGGAGCTAGTCTCGTCACGTAGATCACTTCTCACAATTAACTCATCAAATCGAGATATGTATTCGGCCATAGATAGCTTGCCCTGGCGCAAGGTGTAAAGCTGATCCAACAACGGGTCCCAATAGGAGGCAGGAAGATATTTATCCTTTAAACGATGCTTCATGTCCTCCCAATGGATAATAAGGTAGTATCCGTCTCGATCGAGTGATCTCTCTAGGCTAGTTCAGAAGATCTTCAGGAAATGATAGTCAATCTCCTGAAGCTAACTCGCTAAAGGCCTTCGAGTCCAAGTGACAGTCGAAGGTATGAGCGTCAATGCGTATACGCCGCGTGATGTCCTCAATATGTGGGGCTCCGTTATGAGGATTGGAGTAGCCATCATAGTAGTCGTCACATCCATAATCAAAATGGCCCCAGGCTTGATCACGAGGGGCTTGGCGTCGAGGTTGATAGTTCTCATGGGGATGGAACGGTCTATCCTAAGCGGGTCTATGTTATCGATTGTAACCGTAATCAGGGAGTCGTCTCAGAGGTGGGGCGAGATCCTGGCGAGGCAAGTATCTAGCACATCTTTAAGGGGGTGGGGGTGGCGAGGCATTATGAGGATTGTCCGGGAGATCATCATAACGTGGCGATCCTCTTCATGGAGACATCTTCCGGTTACACGGGATACCCAAGTCTATAATGTTTGAATGTGCGTACGTTTCATGAGTTATTTCTGGAGGACATTATGGATAGGACATATACAACCGTTAAATTTTTGATGGTCTATCACCGTTATGCTGACGGTCAGACTGAGGCCGTGTGCTTTAAGGAATATTTTACGATGTTTAGTTGTTTAACACAATTTGGTTTAGGGTTTTGTACTACCGGCCGCTGAGTTCACATTCAATAACTCCACTGCCATGATCCCATTTCATATAGTGTTTCGAAGTGACAATAGTCGTGAGTACATTGACTCTCACTTTGAACGCGACCTTTGTGATTTGGGTATCATCCACCAAACTTCATGTGTTTACACCCCTGCTCAGAATGGGGTCGTTGAGCGTAAGAATCGACACCTTGTTGAGGTTGCCCGCTGTCTCTTACTTAAGATGCACCTTCCCAAGTATTACTCGGGGGAAGCTGTCCTCACTGCTACACATCTTATTAATCGCATGCCTACTCGTATCCTTCACCACAAAACCCCGTTCAAAACTCTCAATATTACTCCTAATGAGATTCCTCGTATCTTTGGGTGTGTGTTTTGTCCATGTGCACCACACCTCCAAGCTTGATCCCCATGCGCTTCAGTGTGTCTTTATTGGCTACTCTCTTACCCAAAGAGGGTATAAGTGTTTTCATCCTATGACACAAGATTTTTGTCTCCATGGATGTCACTTTCCATGAATCTGAGTCTTATTATGGGAGTTCACTTCAGGGGAGCCTTGTACCACGGAAGTGAGCTGTGAGCCCTTCCTCTATTCCTCTACCTATTTCTCCTCCATATCAGCCTGTTTTTCCTCCTACTGTTCTTCCTCCGACATTGCCCACTTATCATACTCCTCTGTAGGTTTATACTCGTCGACGAAGGGTTACAAACAATCAGGTCTCGCACACCATACCAGAGCCAATGCTTGATCCGTCTACTGGTCTCCAAGGAAACCGTTCTTCCACTCGAGATCCTTGCATAGATCCTTTGTCACGTCTCTTTCCTCCATATCCATTCCCTCCTCGTGGCAGGAAGCTTCGGGGCACCAAAAGTGGAAAGAAGCTATGCTGGAAGAGATGATGACTCTTGAGAAGAATTGCATGTGGGACCTTGTTCACCTTCCTCAAGGTAAGACATTTGTTGGATGTAAGTGGATCTTTTCAGTAAAACAAAACTCTCAAGGTCTGGTGGACCGTTACAAAGCTAGGTTGGTGGCCAGAGGATACACCCAGACAACTGGGATTGACTATCAGGAAACCTTTGCTCCTGTAGCAAAGATGAATTCCATCAGAATTTTGCTCTCTTGTGATGCCTGCAAAGGGTGGAGTCTCAACCAATTAGACGTGAAGAATGCCTTCCTCCATGGGAATTTGGAAGATGAAGTATATATGTCCCCACCTCCTGATCTTGTCTCTGAGGGATCTGATGGAAAGGTATGCAAGCTGAAGAAGGCTCTATACGGCCTAAAACAATCACCGAGGGCTTGGTTTGGACGGTTCCAAATAGACATGATGACATTTGGATATACTCAGAGTAATGCCGGTCATATACTATTTGTAAAACACAGGCAAGGAAAATTGATTGCTTTCATTGTCTATGTGGATGGCATTGGCATAACTCGGGATGACATCGAGGAGATCATAAATTTGAAGACAAGATTGGCTAGTGAATTTGAGGTAAAGGACCTCGGGAATCTCAACTACTTCCTTGGCATTGAAGTTGCAAGATCCAAGCATGGTATCTTTATCTCTCAAAGGAAGTATATCATTGACCTGTTGGAGACAACATGGATGAATGGGTGTAGACCTGCAGACACCCCTATTGAAGCCAACCATAGGTTGAGAAAGGGATGGTGGAGAAGTTGTTGCTGATATCAATGGTTTTCAACGACTTGTAGGGAGGCTCGTCTACCTATCCCATACTCGCTCAGATATCTCTTATGCTGTTGGAGTCATCAGTCAATACATGCATTTTCCCAAATTTCACCACTTGGATGCTGCCCATCAGATTCTTCGATATCTCAAAACCTCTCCTGGGCATGGCATCTTGTTTACTCACAACAAAGAATTAACCATTGAAGTATTCACAGATGCTGACTGGGCAGGATCTGTTGATGACCATAGATCTACTTCAGGATATTGTACCCTGGTTGGGGGAAATCTTGTAACCTGGAGAAGTAAAAAACTAGTTGTTTCTAGGTCCAGTACCGAAGCTTACTTTAGAGCTATGACCCATGGAATATGTGAAGGAATGTTGATGTATACTAAATCTAGATTTGAATTTAAAAGATAATTTTGTGGTCCGAATCAAAATTATGCGGCGCTTTTCAAAACTTTTACGAGCAATCTCATTTAATATCCGTCCTCGTGTTCGATCACGCGCAAAGGGCTAGCTTTGGTACGCAACTGGCTTTGATTAATTCTTCCACAGTAGCATCTAGTGAGGAATACGACAATAGAGATGTAATTAACGACAAATAGGATATTATATTAACTAGGCAAGCAAACTCTGACTTTAACGTTCAATTTCAGTTAAGCATAATATTATACTAGCATTCTATGAGCGAGTTGGGGAAGAACTGGTATACCAACAGCTGCAACAAATACGACGTAAAGGATCCAGAAGGCAGAGCATGGAAGAGTTTCTGGTGGCCAAACAGAGAAGTGGGTAGGCTCCGAGAGGCAAAACAGAGAAGTGCTCTGGGAAACCTTCGGGCTTGTCGACGGAAGATGGACGCTCGACACCGTCAGAGGCCGCTGGAAGAAGGTGCATCTAGTGAGGAATACGACAATAGAGATGTAATTAACGACAAATAGGATATAATATTAACTAGTCAAGCAAGCTCTGACTTTAACGTTCAATTTCAGTTAAGCATAATATTATACTAGCAATCTACGAGCGAGTTGGGGAAGAATTGGTATACCAACAACTGCAACAAGTACGGCGTAAAGGATCCAGAAGGCAGAGCATGGAAGAGGTTCTGGTGACCAAACAGAGAAGTGGGTAGGCTCCGGGAGGCAAAACTGAGAAGTGCTCTGGGAAACCTTCGGGCTTGTCGACAGAAGATGGACGCTCGACACCGTCAGAGGCCGCTGGAAGAAGGTGCACCGGAGATAGTCGGAGCCTCAGGAGGTTCCTTCGGAGTCGATCAACTGGAAGCGGCCTGGTGGAATGACGTCGGCGGTCTTGGCAGGAAGGGCTGACCCCGTGGATGTATTCCCAGGTGGTAGACGACGGAGATCAGGCCGCTGGAGCCTTGGAAGGGCTCTGGCGTCGGTGGCGCTGGATGGCGTGATGCGGGAAGATGGTGTCACGGGTTCGTGAGAGGAGGAAGACGTGCGGAGGCTGGGAGTTACGGAAAAGGACAGAGAACCATTTCTGTCTTTTTCGTTTTTCTCCGTCTGCCGTGAACAGGTACGGTGGGCCTATTTTAATAGAAGTGGAAGGGGAATTTAAGCAGTTCTAGGCATTGAATGTATTTTAATGAAAATAAAGAAGGTTTTAAGCGTGGCTCTTGATTTCCAAGCTAACTCCCATATAACTTAGGTAACCCCCCAATTAAATTTGAAATTATATGTAATTCAAAATATAATTTCAGAATTATATATGTATTTAAAAATAATAATAATATAATATTAGCTTAATTTTCTGTCATTTTGCTTGCTTGCCTAAATCAATACTACTAATTCGACGGACCTTTACATTTATGGTCTCATTGGCCGGTTACACCAATAAGCCGGATGATAATGCGCGAGTATTTTAATGAAAATATAGAGGTTCTGGCTCTTGATATTATATTAACTAGGCAAGCAACTCTGACTTTAACGTTCAATTTCAGTTAAGCATAATATTATACTAGCATTCTATGAGCGAGTTGGGGAAGAACTGGTATACCAACAGCTGCAACAAGTACGACGTAAAGGATCCAGAAGGCAGAGCATGGAAGAGTTTCTGGTGGCCAAACAGAGAAGTGGGTAGGCTCCGGGAGGCAAAACAGAGAAGTGCTCTGGGAAACCTTCGGGCTTGTCGACGGAAGATGGACGCTCGACACCGTCAGAGGCCGCTGGAAGAAGGTGCATCTAGTGAGGAATACGACAATAGAGATGTAATTAACGACAAATAGGATATAATATTAACTAGTCAAGCAAACTCTGACTTTAACGTTCAATTTCAGTTAAGCATAATATTATACTAGCAATCTACAAGCGAGTTGGGGAAGAATTGGTATACCAACAACTGCAACAAGTACGGCGTAAAGGATCCAGAAGGCAGAGCATGGAAGAGGTTCTGGTGACCAAACAGAGAAGTGGGTAGGCTCCGGGAGGCAAAACTGAGAAGTGCTCTGGGAAACCTTCAGGCTTGTCGACAGAAGATGGACGCTCGACACCGTCAGAGGCCGCTGGAAGAAGGTGCACCGGAGATAGTCGGAGCCTCAGGAGTTTCCTTCGGAGTCGATCAACTGGAAGCGGCCTGGTGGAATGACGTCGACGGTCTGGACAGGAAGGGCTGACCCCGTGGATGTATTCCCAGGTGGTAGACGACGGAGATCAGGCCGCCGGAGCCTTGGAAGGGCTCTGGCGTCGGTGGCGCTGGATGGCGTGATGCGGGAAGATGGTGTCACGGGTTCGTGAGAGGAGGAAGACGTGCGGAGGCTGGGAGTTACGGAAAAGGACAGAGAACCATTTCTGTCTTTTTCGTTTTTCTCCGTCTGCCGTGAACAGGTACGGTGGGCCTATTTTAATAGAAGTGGAAGGGGAATTTAAGCAGTTCTAGGCATTGAATGTATTTTAATGAAAATAAAGAAGGTTTTAAGCGTGGCTCTTGATTTCCAAGCTAACTCCCATATAACTTAGGTAACCCCCCAATTAAATTTGAAATTATATGTAATTCAAAATATAATTTCAGAATTATATATGTATTTAAAAATAATAATAATATAATATTAGCTTAATTTTTCTGTCATTTTGCTTGCTTGCCTAAATCAATACTACTAATTCGACGGACCTTTACATTTATGGTCTCATTGGCCGGTTACACCAATAAGCCGGATGATAATGCGCGAGTATTTTAATGAAAATATAGAGGGTTTTAAGCGTGGCTCTTGATTTCCAAGCTAACTCCCATATAACTTAGGTAACCCCCCCCCCCCAATTAAATCTGAAATTATATGTAATTCAAAATATAATTTCAGAATTATATATGTATTTAAAAATAATAATAATATAATAGTAGCTTAACTTTTTTGGTCATTTTGCTTGCTTGCCTAAATCAACACTACTACTAATTCGACGGACCTTTACATTCATGGTCTCATTGGCCGGTCACACCAATAAGCCGGATGATAATGCGCGAGTAACATGCGCGATACAACATACGTGAAACTAAAAATGCGCGAAGACGTGCGTTACAAAAAAAAACTGAAAATATAATAAAATAAAAGATGCAAACTTGGGTTGCATCAAATGTGAATTCGATCCCTTATGTCTGAACATGGGTTTCAAAGCAAGGGTCCCGTCCGACTGTATTGTGGTAACGAGACGGTCATTAGCATCGCACACAATCCTGTTCAGTATGACCACACTAAACATGTTGAAGTCGATCGACATTTCACAAGAACATAATGAGGGGAGTTGTGAGCACTCCATTCGTCCCCTCTGATCAAAAGTTGGCAGATGTTCTTACTAGGGGGTTGTGTCATAGGGCATTTGGAAACATTATGACTAAGTTGGGTTTGACAGGCATTACAAGCTCATCTTGAGGGGGAGTGTTGTGTTTCCAGTTTACTTTATTCGAGTTATACTTTGTACGTTGTATTCTATCACTCCTATATATAGCGGAGTGATGCTTGTCTAAGATTGATTATTCGACTTCTATTTTACTTCCAACAGAAACACTATGTTGTGCCTCTGGATGCTCTACTAAAGATGCATAGAAATTGCACAAACACATGAGAAAAAGGTGGAAAAAGAGAACACTTAAGAACACTCAGTACATGCATTCATTACTGAGTGCATGACAACTTCATGACTATGTACAATCTTCAACAATATTCTGCGTCATTCATGACAGCTTTTAGACTACTCTAGAATGTTTTAGAATACTCCTTACTCCTACAAGACTACACTCTTCTAGGAAGCTCTACACGCACCTAAGATTCTCTAGAAGGTTTTGCACTCCATAATACATTAAACTATTCTAGAATAATCTAGAAGCTCCGACACTTCTCTATAATATATTATGGTATTCTACATGATTCTATAATACTATGGAAATCTCCATATTATCTTGGAATCTCCCACCATCTTCAAATTACGCCCTAGTCTTTAGGTAACTTCTGCATTCGTTTGCACCATAAAAATATGATTGTGCCTAAGTTCGTTTTGGCAACATTCTTTGCTCTTGTTTGAAATTCATTTGAGCTACCCTTGTCGCATCACTGCGTGAACACTGTTTTGTTGTGCTCTCTCTATTCTGGGATTTGACTTGATCCACCATGTACTAAGTTTGAGCACTGTTTTGTTGTGCTCTATCTATTCTGGGATTCGACTTGATCCACCATGTACTAGGTCGCATTGCAACTCTGCAGACCACAATGCTCCACTCATTGTCATCTTGGGACATCACCTGACATTGCCATGCTTCGCTACAAACCTGTCTTAGCATTGCCATGCATTTTCACCAAGGTCTTCTCTGTATACAATTTTAGTTGCTAGAGTACCATGATCCATTCCCGTGCTTGTTCATGCTGTGAGTCGCCGCCTCCCCTACGTCCACCTGCTCTGTCGGCCCCTCCGGATCCATTTCTTCCGCCGATCGCCCTCAAGTTGGCGCCGCCAATTATGCTCGCCACAACTCCTTGTCCGCCCAAGCTACTGTCTCCTTCAACTATCCGCAACCGCCGGGCACCCTCGTTCTGCCCGTTCATCGTCCTCTTTTCTGCCATCAGGGAACGCGTTGATGTACTGCCACTTAACGCAGCCTCCGCTACAGTAACGCGATACCACGAGTTGTTCTGGCGGGAAATCAAAGAGCCAGACGATCATGATGTGCAAGCCTGGTTCGAGCTTGATGACAAGCTTGATTTGAAGGTCAGAAGAGATGTTATGGCTTCAGGCCCAATTACTATGATGCGTCTTCAATTATATTTTATTGTATTGTTATGTCGTAGTCCGATCTTTATGTTATATTAGGATTTATTAGGTTGTGTCAGGGATTTACGCAAATACCTCTTGTATGCTCTATTTAAGGGACCCTTGGGGTCTTGTATGTGGATGAAATGAAGTAATCTATTTCCTTGTCTTTTATGTGAGATTTTGGAAGCTCTCTCCTCTCTCGAGCACGCCCAGCCTAGGCAGCCGCGGTTCCGGCTCTACTATATCTTCCGCCTCCATTATCCCCGCCTTCGGCCACTCCTCCGACATCCTTCAGGCTAGTCCCATAACATGCATCTCTTGTGGACCTAGTAAAGTGTGATTTTCTTATGAAGAGCTACAACTTGATGTTTAATTGTCATTTTCTGTTATGGTTTGACTAGGCTGCTCACTGCTGCTCTATGGAGCACAAAATGTTAAGAGTAAATTTCACTTGCTTAACAGTCTAATTTGTATTTGTCAAGAGTAAATTTCACTTCCCTTTGAATCATGAGGCTGCATATGTGGGATGTGTTACGAGATTTCACAGTCACCCAATCAGGTAATTTTTGATACAAAACCCATATACCAATTAGTTGGTGTCAATATCATCTATGCTTCATAAAGAATAGCATTGTATAGTTGGTTAGTAGGGTTGATTATTATAAATAGGGACAGAGGAAGCATATTGAACTATGCCATGTCTAGTGTTAAACACAGCGAAGACGCACTCATAAAGCGGTGAGGTGTGGAGCCTCGTGTGCGATCAAAGTGAGGAAAATAATAAGAAGCTCTTTTAATGTGGTACGATGCTCGTGACACGTAATTTGCATAGATGTGGCAACAAACACGTTTAGCTCTTTGATGCAATACAATCTAGTTTCTTACTATTCCAGCTTGGTTCAACATTTTGAGTCTTCAAAGATAAATAAACCTATTCTCATTCGTGTCCATGGATTGTTCTGCTCGGCTTCACTGTCATGTTCTCAACTGCCCTGCATTTTCTCCTCCTCTGGACTAAGCAAGCATTATTAAAGATAATGATAATCTTGAACCGTCAGAATTACATATGGTTAAGTAGTTTAAGGAACCTGCATTAACACCGTCTTTTAATACAAATCGAGAAAACTTGTATAAAAGAAAACATTATGTAATGCAGTAAGAATGAGGAAAAAGTTATCTGAATTGAAATCCTTCTTGCATCCTCTATCACTACTTTCATTCCTTACATTTGGTTTATCCTTATAACAATGGTATCAGAGCTGTGAGAAATTGTTCGCTGGCATCTGCAAACTCAAACTCAGCTTCATCATCTACCACTATTGTATCCACCTCCAGCAGCTCCTCATCTTTGCATTACAATCCAACATTAATCTCAAATTTCTCGGGGGAACTGTATGAATACTGTAGCCGGCAAATGAAAACCTTGTTTACATCCCAAGGCTTATGAGATATTGTCCAAAATGGATGTGAGCTGCCCACAGCAGAGTCTCCAATAGAGACCTGGTCAAACTACAAAGTTAAACAACTATCAGAAAATGCATGGGGCCATATTTGTGCCAAGGGCTCCCACACTCGTCTTTTCCAACTTTGAAGTCTTGTCGCATCAACCTCCTACTAATTTTACGCCCATATCGATGGTCACAGTCATTTCATGATTTACCTATCTTTGACAAGATACTCAACTGAGTTGCTAATTGAGATGTTTGTATGAAAATTGCTCAAGTACACTCAATGAAAGAAATTATGAATGAATTTTAGTTTTGAAATTTCCTTCACGCATTGGGTCACTGCATCACCTTCCCATCTCCCTCTCTTTGCCACCAGTGCTCTTACTAGCCCAACCGCTGCCCCTTCCCTTCCAAATGCTTGAAGAATTTCTCAGCTGCACTTCCCCTTCTCTATCGAGCAGCCTAGGAAGTTTCAATTTGTTTTCTTCTCTATCCGCTCCATCTAGATCCACTAGCCGCCGACTCCAGGTACCCTTGGTTAGGACTCTGCTTTCACTATTGGTAAGCATCGTGAATTTACAGCAGATACTACGGATTTTAATTCCAATATTGAAACTCACTAGTAATATGAGTCTATTAGGATAGCTAAAGATGTAATATTTATAATTCATCCCAATTTTGGGATACATCTATGTTGGAATATAAATGAAATTTGAAGCCCCAGCTAATCTTATCGATTGCTAGAGATCATGGAGGACTGTAGACATGCCATCAACATGTACTGTTCTTTGTGCTATCATAGGACTTGCTCATTTCTTAGTTGGTTTTAATTCAGTTTTTAAGCACCTGATGCCTTTATTATTATTGGGATTTTAACAGCCAAATTGGAGGAGGCCGAAGGGTATTGATTCGCGCGTGAGGCGGAAGTTCAAGGGGGTGACGCTGATGCCCAACATCGGGTACGGATCGGACAAGAAGACCCGCCACTATTTGCCCAACAAATTCCGCAAGTTTCTCGTCCACAACCTCTCCGAGCTGGAGCTGCTCATGATGCACAACAGGTACATTCACACAATAATATTCCATTCTAACTCTCTGAGGTAAGTTTTGATCATGCAATCATTCATTCATGTCGTTCCCCCCATCTGTTTTGAAGGACCTACTGTGCCGAGATTGCCCACAATGTTTCGACGAGGAAGCGCAAGGAGATTGTGGAGCGGGCGGCGCAGCTCGACATCGTCGTCACCAACAAGCTCGCCAGGCTGCGCAGCCAGGAGGACGAGTGACCACCCCCAGCTTCCTTGTCTTTGTTTGCGGCCTCCATTAAAAAAAAAGATTTTTCTGAGAAGAAAATTGCTTTGTTGGATGATGCTACTATTTGGTTTCCAGCTTTCTCATTTGATTTCCCACTACCATTTTTGGGTAGCACATCAGTACTTGCTGCTGTTGTTCATAGAGATTTCTTTTATTCTCTGCAGTTTTCACATGCTGTTACACCGCCGTCACAGACATATTGTAGGTTTGCTCAGTTTATTGTAGGTTTGCGTGTGCGCGCTCGCGAATTACAGTAATCTCCCTCTCTATGTTTCAAAACACAAAAAACAGCTTTTGTAGGTTTGCTCAGTTTACTTAGGCTCCTGGTTGGGAGGGCGGCCGCAGTTGGAGGAGCAAACACCTCCGAAGGTCGGGACTGTAGGGGGAGGGCTGCGGCTGGGAACGGCCTTTTTATTTTCTCCGTTCCACAGAGGGAGGGCGGGAGTAAACGTCGCCGCGCCCGCCGGCGGCCCGCCTCTGAGGCGTTTGTTTTCCCGCCTTGCGGCGTCGGTGCTCCCGCACTGGCATCTCGTCGCCAACCAAACTAAGCCCAAATCTCCTTTTCCGTTAGACTTTTGGATGGAGGTGATGAAATTAGTTATACCTTGTGAATGTTTATCTTTGTAAATCTGAATTATTACATGAAGTTGAAAATGAAAAATCTAAAAAATGTTGTAGTATCACTTTCATTTCTATTTTTAATTAAATTGAGTTTTTTTTTGTAAACAAAGCGAATTTATAAAAAAAAATGTGACTTTGACTCATGATTTCCTCTCTCCGGCGACCTCTCTCTCACGATTTCCTCTTTTGACGTGATTTCTTCCGCTCTCCGCCTCTGTGCTCTGCGATTTTCTCTTCATTTCTCTCCAGGAATTGACGGGACGAGGACTAGAGTCTGGACGAGACACAATTAACCTATCTATTACTCACTAGAACTACTAGCAAAATGGACAATTAAAAAAAATTTAAATTAATTTTGGGTGTGCATTTAAAATATTTTAAATTTGATGTGTTAATAACTAGGCGGCATTTAAATAAAATTTTATGGGTTATCAATAAAATTTGAATGTCAATAGCTAAAATATGTGTATTTGTCCTAAGTTAAACTTAAAAATGATGTATTTATCGTATTATAAAAAAATTTCAATAAAGTATTTATCGTATTATAAAAAATTGACATGAGGCTTGCTCACCTTGTGATTTTGAAAATACCCAATACTGAAAATAACAAGTATTACATTCTTCTGATACTTGTACAACCCGTATTCGGCAAGTAAGCCGAACGTACCTGGCGAGTAGGCCGGTATATACTCAGCGAGTAGAGTCGAGGGTACCCGGCGAGTAGGCTGGTATCTCCCTCGGCGAGTAGAGCCAAGGAGGCCTGACGAGTAGACCGGTATCTCCCTCGGCGAGTAGAGCCGAGGAGGCCTGGCGAGTAGACAGGTACCTCCTCAGCAAGCAGACCCAGATTCCGGGGGATAGAATCATCTGGGCGCCCCTGGTGGTTTGCCTATAGCCCTTCGAGACAGCGGAGTCTGGCTACCTGCAGACCAATTTGAGGTGCGCTTAGCAAATGGTAAGGCGGAGTTACGCTATCCGTAGGTCATCTGGACCATTTTACCCCGGGGAAATCTTTCCCTATAAATAGGACTCATTGTGTCTCAGATCAGCACAGATCTACCCCCTTTGAGAGCTTGTGCTTTCTTCCTTATGCTGTCTGAGACAGGCTCAGCTTCTGGTTTTTGGGAGGGGAAATCCAGGGGATTTCCGGGTTAGTGGCGGGACCTCCTCGCTGCAGCCAGTGGGTCGTACTTAGGGAGCTACCTACCAACCGGTGAGGGTCGATTCTTAGCTCGGAATACGTAGATCTAGGGATCCGACGAAGAGAGAAGTAACTCAAGCTACTCCCCAAGTCTCGAACAAGTTAGACCGGTATCCGGGTTCCCACAATACTTGTTTGGATATAAGCTACTAAGTAATGCTGACTGCTGTGTTTTATATTTAAGCAGAAATGCTGAATTTGTAATTAATATGAGGAAGTCTAAAAAAGGATATTAAAGTTGTTTCCCCCTTTTATCCTTATTCCTAGTTGTTTGCAGGTTTTATTTCTAACAATTAAAATGAGACCAATTCATTCTATCTTACCTTTTTTTTTTAAATTGTGAAGAATTAAAGTAGTACATATCATTTGGGTGTGGAATCTCTATGTGAATAGACCCCTGCTTATTACATGCCTTGATAATTTTTGTTGTCATACCTTAGCATGTTTGCCAATATTATCTTTAAGATAATCAAGGTTTAAGAGGTAGAGTAGCATTAACACTGTTGACATTGACTTATTGAGAAAAAAGTATTCCAGTTCTAGTTCTAGTAACCTGGTGATCGATTTCTCACGAAAAAAATTCCTATAATTGCTCTGTATTGTTCATGTTATGAGATGCCCTGGTAATCACGAAGCATAGGAGTTAAGATGTCATTTTCTTGAAATCACTGACCCCCCCCCCCCCCCCCCCCCATTTTATGTTGAACTTCACTCCGAGAGGTTTTTTTGTGTGCATAGTATGTTAGTAATTCAAACTTAGGTGGCGATTTTGATTTAAAGATTCCATATGGTGTCTCTTGAAGTGTGCCGTGATTATGAGATCGGTATTTACCACCCATTTGGAAGCCATTGCGCTAGGAGAATGCAAAGGGAGGGTTTGAGCACAAGCAAAATTTTAACATCTAAAAAGCATCCTAGCATATAATCTTGAATAACAAGCTGTAAGACATAATCGTCAAGCTATATTTTATTCAAAAGTGCAATGATAAGCAATGGTACGCAGTGATACTATATACTCCATGAACACAAATAGTGAAAAACAACATTAATTTCATCGTCATCAAAAATTACATTTTTACATCGTTTGGTTATAAAATATTACATAAACTGTTTATTTTTTCAATTATCAAAATCACATCACAACCAAACCGTTCGATGTGGTTCGAAATCGATGTGGTGCGGTGTGATTTTGCTGTTTTATGCGATTTCGGCTTTTAACTTTCAACCATATTTCTTCTTTCATCCGATGGATTAATTAGGGTATGTTTGAGAGAGCGGTGGCGGTGGGAAAAGAACTGGTAGCTAAAGAAAGGTAGAAAAAAGAGCTATTAGAAAACGTGTATTGCAAATGAACATATGTTTGGGTGAACTTCGTTTACAGAGCTTTTCAGAAAAGAGAAACACATTATAAGCTGTTTGGCAAAATTGGACATAAGCAAATAAAATAAATTCATAAATGCGCGTCCGGGCAAAAAATACGCGACCGTGCTGAAAATGCACGCACAAGCCAAAAATGCGTGCCAGTGCCAAAAATGTGCCCACGAGCGGGAAAATGCGCGTCCGACCAGAAAATGCGCTCCCGAGCGGAAAATGCGCGCCTGGGCCGATAAATGCGCACCCAGGCAGAAAATGTGGGCCCGAACCCGAAAATGCGGCCGAGCGGAAAATGCGCGCCCGTCGGGGCCGAAAATGCGTGTCCGGGTGGAAAAAGCGTGCCCGAGGAAAAAATGCGCAATTAGGCGGAAAATGCGCGCTGGGGCCGAAAATGTGCGCCAAGGGTGAAAATGCGTGCCCGGGACGAAAAATGCGCGCCCAGGAGGAAAATGCATGCCCAGGCGAAAAATGTGCGCTCAAACGCGAAAATGCGTACTCGGACGGAAAATGTGCGCCCGTGCAGAAAATGCGCGCCCGGGCAGAAATTGCGCACCCAGGAGAAAAATGCGCGCTCAGGCAGAAAATGCGTGCCTGAACGAAAATGCGAGCCCGGGCAGAAATAGCGCACCTAGGAGAAAAATACGTGCCCGGACGAAAAATGTGTGATCAGGCGACAAAAGCCCGATCGGGCCCAAAATGCGTGCCCGGGCAGAAAATGCGCGCGCGGGTCGAAAATGCGAACCCGGGTAGAAAATGCGCGCGCGGGTCGAAAATACGAACCCGGGTAGAAAATGCGCGTATGCGCCTTCCCGGGACGAAAATGCGCGTCCGGGCGAAAAAAGTGCGCCTGGGCGGAAAATTTGCGATAAGGCGGAAAATGTTGGGAAAAACCCCTTTTGATTTAACTTAACAAATTACATAAAAGTAATTTTATCTCTTAGGATTGAATTACCCATTGTATAGTGAGGGTAATCTAGTCATTAGATGTCTTAGGATGTCACACCCAACCTAGGGTGTCAAAATCAGATCAAGAGAAGCACAATATGGGCAAAGTTAACTTTTGCGTCGAATAGAAATCGACGCAACATCGAATTATTGTCGACGCTACTCTGACTAGAAGTCCAAGTGGTTCAACCCTTCTGTTGAAGTAACTCAAGTCGACGTTACATCGAATAGATATCGACGTAGAGGCCATGGACCTGTCGAAGTACTTTGAGAACTCGACGCAGCTTCTACTTCAACTCAGCGCAGAAGGAAGTACCCATCGAAGCCATCTAAAGTCGACGCAACGTCGACTTCATCTCGACGCAGATAATGAAGTTCAAAGCCAAGCAATCAATTCGACGGTTACGTCGATTGAGTATCAACGCAACGTCGACTGGCAGAGTTCAGTCAGAGCAAGAATGAATTCGAAACTGCTCCTACAAAAACTCGAAAGTGCGTCGATAAGAGAGGAAGAGAACTAGAAGCTACGTCGAATACAGTCTGAAAAGGGAAACCTTTTCAGCTGTCATTTTTGACCCTCTCTCATGGCCCACCTCTCTCAAGGCCGTTCTCTAACGGCTCATTAATTGCCTCAAATAGACAGAAAAACTACAAGAAGACAAAAAAATTTCTTCGAAACATGCTTAAGGTTGGTGAACGGGTCAGGAATTAAAGAAAGGAAAGAGAGAGATTGTCAAGGGTAGAATACCTTTTCAGAGCTTACCATAAAGGGAAATAAAATTCAAAATTGAAGGCAGACAATATAAGGGCAGAGAAGAAGGAGACAAACTACAACATTCATCACAATCGGCTGACATCTTCTCTCCAGGCTTCTGCTCTTCTTCTTCCTCCCCCAGGAACCCTAACTGAGAAGATATAGAGAAGATAAGAACAGCTACTCATCATCACAATCAGATAGCAGGCTGATCTTAATCAGAAGAAAAATACAAAGGATCTAAAAGCTGTTCTTCATCACCATCTCATAACAGCCAGATCTCAAGCAAGCAGAATCACAAAGGATCTGACAATCAAAGCTCCTGCAAAACATCATTATTATAAGTAGGAGTTAATCAAGAACAGATCCAGTGATAGATACAAGAAGCTGTGTATCATACAACCTTCATAAAAATTATGAGAACAGAATTCCTACACCATTTCTCTTCCTCCTTCTCCTTCTAATTCCCTTCTGTAAAAGAGTTTTGTTAATCCATCTTTAAAAGGATTCAGTGGTTCAAGATCTCCGTATCAAAATATCTGGTGGTTCAAGATCTCCTTATCAAAAGATCTGGTGGTTCATGATCTCCTTGTCAAAAGATCAGTGGTTCTAAGAGTTTCCTTACCAAAAGACTCAGACACAATGGTGCATCCCTACCAGGTGGTAAAAGAGGTGAGTACCCACATTTTGGGGAACCTCTATAAAAAATTTGTGTGTCTTCTGGTTGCTAATTTTCTGTGCTGTCCATATAGCTAGTTTACATTACAGTTTTGTGCTTTATATTTCAGCACTATTTTATTCTGCCTGAGATCTTGATTGAACATAAATCCTTAGATTATTTTATTGTACTCACAGTTAGAATAGGAATAATTTTTAAATCTCTATTCACCCGGGCCAAAAATGCCTATTTTATTTTATTTCATTCTCAGATGCACACTGTGCACTTTCAGAAAATGCGCACCCGGGCCAAAAATGCGCTCCTGGGCTGAAAATCGCGCCCGGGCCGAAAATGCGCGCCATGGCTGAAAAATGCGCGCCCGCGAAGAAAATGCGCGTCGGGTGGAAATGCGTGCCCGGGCCGAAAAATGCGCGCCCAGGAGGAAAATGCGTGCCCAGGCGAAAAATGTGCGCTCAAACGCGAAAATGCGTACTCAGACGAAAAATGTGCGCCCTGGCAGAAAATGCGAGCCCGGGCGGAAATTGCGCACCCAGGAGAAAAATGCGCGCTCAGGCAGAAAATGCGTGCTTGACCGAAAATGCGAGCCCGGGCAGAAATTGCGCACCTAGGAGAAAAATACGTGCCCGGACGAAAAATGCGCGATCGGGCGACAAATGCCCGATCGGGCCGAAAATGCGTGCCCGGGCAGAAAATGCGCGCGCGGGTCAAAAATGCGAACCCGGGTAGAAAATGCGTGTATGCGCCTTCCCGTGACGAAAATGCGCGTCCGGGCGAAAAAAGTGTGCAAGGGCAGAAAATTTGCGATAAGGCGGAAAATGTTGGGAAAAAACTCTTTTGATTTAACTTAACAAATTACCTAAAAGTGATTTTATCTCTTACGATTGAATTACCCATTGTATAGTGAGGGTAATCTGGTCATTAGATGTCTTAGGATGTCACACCCAACCTAGGGTGTCAAAATCAGATCAAGTGAAGCAACATCGAATTATTGTCGACGCTACTCTGACTAGAAGTCCAAGTGGTTCAACCATGCTGTCGAAGTAACTCAAGTCGACGTTACATCGAATAGATATCGACGTAGAGGCCATGGACCTGTCGAAGTACTTTGAGAAGTCGGCGCAGCTTCTACTTCAACTCAACGCAGAAGGAAGTACCTGTCGAAGCCATCTAAAGTTGACGCAACGTCGACTTCATCTCGACGCAGATAATGAAGTTCAAAGCCAAGCGATCAATTCGACGGTTACGTCGATTGGGTATCAACACAACGTCGACTGGCAGAGTTCAGTCAGAGCAATGATGAATTCGAAGCTGCTCCTATAAGAACTCGAAGGTGCGTCGATAAGAGAGGAAGAGAACTCGATGCTACGTCGAATACAGTCTGAAAAGGGAAACCTTTTCAGCCTTCATTTTTGACCCTCTCTCATGACCCACCTCTCTCAAGGTCGTTCTCTAACGACTCATTAATTGCCTCAAATAGACAGAAGAACTACAAGAAGACAAAAAACTTTCTTGAAAACATGCTTAAGATTGGTGAACGGGTCAGGAATTAAAGAAAGGAAAGAGAGAGATTGTCAAGGGTAGAATACCTTTTCAGAGCTTTCCATAAAGGGAAATAAAATTCAAAATTGAAGGCAGACAATATAAGGGCAGAGAAGAAGGAGACAAACTACAACATTCATCACAATCGGCTGACATCTTCTCTCCAGGCTTCTGCTCTTCTTCTTCCTCCCTCAGGAACCCTAACTGAGAAGATATAGAGAAGATAAGAACAGCTACTCATCATCACAATCAGATAGCAGGCTGATCTTAATCAGAAGAAAAATACAAATGATCTAAAAGCTGTTCTTCATCACCATCTCATAACAGCCAGATCTAAAGCAAGCAGAATCACAAAGGATCTGACAATCAAAGCTCCTGCAAAACATCACTATTATAAGCAGGAGTTAATCAAGAGCAGATCCAGTGATAGATACAAGAAGCTGTGTATCATACAGCTTTCATACGAATTCTGAGAACAGAATTCCTACACCATTTCTCTTCCTCCTTCTCCTTCTAATTCCCTTATGTAAAAGAGTTTTGTTAATCCCTTTTCAAAGGATTCAGTGGTTCAAGATCTCCTTATCAAAAGATCTGGTGGTTCAAGATCTCTTTATCAAAAGATCTGGTGGTTCATGATCTCCTTGTCAAAAGATCAGTGGTTCTAAGAGTCTCCTTACCAAAAGACTCAGGCACAGTGGTGCATCCCTACCAGGTGGTAGAATATGGGAGTACCCACATTTTGGGGAACCTTTATAAAAAATCTGTGTCTTCTGGTTGCTAATTTTCTGTGCCGCCCCTATAGCTAGTTTACATTACTATTTTCTGCTTTATATTTCAGCACTATTTTATTCTGCTTGAGATCTTGATCGAACATAAATCCTTAGATTATTTTATTCTACTCACAGTTAGAATAGGAATAATTTTTAAATCTCTATTCACCCCCTCTAGAGGATTATCAGAGGCACACTGTGCACTTTCAGAAAATGCGCACCCTGGCCGAAAATGCGCTCCTGGGCCGAAAATTGCGCCCGGGCCGAAAATGCGTGCCATGGCTGAAAAATGTGGGTCCGTGCGAAAAATGCGCGCCCGCGAAGAAAATGCGCGCCGGGTGAAAATTGCACACCCGAACCCAAAAATGCGCGCTCGGACGAAAAATGCGCACCCGAGCCGAAAATGCGTGCCCGGGCTGAAAATGAGCGCCAGTGCCGAAAATTGCACGCCCGGGCAAGAAATGTGCTCCAGGGCGAAAAATTTAAGCCAGGGCGGAAAATGTACGCCCGGGCTGAAAATGCGCGCTTGTGCGGAAAATGCGCGCTCAGGCCAAAAAATGCTCGCCCGGGCAGAAAATGCGCTCCCAGGATGAAAATGCACGCACTGGCCGAAAATGCGCGCCCGGGTCGAAAATGCGCTCCCCGCTCGATATTGCGCGCTTTGGCGAGAAATGCGCGTCTGGGCGGAAAATGAATCGTCGGGAGATGGCTAAGGTTTCCGCAGTGTTGTCGAACTGGATCGGGAGTAGGAAAACATTTTCGCAGCGTGAATTGTCTATCAGGATAAGAAAATGCTTTCCGAAAAGGTTAAAAAGTATGAGACCCATGACTTTTCAAAATAAGGAGAAAATGAGTTTTGGGCGGTAGCTTTTCCAACCGATTGACCTTCCAATCTGTTTGTAAAATGTGGTTGCGTTTTTCAGAAAATGAAGTGGAGCTAAAAAGCTTTCCCAAATATGGCCCTTAATCTCATACTCTTTTACTTTCCATAGAGACAAAATATTGTGTGCCCTTAAATGCCCATGTTGTTGGGTTTGAGAGCGCGTAAATCCGACCTGAGCACCTGCAAATTAATTTAGCGAGAGCACATGCACGATCATTTTAGCGGATATGCAAATACACAAGCAAACAAAAATGGTGAAAACCAAAAAAGGTGAAAACCACGGGACGATCGGAGTCCAACCCGAAAAGCTACCACTAAAACGTGTATAAAAACGCAAAAAATACAGGCTTTCCCTCCTCGATCCACAAAGGATCTCCTCCACTTCGCTACACAAATAAATAAATACATGTTACCACAATAATTATCGAGACAGATCAACACAATATTCTCCGATGTATTTTGCGCGTAACTTGGGCGTCTCCAAAAAGGTGTCTATACCGAAGCTGCCCTTGACCCGAACAGAGTCGTTCACGGTCCTCCTTCTCGCGGTCGACAACGGCCGTCAGCACCAACTTTAGCGTCAGCGACACTTCTCCACGGATGCCGCAAGCTCGACGCTCCTCCTTCACGCACACCACAACCTCTGCGAAATATGGAGAGCTCTCAGATCTGCACTCCTTCTATCCGGCACTCTGCTTGTTGCTCGTTGTTGCGAAGAAAAAATTATCTCACTGATGCAGGTTGCCATGCTTCATTTATAGCTGCGGTTCCTTGCCAGAGTTTTCTTCCTCGCCACCCTTCTCCATCTCGCTCTCTCTTTCTCTCTCTCTCTTTTTCTTTTTCTTCTAACATGGTAAAATTTGTCAAAAGGCTATGAGGCTATTGTAATGGACTTTTTGACTTATATATGATATATATATCTATATATATATAATTTTATTCTTCTTTTTATCAGAGGCGGAGGAATGCGCAGCCGGCGAAATTGACTCGGGGCTATTCACGTGAGTCACGGGGAGAGGAAAATATTTACAGCACGCCACGAACTCGTCACGCATGAGCCTGGCGGGTTTCTCTGCATCCGATGGGAACCACACCCCAACAGCTCCCCCCCTTCACATCGATGAGGAGGAAACCGTCATCCCGATGATCTTCAAACAATGTTCAAAATTTCCCCTCTGCACTGGCTTCGTGAGAATGTCTGCTCCGTTGTCATCAGTGTGCACTTTCTGCAAGTCCAGTTCCTTCTGCTCCAGAATGTCGTGTATCCAATGATGCCACGTATCAATGTGCTTGGACCTCGAGTGAACGGAGGGGTTCTTCCCTAACTGAATTGCACTCTGATTGTCGCATAGGAGTGTGTAGCGCTCCTGAGTGAAATCCAGCTGCTTGATGAAACGCTTCATCCAAAGAAGATCTTTTCCTGCCCCAGTGATTGCAATAAATTCGGCCTCCATAGTCGACAGTGCAACACACTTCTGCAGCCTTGACTGCCACGACACAGCTCCCCCTGCAAATAAAATCAGGTACCCAGAGGTTGATCTTCTGGAGTCCAAATCTCCGGCCATATCAGCATCAGTGTAGCCCAGTAGCTCTGGCTCACTGTCTCTAAACCTCAACGTCAAATCCGACGTCCCCTGCAGGTACCACAAAATCCACTTCACTGCGTTCCAAGGTTCTCTCCCAGGATTGGAGAGAAATCTGCTAACCGTGCCAACGACGTGCGCTATATCTGGGCGTATGCACACCATAGAATACATGAGACTGCCAACTACAGAAGCATATGAAACCTTCTGCATTTCCTCTTTCTCCTCAGGTGTGCTCGGGCACTGGTCAACAGTAAGCCTGAAGTGAGTCGCAAGCGGGGTGCTCACCTTCTTCGCCTGATCCATACTGAATCTCTGTAGCACTTTCCTGATATATCTCTCTTGAGATAGCCAAAGTAACTTTGAGCCTCTATCTCGCCGAATATGCATCCCAAGGATGGTTTTCGCCGCTCCCAAGTCCTTCATCGCAAACCTGGAGCTCAACTGCCGCTTCAGCTCAGCAATGCACACAGTGCTCCTCCCGACTATCAGCATATCATCTACATACAGGAGCAAGATGATGAAATCATCTGGAGCATATTGCTTCACAAACACACAGTGATCAAGGGTGGTCCTTCTGAAGTCGATCTTCCCCATAAAAGTATCGAATTTTTTATATTACTATTGCGGGGCCTGCTTCAGGCCATACAAACTCTTCTTCAAGCGACAGACAAAGCTCTCCTTCCCTTTCACCCGAAACCTTCAGGCTGCTCCATATATAACTCTTCCTCAAGATCACCATGCAGAAAGGCGGTCTTGACATCCATCTGCTCAATCTCCAGGTCTAGGCTCGCACCAAGGCTAAGAACAACACAGATAAACGACATCTTCACAACAGGAGAGAAGATCTCATCAAAATCAACTCCCTGTTTTGACTGAAACCCTTCACCAATAATCTTGCCTTGTATCTGAGTGGTGTCAAGGGGTCTCCTTGCTTTACTCTGAAAATTCAACGATTCTTCAGAGCCTTCTTGCCCTTAGGCAATCTCACCAAGTCATAAGTATGGTTTTCCCGCAGAGATTGCATCTCCTCCTGCATGGAAACCATCCATTCTCTCTTCTCTGAGCTCTGCACTGCCTCATCAAAGTACTCAGGATCCCCTGCATCATTCAGCAAAATATACTCGGTAGTGGAGTATCTCGAAGATGGGTGTCTGACTCTATCAGACCTTCGTGGAGCGAGCTCAGCTGCTGGTATAGGCACATCATCAGTGATGCCCTCTGCAGGTTCGCCGTCAGTAGTGTCGTGATCTACAGGTGGCTCAGTGCCCTGTATCGGCTCAGGCTCTGCAGCCTCCTTAGTGTTATCATCTCTAATCATAGGAGACTCTTCATCAGTGCGAGAGTCAGTATTCTCAGTCTTTTCAGGGTCAACTATAGTTTGATCCTCACAAAATATGGCGTCACGACTCACGACTGCGTACAAGCTTCTTCTCAATCGGATCAAAGAACCTGTAGCTAAACTCGTCGCTTCGCCCATATCCCAAAAATATGCACTGTCGGATCTTGGAATCCAACTTCGATCTTTCGTCCCGAGGGACGTACACAAATGCTCTACAACCGAAGACCCTCAGCCTCAAGTGACTATATGAAGGGTCCTTCCCTTACCAGACCTTGTCAGGAACATCCTCCTGTAATGCAGAACTGAGAGATAGGTTGATGATGTGTGCAACTATGTATAAAGCCTCACCCCAAAATATGTCAGGTAGCTTTGACTCAGATATCATGCACCTCACTTTCTCCATCAACGTCATGTTCATTCTTTTTTCTACGCATTCAGCTGCGGTATCTTGGGCGGAGTCTTTTCATGTCTGATCTCATGCTCTCTACAATACTCATCAAAGGGACCGTAATATTCTCCTCAGTTATCGGATCTGATGCACTTTAGCTTCCTCCCAGTCTGTCTTTTCACCTCAGTGTGGAATCTCCGAAAAGTGTCGAGGACCTCATCTTTGGTCTTAATAGCATAACCTAGAGCTTCCTCGAAAAATCATCAATGAACGTCACAAAGTAGGACGCTCCTCCTCTCGTCTGGACCTTTAGTGGCCCGCAAACATCAGTATGTACGAGCTCTAGTGGCTCGGATCTCCCGGTGGAACCCTGGCTCTGGAATGAAACACGATTCTGCTTCCCAGCCATACAGTGATCGCATCTCTCCAACTGATCCCCAGATAAATCAGTGACCATCTTCTTCTTGGAGAGACATCCAAGTCCCTTCTAGCTGATGTGACATAGTCTCCTATGCCATAAGGAAGTGGATGCTCCATCCTTTACAGTATTAACCTGAGCAGCTTTAGGCCTACCCTCCATGTAGTATAAGCCAGTATCTCTCCAACCTATGGCTACTACAAATGATCCTCTAATCAGTTTCCAGGAGTCTCCACCAAAGACACTGAAGTGTCCCTCATCACCTAGTTTTCCAACCGAAACCAGGTTGAAGCGGATGTCGGGTACGTGCCACACATCCCCCAGAATTAGCAATCCTCCCGTGATCGTTTTTATGTGCATGTCTCCCCTCCCAATGACTTTCTACGTATCATCATTGCCCATCCTAAGCACTCCACAGTCATGAGTGGTGTAAGTGGCAAATAACTATCTATTGTGAGAGACATGTGCAGAGGCGCCAGAGTCCATAATCCATCTCTTCTCATCGCACGAGAGTGCCTTGGTGACGTCGTCACCAACAATGATGACATCATCCTCTTCTGTAGAAGCAGTTGCTGCGGTGTGAGTGTTCGTTTTCTCATTAGCGGACTCGTCCTTTTTCTTCTGGTCATTCTTCAGAGTGTAACAAAACTTTTGAATATGACCTTTCTTGGGGCAGTAATGACACTCCACATTCTGGTAGCGGGATCTCGACTTCCCCCTACTTTGGCTTCTCTCGCTCTTCCTTCCTCTACTCTTGCTCCTTCCTCTTCCCCTGGGCTCAGTGTAGAGGACATCAGCTCGTGAAGAAGAGCCTGATATCCCTTGCGATTTTCTTCGCGCCTCCTAGTTTAAGATGCTAGCTACTTTTTGCGATCTCCATAGTGATGATGCCACCGGGAGAAGAGTTGATCAGAGAAACTCTGACCGTCTCCCAAGAGTCTGGAAGAGACTTTAACAACCACAAGCATTGACCTTGTCCTCGAATGTCACCTTCGTAGCAGTGAGGCGACCAATAATGCCCTGAAACTCGTTCACATGATCCAGGATGGGGGATCCCTCTCGGCATCTGAACTCCCCCAGCTTCTTTAGTAGATATAATTTATTGATGCCAATACTCTTGACATACAACGTCTCCGACGTCTTCCAGAGAATTTTTGCGTCGACGATGCTCGAGACGTGGCTGTAGACGTTCGGCTCCACGAACCGTCTAATGAATCCACATAGTTTACGGTGCTCCACTTTCCATTTGTTCAGATTCATGTGTTTGGGCATCTGCTCAAAGATGAGAGCATGTCACCCTTCACATAGATGAGATCCTCCATCAGTAAATGCCACTGGTGGTAGTTTGCGCCTTTTAGTTTCACCATTTGCTCGGAGCCTGAACCTGAAGTAGACTCCATCGTGCTCTATTATTGATCGGACTGAGCTCAGTTCTTTGAGCCGACTATTTCAAAGAAAGGAATCGAAGAGGATAGGGAGCGGACCAATGGTCGTCACCTACCGCACCCGATCACTAACCCGAAATATTCGATAGACTCGTCTCGAATTTCAGATAGGTCAGCCCATTAACTGCTCTGACAATGAACCTGGCTTTGATACCACTTGTTGGGTTTGAGAGCGCGCAAACCCGACCTGAGCACCTGCAAATTAATTTAGAGAGAGCACCTGCACGATCGATTTAGCGGATATGCAAATACACAAGCAAACGAAAATAAAATAGTGCACGAGAGATTTTAACGTGGAAATCAAAAATGGTGAAAACCACGGGATGATCGGAGTCCAACCTGAAAAGTCACCACTAAAACGTGCATAAAACACGCAAAAATACAGGCTTTCCCTCCTCGATCCACAAATGATCTCCTCCACATCGCTACACAAATAAATAAATACAAGTTACCACAATAATTATCGAGACAGATCAACACAATCTTCTCCGATGTATTTTGCGCGTAACTTGCGCGTCTCCGAAAAGGTGTCTATAGCGAAGCTGCCCTTGACCCGAATAAAGTCGTTCACGGTCCTCCTTCTCGCGGTCGTCAACGGCCGTCAGCACCAACTTTAGCGTCAGCGACACTTCTCCATTGATGCCGCAAGCTCGATGCTCCTCCTTCACGCACATCGCAACCTCTGCGAAATATGGAGAGCTCTCGGATCTGCACTCCTTCTATCTGGCACTCTGCTTGTTGCTCGTTGCTGCGAAGAAAAAATTATCTCACTGATGCAGGTTGCCAAGGTTCATTTATAGCTGCGGTTCCTTGCCAAAGTTTTCTCTCTCTCTCTCTCTCTCTCTCTCTCTCTCTCTCTCTCTCTCTCTCTCTCTCTCTCTCTCTCTCTCTCTCTTTCTTTTTCTTATGACATGGTAACATTTGTCAAAAGGCTATGAGGCTATTGTAATAGCTTTTTGAGTTATGATATATATATAATATTATTTTATTCTTCTTTTTGTCAGAGGCGGAGGAATGAGCATCCAGCGAAATTGACTTGCGGCTATTCGTGTGAGTCACGAGGTGAGGAAAAATAATTACAGCACGCCACGAACTCGTCACGTATGAGCCTGATGATTTTCTCCGCATCGGATATAAACCACACCCCAACACATACTTTATTTCCTTATTCTGGTGGAGCGGCAACACAGGATTTGATAAGGTCTAAGAATTGAAACACAAAATATTCTGAATTTAATTCATCAAAGATACTGCAGCAGATGTAGAAAAAAAAATATTCTGAATTTAATTTGTCAATGATATTACTGCTACAGATGTAGACAAAACCAAGGTTTAAGAACCGGACCGGAAATTGAATCGATGAGACCAAAGGTTCAAGGTCCGATCGGTTGGATCGACCAGACCTGGGTTGAACCGTAATATTATAATAAATAATAAAAATATATAAAAATTATGTATAACTACGTAATAGTAAATAATTTTATACATATTTTTATAGTTTTATAGTTGTATATATTTAATTTTATACATATAAATACAATATAAAATTATACCCACAAATAAATATAATATGTTATATATATTATACATATATTTATATAATTATTTTTTAGAAAAATACATATATAAGTCATCGCAACTATTATGTATAAGTAAAAACTATTTGACTTTATATTATAAATGGTTTCATGGCTGATAGGTTTGAGCTCTTCCTCTTATCTTGGAGGTCACGGGCTCAAAACTTGGCAGGTGCAACAATTTAAAAATTAATTTTTAAATTGTTCTTCTCCAACCGGGATGGTTTCCAAAACACGCTCCGGTTCGCCGGTCCGCAGTCCGCCCGCTCGGTTCTGCGGTTCCCAGGCGGTCCGCGGAAGAAGCGGGCTGATAACCTGGACCGGACCGGCCGGGCGTCCGGTCAGCGGTTCGACAGGTCGGATCGCCCGGTCCGATCCGATTTTCAAAAGCTTGGACAAAAACACACAATTTAGGAGAAAACAAGGATGATGAGGCAGATAATGTGGACTTGTGGAGGAAAGGAGGAAGTCTTGGCTGGATACGAGCTTGCTCCCACCATTTCAGACCTTGCAGGCTCCGATTTTGATAACGCGCACCCCCGAGCATGCCGCATCCGGGCATCCGCACCACTACGTCACCCAGTTATGACCGCATACCGGATCGAACCGAAGCAGTTCATGGTGCAAAGTTCGTCGCCGTATTGTGAAACCGGACATAGGTAGCTTACTGAGACTGTGTTCAGCCGTTGTGATGACTGTGGACGAATGAGATTTGAGGAGGAGATCTATGCTCCGTTTGGCACGGTGTGTTTGCTCCGGTTAATTTTGACAAAAACGTCACTGTCTGACAGAAGTATGTTTGACACGACAATGGTCCGTTTGACACGACAATGATTGTGACCGCCACTAAGAAAAGAAAACTAAATTTAAATATAAAAGTGGATTAAGTTCCTTAGGTGAGATGAGACGTTCATGAATGACGGTTCATAACCATCGTGTTCATGACCTCCACCATTGCGCCAAACGGAGTACTAACCCTAGAATTGCACATTAATTAACTATTCTATGCGAGGAATGTGGTTTGCTATATTAAAAAGTACGGATTTCAAGTGATGTCTTAAAAATGTTTTATTTTTAATTCTCTAAAGTCAAACAAAATTTGCTAGTAACAACATTATTTAATGCTTCATGATGAATTTTGAAATTTAATAAGCGAATCGCGTGTTGATCAGTGGACCGCTTAAGGGTCCGTTTGGCACGGCTGTGGCGGCCATGAACGCGGTGATTATGAATTATCATTCATGAACGTACGACCTCACATAAAAAACTGCGTCCACTTTTATGTTCAAAATTGATTTTCTTTCTTTGTGTAACCATTGTCATGCCAAACAGCCAAACACATATTTTATGAGTGTAGCGTTTTTGTCCAAAGTCGAAACTCAACAGAGTAAAAGCGCCGCGCCAAACTGACCCTAAGTAGACCGAGTCACGTGAGAGTAGGGCTAGAGCTGTCACGGTTCCGGTTCGGTTCCAGTTCTACTAAGGCCGTGAACTGAACCGCTAAGGTAACAGTTCTTCAAATTATAACCAAAACATATTTGGTTTGACCGGTTCCGGTTATGATTCCAACATAATTTTTGGAACCGTCGTGTCAATGGTTCCGGTTCTACAAGAACCAAAACCAAACCATCCACTAACGGTTTGGTCCGATTCCAATCAGTTGTGTATGTTGTAGTTTTAATCATTTTATAACTCTATAATTTGATGCATTAGACGCATTCACAACGATTACTATCTCTTTAAAAATACACATTTGAAAAGAAAATTGGAATTCAAATGGTTGAAGCAATAATTTCAAGATTTCTTAATCTAAGTATGTTAAAATTGAACTAATACAGACATGCATGCAATAATATCTGATTTGACGCACTGAATAGAAAAAAAGCAATATTGTATGATTACAATAAACCTAATTCAAAAAGTTAATTAACCTAAATATGGTAATTAGTATGATGGACAACAAGTAACAATACTACTGCATGTAATACTTGATGCTCAGAAAAAAAGCCGCTTTACCGAAGTAGTTGAGGAATGATAAACATAAGCATCAACAAAATTGAATAACAATCAACAAATATCATCTTTGTATGTTAATAATAATAAAAATAAACGGATTGCGGTTCGGTTCTACTTCGTTCCTGTCCGGATCGGGTCTAAAATTTTTGAAACCGCTCGAGACATTTATGTTGCGGTCCAGGTTCCGGTCCGGATAATAAATGAAGGAATCACACCCAGACCATTATTGTTTACGGTTCCAAAATTCAAACAAGAACCTGAATAATTCGCAAACGATTCTGATTTGATGACAACTCTAAGTAGGGCCCATCAATGAGAGTGAGACAAATGTTAATAATAGTTTACTCTGCACGCGAATCAGGCCGCCTATAATTTTGCTCACATTTCCTGATGAGTCGGACTTCCGAGTTCCGAGTCTAGCGTTAAGAAAATAATTTAATATAATTACTTCGTTATAAAAAAATAGTTTCGTCGTTGACGTTGACTAACATTTTAACCTCCACCTAATCATTTTAAGCCTTTTAAGATATTCATAAATATTAAAACAAGAATATTGGTATCATTTTCACAGGAAAAGGCAAAATATACAAATTAGTTCTTTAACTTTATTCGTAGTTTCAAATTTTTTACTTGTATCTGAAATATATTTTTTTTTCAATTTTTCGCTAGGTTTTAAACATATTCAGGCTTTATTTCACCGTTTCCAGTATTATGGTCCCGATAGAAGCTGCACTTAGTATCGTGGTCACGTCAATGTCTCGTTAGCGCATAGTCATTCAAAACCGTGAAATAAAATATAAAAGTAAGGGAACAAATATTTTGCAGTATTCATAAAGCACGTGTCCGCTTGCACACCTTATTATATCTATTGCTTCGTTAGCGCTTATAAATGCTCAGGAAGACAGTTACTCTTCCTCAACAACGGGCTTATTATATCTATTCTTTCTGCTGATAGAGAGAATGGAGAGAGGAGAGGGGATGGAAGTGGAAAGCTTGGTTCAAAATTCCTCTCTTTTAGACGGTGAGGATGGAATTGCTCGGCAATCAGCAGTCTATGCGCCGTCTGTTTGGGGTGATTATTTCATAAAGCATACGTCTCCCCCGTCTTCCACCGGTGCTCAGGTCAATCTTAACTATCAAATATTATGTATTGAATTCATTAAACATCAGCAAAATTATACATTTATTGATCTGGAGTGTGTATGGATGCAGAAAAGTGAGGAATGGATCCGAGAAAGGGTGGAAGAATTGGTGAGACAAGTGAGGAATTTGTTTGATGACAGTAATAATGGTGATTTGAAGAGACTCGAGCTAATCGATGATCTTCAACGCCTCGGCGTGGGCTACCACTTCGAAGAGGAGATCGATAGCTCACTAAAACGAATCCATGAAGACGATGGGAAAACGGATGGAAATGATCTGCACGCTGCAGCTCTCCAATTCAGATTGTTGAGGCAACACGGATGTTATGTTAAATCTGGTATCCATATTTTTTTTTATAAAAGCCTTAATTTTTATTGATATGAAGATAAAAGAGGATAATACACACGCAGATGATCGAGTTGGTTATCAGTCTACCCATAAAAAAGCTACCTCAAAATACATGTCATACACTAACTTTTGAAGCTCAACATAAAATACATGTCATACACCAACTTCTGAAGCTCAACATACCCAACCCAAAACAAACAGAAAGCGAAAAACATCTAATTTGGCTACCAACTCATAAAACTAGAAAAATACATTTTATCTCACATTAAGAACAAAGACAAAACACTAAGAACCATACATAAAGATATGTACATGCAATGTATATGTACTATGTATTTACATATTTCTCATGGTATAGCGTTGTTATGAGCAGATGTGTTTCGCAAATTTAAAGACGACGGGGGAGAGTTTAAGAGGCATTTAGCGGATGATGCGCGCGGCCTGCTGAGCTTATATGAAGCATGTTTCTTGGCGACACCCGAAGACGAGATATTGGATGAAGCACTGAGATTTGCCAGGCGCCATCTTCGAACTCTGTCGGAGGCGAACGGGGTTCTGGATGCATCCATAAAGGAATTAGTGTCTCATGCTTTGGAGCTGCCATTGCACAGGAGAATCTTGAGGCTAGAAGCGAGATATTATATTGAAGTGCGCGGACAGGAGGAGGGCAACCAAAATAGTATCATCCTGCTGGAGCTGGCAAAGCTGGATTTCCATCTTCTGCAGCTACTCCACTATCAGGAGGCACAAACCCTGTCCATGTGAGTGTGTTTATTAAGGATTATTTACACGTGGATAATGTAGCATGATTATCTCCATTTGAGTTCAAATTGATAGTATCCATTTCACAGTCCAGATTAATTTGTGGCTGATCCGACGAGTTCACTAATCCCATCATTTTATATTTTTCCTTTAATCAAATAATTATGCACCTTTATATAAAAGTGAGAATCAATCTTCACCATGAAATGGACCTCCATTTATGGCCCCAAATTGAGAAGATCCTGATCCGGTTTTGATACCTACGCCGGTGTTTCTTTTGTTGGGCTAGAAAGCACGGAAGCCCGATCAGAGCACCTGCAAATCGGTTTGAGCGATGACACCTACACGATCGCCTGACGGTATGTAATACACAAGAAAACACGACATAATAATAACACCACTTAAAAAAGAGACACGAAGATTTTAACATGGAACCCAATAAGGTGAAAACAAATAGACAAATACAAGACTTTCCATATTCGACCCACCTAGGATCTTCACCAACTTCGCACAACACAATAAATAGTAGCAGAAAATTGCAAGTTACAAACAGTGGCGGACGATCGAGATGAATTACACAAATCCTCTCCAAAATATCTCTTTGAATTCTTGTCTAAATTTGTTATAGATCCAATCCTTTCCTTTTGAGTGCGTTTATTAAGGATTATTTACATGTGCATATATTAACCAACTTATAATTTCGAACGCGGAGACAACTTATAACCTCTAGTCGATAGCTGCTCATAACATCTATTATCAACAATTCTCAAACAAAAACTATATTTTTGTTTGCTATTGTTATCATTTATCAGAGTTTTGAAATTAGTCATTTGCACACCAAACAAAAATAAAAAATTTAACACTCACCCCCTAGGTTTTGATACCCACAATCTCTGCCCTAAACCGGCCTACGCCGGTGTTTCTTGTGTTGGGCTAGAGAGTACTCAAGTCTGATCAGAGCACCTGCAAATTAGTTTAAGCAAGATGGTATCCAATACACAAGCAATCACAACACAATAATAACAACAATTAAAAGAGACAATGATTTTATCGTGGAAACTCAATAGAGTGAAAACAACGGGACAATCAGGGTCTAACCTGGAAAGCCATCGCTAAAGATGTATGAAAAACAAATAGAAAAATACAATGCTTACCCTATTTGATGCACCTAGGATTTCACCAACTTCACACCACACAATAAATTGTAGCAAAACATTACAAGTTACCGGCAGTGGAGGACGATCGAGACAAATTACACAAATCTTCTCCAAGATGCCCTTTTGAATCCTTGTCTAAATATGCTCTAGATTCAATCCGTGTAGCAAAGTATTTCTCGTCAATGTCGCAGAACGACGTCCGAAAGTTCACCCCAATTTAAGACTGATTGCCACAAGACCTCTCAAGAGAAAACCTTCCAATGCTTGTGTTTGAAGAGAAGTGGGTGCTTTCATTATCCTCCATCTTGACTATTTATAGAGTTGAACCCTTGAAGGAAGTTGCAGTAGATGACATGCATGAGATAGATGTGATAGGTGACATGAGGTAGCCGCAGTAGGTGGGAGTTGAATATTGGCATGAAACACATCACTTTTCATGGTAAAAAATGGTGGCTTCCATTTTCCCACTGAAAAAGAAAATAACAAAATATCTTGCACATATGGGGCATGACCACCCAGACATATAAAACTTCAAAACCCCAAAAATACACAAACCACAGTCGTGAGAGACACCACAATAAAAACTTCTGACAAACTCAAACCAATTATTCACTGCATGCATGCGTGAGAGATGGAAATAGTGGCCCGTAGGAGGAGGAAGTGGATGTGGTGTCTGAATAAGTGCATAGGTTGATAATTGGTTTTTGTTGTGGGTCACTCGGTTTTCCCCCAGTCTGGAGAATCGGACCGCATTAGCTCATGAGTGAGCCGAGCGCGCAAATAGTCAAAAGTAAACCAACAACAATGACAGCGAGACGTTTTAGCGTGAAAAACCAGAAAGGGTGAAAAATCACGTGGACGGATCTGTGCCAGCCAAATTCCACTAGTTCTTTTGCAGTTAAAATAGATTGAGTTTCCCGAAGGGTGACAGGACACCTCTTCGTTTACAAGCCTCAAGAGAAAGAGAAAAGAGAAAATTCCAAGTCCGAGTCCACGTCCAAGTACAAGTCCTCAAAGCGTCTGCGGGAGCGTTCTTCAATGTCTTCTCCAGAGTTTGTGTAACACCTCCCCTATAACGACCATATAATATAAGTCTGGCTGGGACCCCACAACATATAATTGCCACAACTTTGGTATTTAAAGATGATATAGATTCTACCCAACTCAAAACTCAGAACAAACACAGAGGAAACATTTAACAAAACACAGAAATTGTCCACATCTACATAGGAGTATCCTGGCCTTAAGGCCTTACAATACTATTGTCCAAAACATCAACCAAACAACACCAAAACAACTGAAGCTAAAAGCATTACTATGCTACCGAAAATCAGGAGGAGGTACACTTCATGAGGCTTAGGCCTTTTTGGCCGGCGAGCTAGCTCCAGCTTGCGATCCTTGCCCTGCATCCATTACACAAAGTGTTGTATAACGAGGGCCAGCTTTGACTGACAAACAACGGTGTAACAACACCCGTCCTCCCGGCCATCCTAGCGGAGCCCAGCGAACTACATCACCCTGCAAGGCAGCACTTCGTATGCAAATGTAAATAAACATCAATATATAAAAATGGCAGGTATGAATGTCACAAGCATTATGCACGTTTCTATGTTGAGCAAATAAAATAAGGGGCCTACCAATGCAGCATGAATGCAAACCTGGGTTTTACCCAAGATACCCTATGACATGTATGCTTCTAACAAAACATCACACATCATCAATTCACCAAACACATGGGTACTCATCATTTCCTCCAAGGGCATGCAAGCCCAAGGCCGATAACTCCCACTGAGACCCCACCCGCACATGGCCCACACTGCCATCGGGCTTGTCCATCAACTCACACGTTCTTGCTAGAATCACCAAACCAAGCACAACCAGTGCTAAGAACTCTTGCCTAGACCCCACTCACATATGACACACAACGCCATCGGGCTTGTCCTCACTCATAGGCATTCTCATCAACTTCACTACAATCAACACATAAGGGGACTTATCTTGCCGGGACACCCTCCAAATGACTTGCAATATCACGGGCTGGCTGGCCGACCACAAAGATAATTCCACGCCTTCACATACAAACAGACATCACAAGCCATTCCACACACATAATATTTTTGCCCCAAGCCAATGTTCATTCTCACACGAAACATTAAAGGGTATCACAACGACGTTTTTGCGATATTCGGATTTCTAGCAAAAATCCCTAAAATGCACGTTTAGCAACATCATCGAATCGGACAACCGGTCGCGATTTCGTCTTCACCCACAATGCCTAATCCGCTAATATAGCAGATCTCTAATGCCAAAATCATGTCGAAGACGGACTCAATCAACCCGATGGTCCTCTTCAACCGAGGCGACCCAAACCACTCTTAATTGAGAGATTCGGTGCCTAAAATTTCAGAAAAAGAGAAGGTAAAACAAAAGATGTCATGCACGCACCCTAAAACGTGGAGGAGAGATGTCGTTACCCTTTGAACTCTCTTCCTCTCCATAGAACGGTCGAAAATCATAGATAGAAATGAGCGCCTTCGAGCCCTCTCTGTGGATCTGGTCTTGGATCTTCGAACGGAGCTCCGATGCTCCAACAATGATGGATCGATCTTGATCTCGTTCTCCCTCCAAGCTCTCCCTCACCCTTAGCCCCCAAAATCATAAATTACTTAGGAATTGAAAGATATGGGTTGACAATAATCTACACATAGGGGGGGGGGGTGATTAGGTGTTTTTAATATTCTTTGCTACTTTAAAGTTTATCTATCACAACATAAAAACAACACAGAAAGCACACAAGATTTATAGTGGTTCCCTTCAAGACAATGTGTCTAGAGGTAGTCCACTGTCCCTGCCACCTATCTAGCAGTGTGCTAGACTAGGCAACTTCTCTAAATCTCAGATCTTTTTACTATATATAAGATCTTACAACTCAGATCACAAAAGATCCTACCTCAGCCCTTCACACACAAAAGGCTACACTCAGGTTATACAAACCTTACAACAAATTCTCTCAGACTTTACAAGTCCTACAATAACTCAAATCTTCAACAAGATCCTACCAAAGCCAGGCTCACTAAGAACCCTACCAACTCAGATCTATCACTAGATCCTACCAGCTCAGGCTCATAAAGAATGCTACAAAGTAATACCGAGATGTTGTTGTAGAAGAGAAGAATTCAGGATGAAAGCTTTGAATCACATATCTTCTTCTTGTAAAAATAAACCCAGAGATCCTGTGAATCAATGAACCTTTCTTTAGAATCTTCTATAGACCTTCACAACACAGCATCAATGAATTCTTCTTGTTTTTGTTGATTTTTTTCTCTTCAGGAAGTATGTAGAAAAATAAAACTTTTGAGAATACTGAGCAAGCGTATTTCTGTAGATAAAAATATCTCATTTTATATTGCTCTGCAATTTTGCATAAAACCCTTTGTTGATTATTCCATAATCATTTTTTATATTTGAAAACGTCTTGCAGAATTAACAATATTTCATCATAATTACTGGCCGTTCTTGGAACTTGCAGAATATAGGAAAAATAAATTTCTTCATTAAATACTGTGCAATGACTATATTCTGTAGAGAATATATCATTTATTGCTCCTTGATTTGTGCGCAAGATAGGCGGCGTATACATTCCCTGAATATCAATTTCGAAGAATGTTTGCGCATTAAATGCTGCTCTGTAACTGTCAAGACGACATTATTCCTTCAAGACGATATCGTCTTGATCGATGTAAACAATAGATATTCTTTACGACGATATCGTCGACATACTTCCTTCTTCAATACTTTACTTGATATCTCAGCGATATTACTTCTTCAAGATGATATTGTCGAGATATTTCCTTAGATACAATATATCCTCAATCTTCAAGGCGAGTATATGGCTGGCTATCAATACCCGACGATTTCCTCTATGTCGCCACCGCCCTTGCCAGCCAGTCTCAGACCTCCAGCTCACCAGGAAATTACTCCTGCGCTCACATTGATACCATAGGAGAGGGAATTGGCCGGCATTGTATTGGGAAGGAGGGAGCGGCCATTATGGTGGCCGGCAAAGTGAGCTTCTCTCTCCTCCCCTCCCTCTCAGCGGCAGCCAGCTCAGTCCCTCTTTCTGCTGGAATTCCTTGGGAAGGCAGGAGCCAACCAGGAATTAAGGAGTGGTGGCCAAGTGGCCACCCCTCCATGAATTCCTCGTGAATTCAAGGTTGGAGGTGGCCGGCCACCTCCTTGGTGCACCCCCTCCTTGGACCCAATTTGGGCTCTAGGTAATTCAGTCCACTAGTGGGCTTAATTAGGTGGGGTTGAGCCCAAGGTTCTAAGGTTGGGTTTGGGGTTAGGTCCACCTAGCTTGAGTTTGGCTCACTTGACCCAATTAGGCTAAAGTTGGGATTTTAAGTTTGGGCTTGACCCAAGCTCACTCCACTCAATGTGACTGAGTAACATTGCTCCCCAAGGCTCCATGGACCTATTCCAAGAAGAATTGAGTTAAGGTGGGGTCAAATGGGGCTTGATTGCACTTATTTGCCTATATGGGCAATTTGGGTATTATGTTGATTTTGCCCTAATTTTCCATGGTTGAATGCACACCATGGTCCATCTAGGTCTCATATACTCCCTTTAGGTTTTGGGGGTGATCAATTTGGTCATTCTAAGTCCCTTGAAGATTAATTTGGGTTTTAGCACCTTTAGGTCAATTTGGGGCTCTTAAGAAATTGACCCGGTTTCCCCAAATTGATGGCCCTATGATGGAGCTTTTGGGTCCATTAGGTCCCTTAGGGAGGTTGCCATAGGAGAGTGGCTTCAATTTGATCAATTGGGGTTCAATTGCCCTTAAATATGGTGATTTGACCTAAGATTGCTCACAGTTGACTTTTGGTCAATTTGACCAAATTGGTTGACCCCAAAGGTCCCTAGTGGCCTACTTGCCCCCCCTAGTTGGTCATAGGGATCATGGTGAGGTTATATTGGCTTTTTGAAGTCTTTTGGTCACCTCTAGGCTAGGACATCCATTTTTGCTATTTGCACCCCAAAGTGCATTCCTTCCCATTTCAATAAGTTCATGGGCCTTCCTGACCCTCTTTGTGTACTTAACTCACCATATGAACTATTCATGGTTATGTGGGGTTTATAAGATATTTTATCCTCCCTTTTGGTTCACTTCTCATTAGGGTGGATCATGATGGCTAAGTGCACACCATGATTTTTTTCACCTCTTCCATTTTCATCCTAGGGTTCTAGGTCACTTATCCTATTTTGTCATGACTTGTCATGACAAAAAATCATCTAGGGGCCTAGTAGTTTGAGGAATGTTACTTCCGATGTGCGCGGACACCGAAGAAGCACAGAGCACCCGAACAACCACTTGATGAAGCAAACGTAAATAAAAGGAAGCACGTAGAATATCGTGAAAGCAGAGAGAGCACAAGAGCGTATCAGAGCATGTAATAGAGCGTAAGAGAATTGCAGAAAGAACGAGTATTTATAAAACTTAGACCGCAAGATCTTCAGTGAAATTCGATCTCGTAAAACGGCAATAAAATAAAGCCACAATAAATACGAACGGTTATATAGGGAAGGATAATAATCAGGAAAATAAACGTTGAATATATTCAACGTAAATATTGGCGAGAAAGACACGCAAAAGAGCGGTTAAGAAAACGCGTAACAATGGCAGAACGAGAAGAGAAATCGACGTTGCGCCGACATTATATCGACTTATCGACGCAAGCCTTATCGACGCTACGTCGAGTTCAATCGACACATGCGTCGAGTTCCATTCGACACCACGTAACTCCAGCGGGCAAAACGACGCTACATCGAAATCTATTCGACGCAGCTCTGAATTCTAATCGACGCATCTCCGAGTAAAATGTTATGAAGCTATTTGGAATAAAAAATACAATTCAATTCAATTAATCCGAAATCCGGATCCGGTGCGGTGCGTGCGCGCGCGCACGTGTGTGGTTCATAGTTTCTCATTATGTTCTTTTGAACAAATAAGAAAGAGTGAATACATATAAATATTCTTTGGCTAGAAAGCAAATAAGCAAGGTGGGACTAAAGGTTCATCCTTTCTTTTATGAAAGGTTTCCCTCCAAATAATTTGGATTCCCTCCAATTTGGTTTTGAGCTTTTCCATCATAATGAGGAGCCCAAACACCAAACACCATTTAGCTCCAATCAAAACATTTAATTTATAATGTTTTATAATTAAAATTTCTAACAGCTAGGAATCATAAAGAGATTCTTGCAACCATTCCCATCTATGGTCTACTTGAACTCAGTATATACTAAGAAAAATAACTGTAAACATGATTTCAAGAATATTTAAACCTATGAGTTAAGAACAAGACACTGGCCAGAATACAATAATCAAATAAACCTCCACAAGCAAAAAATCTGAACATATATGATATTGATATATGACATTTATAATACCATCAGATGCTTCTTTAGCAAGGCATCGAGATGCTCCTTCCTGCCGCGTGCAAACCATGATTAGCAGTCGATTAGATCAATGGATCGATGATAAGAAGCCTAAAATGACTGTTTTCCCCCAAATATGATATCCCTTCTACATTCCAACGGTATACCTTAATGATCTTAGCAGCAGACAACACTCAAACTCTCACAGCAGTGGTCAGTGGAGCACTGCACAAGACTCATCCGACGGCTTTGTAGATTAATAGTCGAAGGAGCATGGAGATCTCCTCCTTGCCGTGGCCCGTGGTGATGGAGAATGGAGATTGCACCTTGGTCCGTGGATGCGCAGTCAGCCAGTCAGCAATGGGGTGTTGGCGGTCCAGTCAACAATGGCAGAGGGAGGGAGGATTGAAGAGGAGATGGAGTCATGGGGATCAGGTCATCAGGAGATTCAGGAGAATGGAGAATCGGAGATGCAGAGGGGGAGGGCCGCGCACAACGAGCTAATGCCGAGAGGGAGTGGTCGACTGAATGAGTAATGAGAAATAGCCAAATAGGGTTGCGGTCCTTTCGGACCTTCGGTTTTGTTTTTTTTGGAGCAGAACTGCAGCTGCATGAATAGGGTTTTGGAAACCGAAAACCGGCAAATGAAACCAAGCCCAAGGCGAATAGCAGTTGCGGTCCAACTATCTAAGCCCAAGCAGTTGCGGTGCGGTTTTCACGGTTTTTACGAACTGAAAACCGCACCGCACCAAACCACCTGCGGTTTTCAGCCCCCCAAAACCGAACCGCACCATGCCCGATCGGTGCGGTTTGCAATGTAGTGCTGTGCGGTGCGGTTTTGCGGTTTGGTGCGGTTTTCGGTTTTTATGTGCAGCGCTAATTACAACCTTCAATCTTCAAATAAAGAAGACCTCATTATATTGTGATTCCTCAAGTGTCATCTCAATTGCAAAGAATCCTATGACACACAACAGAACCAAGCATATAGAGATCAATTATAACTTCATTAGGGAGCATATGCAGAAGGAAGACGTTTGCTTGGAATATGTACCAACAGATAAGCAAGTGACCGACATCTTCACTATGCCCCTTGATGAAACAAAATTCAATTAATTCAAAATTGAGCTTGGTATGCTTAATATGGATTGATATACTTCTCATAAGAATCATATTAATTATATTTTCTCATTTAAAAGATTTATTGGTGTAAAGACCAGAGATCTGGTCAACACAAATGTTGTCTAACCATTTTTTGGAAGTTTGCAGAAATTTTGCTAAGTAAAGAAATGTCGTCGAGAAGGTCTAGAAGACACAGAAATGTTGTCGAGAAGGTCTAAAAAAATGTCATCGAGAAAGTCCAGACGACACTAAAAATATCGTCAGGATGCAATTTCTGTCTATTGGCACACCAAAATTGGTTCTTTATTAATAATACACTCTCAAAATTATCGCCTAAACAGGTGAGCGCCTCTTTATATTATTATAATATACGATAATCACAATCACAGTAGACATTAGGGTTTAAATACATCATAAATCCTTGAATCATTTGCGCGATCTCTGAGCTTCCTTCATCCCATCGATAAAGAATTGTTCTACTCTCTGCAACTTGATACCTAATGGCTCCCAAGGTCATCTCTTCCACCAGGATGAACATCAACAATGAAATTATGCGAGACAGATTCATGAATGCACCAGAAGAAATCAAGAATGTAATCTTTCTTCTAAGTTCATAAGGATCGGGATATGTTCTATCAGAACTAACATCTGTCTGACTAAAAGAAGTCCAGGAATTTCTTCAAATTGGAGAGGTAAGTTCAATAGGAAGATACATCAAGACTTCTGCAGGAGAACTTTTTGAAAATAAATGCTAGAAGTATTAGCAGAATTCTTCATCTACCTTCACTTCAAGAGAATGAAGAAGAAGATGAAATTAGTCAAGCAGACCATGAATTAGCCCTAGAATGGTGTGGCTATTCAGATGAGGCATATGAATCACTATACATGATGGAGATGAATTCCCTAGGGAAATTGCTATCTGACATTGTGTGAAAGGTTATACTGCATAAGCCAGGTTCACATGATAGAATTTCCAAAGAAATGTTCAAGGTCTTGACCACCATCATATTGACCAAGAAGACTGACTGGAGTCAGTTTATGTTTGAAAAATTCAAAATCTGTCTGCATACCCCAAATTATGGGAGGATTATCTCTCTATATCTATTAAACACCTTGGGTGATAAACTTGATGAGTCAGAAGGAACACCTCTACATTATCTGAAGAAGATTGACTATAAGTCAATAGAGAGGTGGGAAAGTCATTTCTCAAGATCAGGAAAGAGCCAAGGAGAAAGCTCTAAGAAGAAGGAAAGGAAGAAGAAGAAAGTAGTAGCAATCTCTAACATCCCTCCAAGTTATATTGAGGGGGAGCAATCAGAGCATCTTGTTCATCAAGAAGATGTGGAAACAATAACACCCATGGAGATGCCCAAGGTGGCTGATGAAATTGAAAAAGCTGATGAAGTAGAAAAGAATGTTGAAGCTGAGAAGAGTACTAGAATAGAGAAGGTAACTATGGTTGAGGGGGAGTCTCCCTTGGGGAGCTCAGCCCAAAATACTGAAATAATTGAGAGGAGTCTATCCTTGAAAATTCAGCCCAGTGTACTGAAGTACTTGAAGATGAAGCAGAAAGAACTGAAGTGATGGAGGGGGAGTCTCAACATGAGAGCTCTGCCCAAAATGCGGCTGATGTAAAAGCAGTAGGTCCCATTGTAAAGAAAGTTGCTGAAAGCATTCCTCAGGAAGTCAGTAAAGTGCTGAATAAGACAGAAGAAATAGATGTCACTGGTAACGAAATTGTGATGTACAAAAGAAGGTCAGCAATGACAAAGTCAGAATCTGAGAAGAAATTTGCAAAGGCTGACACTCCTGACTGCATGTATGAGGATTATGAATCTGAAACAAATCCTTTCATTCCAACAAATATTGGAGAGCCTACTATTCCTGCAACCAGTGAAGCACTTCCTGGTTCCTTAATGGCTCAAATGAAAGCTTTGTTGGATAATCAATCAAAGCAATTTGAATGCTATGTGGACAAGACTGTTCAAAGCATGATGAAGGAATTATCTGAAGAGATATCAGAGGTAAATGCTGAGATGAATCATCTGAATTCCCATACATTGAACTTTTTCATGAGGGTTGCTTATGTTGTGAATCATACATTCCAACAACTGGAAATAACTCATAAAGGGATTGAAGATATAATTGGAAATTAGGTTGCTACATCTGAAAATCTCCAAAAGGCATTCACATAAACTGCCAAAAACATGATAGAGCATAGGATGAACATCCTTCAAAGAATTGACTTTTATAGCCAACTGCTGGATGAACACCTCCTGGAAACAAAGAATCTTATCACTGAAGGCGTGAACATGATCAGAAATAAAATATCCGACCTTCATGACAACATCTGGCAACATGTATCTGAAGAAGTCAGAAAGGGATAAGAAGTCATCATACAACAAGGAGCTGACCAGGCTGTTTGGGTCTCAAATGTAGCAATGCTTGCCTTGAATCTTCCCCTGCTGAATTTTGATGAGTCTGCTCATCATACTGAGTCATCTCACAAAAGAAAGGCAATGACACCTGAAGAAGAGATGTTGGCTAGGAAGAGGAGAAGAGAGGAAATTCCATAACTACCAAGTATGAAGAATGGATCCCAAAATCCAAGTCCATCATATTGTATACTTGGAATCTGTTTGACAGTCAAGGTATAAATATCTCAAGATATTATAGCATTGTGGAATGGAACATGAAGAACAAGAGAGTAAGAGGAGGAGTCACATGAAGAAGCATCCTAATGGAACACCTTCTCCTCCCAAAACATCCATAAATCACTAAGATACGTTGAAAGGCAAATGAGGAAAACTGCCTAGGAGAGGGAGAGGGAGAGGAAAAACATGCGTGAAATGAACGAACGGAAAAGGTAATGATGTTAACTTTAGAACTAAAATATAAATGTACGAAAAGGTTTGGGGTCTGATTTGACCAAAATTAAAGGTTTGAGAATGAAATATTAAAATTACTAGTATTTTTTATTTAATAACAATTTCAAAAAAATCATATGAAAAATCGAAGAAGTGATGGTTAAGGGGAACAGAAGTTGGATGAGAAATAGCACGCGTGAAACCCCCACATTAAACAACCACAACAAAAATTGACATAAAATTATACATGGTGGAGAGCTTTCAGGGCATTTTATAGATTTCGGAACAAATTGGGCGCGATCTTCGGCTAGAACTTATATTTTTGAAATTTCCTCGAGATTTGAAAATATGCGGGGATTATGTTTACCAAAGAAACCGCTATCAATATAGTGGACCTTCAAACCGGGCGGTCTTCTATTTTAACCGCTTGGCTCTATCTTCGGTTACTTGCACGAGTCCCTCGATTCATCAGGACAAGCCGAGCGGTCTATACAACGTCAGACCGTCGTCAGGAAGAGTTACAATCAGGGCTCAAGTCCAGAAGACAAGATGCGGTCTCCGATTACAGACCGCCCGAGCTGCTTCTCTGCTCTATGTGCATCTCATCTCAACCCCGATTTAATACAGATCGGAGCTCAAGCCGCCAGGCCGCGCGACTTCACTATTTTTCCCTACTGTATCTCGTCACCCCCTGCCCGATTTTCCTATATCCGGGCAGGCAGTTATTTTATCCCTGCCTGTTTGGGAAGGCCCCCGAGCCTATAAATAGGGGGGCGATGTTTCCAAGACAAGCACACTCGAATCCAGGAGCTCGCTTGTCAGAGCTGCGGTCTCGAGTTTACTGTCTTGCGACTTGTTGTCCGTCCATCTTCTCTTTTTCTTTGCCCTTGTAACCCGCTGTAATCACTTTACTTGAATCAAGGGAAAGCCCATCACAAGAGTGACATTCGCCGTGACGGGCGAAGTTTGGTCTCGACCACTGCTAGCGGTCTAAGAGGTTTGATTTCTCCTAGTCAATAGTAACCGGCAGCTCGCGGCCTCCTCTTTTCCTTCGCTTTCCTAGTGTCGAACGTGGAGGTTCAATTTCGGCATCAACATGAATAGTGTGTCTACACAAGTCCTAATCGATTTTGACTTTTAAGTTGAGTTTCATTTTTAATTATAATAGATGTTTTATTCTCGTTACCTCTTAAGAATTGGTTCAACATATTTCGAGGGAAAGGATTCGTTTGTTGCAGCGTTTTTCCTTGGTGAGGTAGGACAAAAATATCACCGTCATAAAATTTGTGTTTTACATGTAACGGTACGGTTATGACCGCATTTAGAATAGAAACCTAATTTTGAACATAAAAGTGGATGGACTTCCTTAGGTGAGGTCAGATGTTCACGAACGATGGTTCATATAATTTTCGTATTCACAACCGCCATGCCAATAGGCCCTAAGTCTATTGGTATAGCATTTTCAGTATTCACTTATTTCGGATTCCATGTGGTAGAAAAATATATAGTATTTTTTTATTTGGGGTGCGGATAACAATTTTGTGTCAGGATAAATGTTTCAAAAAGTATGATGTGTTGTCAACAATGAGGTACACATAGCAAAAATGTTGTATGATTAGCAAGCACCCGGCCCCTGTCAAGCGCGATAGTACCCGGCCCGCGACGGCGGGCTTTGCCCGCCCCTGGCCGGCTACGCTCATGACGCTCTGGGCTGCGCCCGCATCAAGCCGGTTGCGCCCACAACATATACATATGAGTACTCAAAATGACCGAAAAAAAATTATATTTTAACAAATTTTTTTTCAAAAGCATTTATATTTTAACAAAAAAATCATTTTAAAGTAGGTTTAGGATGTCTGATGATTACCTACCATAGTAGGTGTATGAGGTCAACTAAATTTTTGTTGAATTTTATGAATTTTCATCATTATTTTTATTATAGGGATATAGTGTAATTACACAAATTGCCGTTATATATTATGAATTTTCATTTTTTTTCATAATATATGTTAAAGTCATTGGAGTAAAAGAATGAGGTTATATTTGACAATTTTAAAAATGTTGCGCCAAAGACAACTTCTTGTATAATGTAGATGATATTTGTGCAACACACCCGGACAATAGTATGGGGGCTTGTTAAGGCCCCAAGATCTTTTTCATGTCTGTCCGCACCCTAGCAAGACTTTTGAGCTAATTGAAGAGCTAAAGATTCATGGAAGGCACAAACATCATGAAAATTCTACTCAAACTCATGCCATATAATCAACCAAAATATCAAGTTTTTATTGATTGTGGTCAATCCCATAATATTTTTCCAATATCATTTATGAAACAAAATTAAATCAGCAAACTCACATTCTTAATTTCATCAAATTCTACTCTCCTAATCTACACTACATGTTGATGGACAAATCATTTCCTTGCAGATGGTGGAATGGCATTGGTCTGGCCGAAAATTTTAGTTTCGCGAGAGATAGAATAATGGAGTGTTACTTCTGGATTATGTCGGTGTACTACGAACCTCAGTACACAACTTCGAGGAAAATAATGGTCAAAGTGATGGCATTATTGTCAATTTGTGATGATATATATGATGCATATGGAACTTATGATGATCTCCAATCTTTTACCGACACGATTCAAAGGTTAGAATGTTTTAATCCTTTCCCGTAAATCTCAACTTAAAAAATGTTAAATATAATGTTTAACTATTAATTACTGAAATCTCCCCTAGGAGTTACCAAAATTACAGCTTGCACCGCTCTACCTTTTGAAAGTACAAAAACCTTGTTATGAAATATGAATTTACGAGAGAGATTTTTGTAATTTCAAAAGATGTAACGTGCAATTTAGCATACTCGTAAAGAAAAGTTTAACTGTGCACTTTCATCAATATTTAAAATGCAGGTGGGATGTGGAACCAACTGATCATCTGAGAGGATGCATGAAGCTTCTATTTCATAATATAACTAAAACATTTCAAGATTTTGAGGATGAGTTAAGCAGCATTGGAAAATCTTATCGTGTGCATTACCTCAAAGAAGCAGTATGATTTTAATTTATATAGATTTATTTACATAGTTAACATACTATAGATAAATATTGATGAATATATATGTATATAGATAGATAGATTTTGTAGAGATATATAATGAAAAATGTATATTATGCAATAATCATTGACTTACCAACTTCATACTTGCCAGTTAAAAGTGATAACAAAAGGTTGGCTTGAGGAAGTAAAATGGAGAGATGAAGGATATATTCCGACACTTGAAGAGCACCTGAAACTTACAGCAGTGACCACCTGCTATGATTTGCTATCTTGTGCATCTTTCGTAGGAATGGACGATTCAGTGACAAAGGAAGTGTTTGAATGGGTGTTAACCACCCCAAAATTTATCCACCACGCATCCTTGATATGCCGATTAAGAGATGACGTTACAACTCAAGAGGTAACATATTTTTGTAAAGGAATATAATGTCAATCTCATCAAACTTTTCAACGTAGATAAAATGATAGCTTTAATTTATTATGTGACACACGAAGCGTATCTTTATATAGGCTATGTTTGGAGGGACTTATTTTCACCGGTCAAGCGGTTACGACGGCATGAACCGGGCCTTAATTAAGGTCCGGTTCATGCGGTCGTAACCGCTTGACCGGTGAAAATAAGTCCTCCCAAACGGAGCCATAATCAAATGATTTAAGATTTTTTTTATCAATTCACAGTTAATTAGTTCAAATTAGTCCACTTACTTTTACATATACTAGATAAACGTGTCCATGAACAAAGAAAATGTCAATCCTTAGTTCCTTACAAAACATGAACATACATGCCAGATTTTTTTAAAGATATTAGACATGGCCAATGAGGCTTGACACAGTTGGGTAAATTGATGCCCCATGACATGGAGGTCATGAGTTCGATTCTTACCATGGTGTGAGCCTTTGTGTACTTATGTGGTAGTTTGTTAATTGCTTTGGATGATTATTAATGCTTTATTAATATTTCTCATGTAATGTTGTTTGTACATTTACTCAAAAAAAGATACTAGACATGGATGCATAATTTTATCTTACATGCTAGTGTTTTTCTTAAAATTATGATATATATTGACAAGATACATCACAATTTCATATATGTTCTTGATTTTAATCCCTAACATATACATCAAAAATGTAAAATCTTGGCATGTTGATGACATAATTTAAAAGTTCTATTTTACAATAATATTTAACAAGTATTTAAAAATTTAAGGGATTTGTTAGAAACCATGAATACTGCAACGTCGTAGACAACAAATTTACTAATGTAAGGGTAAGCTAGATAACCTCTATTGACCTCTTATATATGGTTGTCTTTTTGTAGTTTGAGCAGAAGAGAATCCATGTGGCGTCAGCAGTACAATGCTACATGAAAGAGCACAACACAACATTGGAGATTGCAAACGAGGAACTCTTGAAAATGGTTGAAAATCAATGGAAGATTGTAAACCATGAATACCTTAGTCTAAGTGGTACTTTCCCAAGGGCTGTGCTAATGAGAGTTATCAACCTCACACGTTTTGTGGAAACCGCATATGAAGGTCAAGACAAGTACAACCATTCAAGCTTGATCAAAGACCATATTTCAAAGATTTTGATCGAACCGATTTCCTTTTGATAACGATCGAGGATCATCGGTCATCAACATTTATCTAGGTGTATGTTGCTTCTTGAACTTTAATGTTTCAGAACTTAATAATATCATGCGCACTTTAATTTCGTTTGTTGCGAATCCTTTGTGTAAGTGTTGCTATTGCCATGTTGAAGTTTTTGATTTTCAGTGTGATGTGTATTGATTATTAAATCATATTCTAAAATGCTGATTTTCATAATAGAGTTTCTATTATTAATTATATAAGTGGTCTAAATATGTAATGAGTAGAATTTCTATTTGGGTGCTGATATTCGCACCGCAGTTTTGGCCATCCGCACTCTATTTGTTTGAGTTATTACGCGCATTTTGAAAATACGTCTTGTAAATGCATTTTAAAGAAAAGTGTTCAACATGAAAGTTGTAGATCTCGTCGAGATCTACAACTTTAGTATTGAACACTTTTCCTAAAAATGCATGTACAAGACGTATTTCCAAAAAATCGTTACAGTTACGCTCATGTTTCAATCAGGGCGGCAATACGTCTTGTACGTGCATTTTTAGGAAAAATGTTCAACACAAAAGTTGTAGATCTCGACGAGATATACAACTTTCGTGTTGAACATTTTTCCTAAAAATACATGTACAAGGCTTATTTCAAAAAGGCGCGTAATAATTCATACAAATAGAGTGCGGATAGCCAAAAATGCAGTGTGGATATCATCATCCTTCTATTATTATATAATGTTCTTTGTTTATGAAATGGTTGTGTTTATAGTATATTATGAATGAGAGAAGACGTGTGTAGTACAGTATTGTGAAGAGCTCATAATGCAGCGAATCCTGTTGCTAATTTTTATGCCTATTATGCGAAAAGTTGTAATTTTCTATGGAAAATTCCTTGAGCTTGTTCATGCGGACTTGAATAGTATAGTTCCGGCGTAATTCTCTTTTTCTCTCGTTTTTTATGCACATGCAATCTTTCAAGCATGTAGAGCCCAAAAACAGAAAATGAGGCCGAAAACAAAAGCATGTTTACTCTGTTGAATGACTCCGTTTGGCGCGGAGTTTCCGCTCCGGTGAGTTTGAAGAAAAATGTTGTCGTCATATAGAATGCATGTTTGGCATGACAACAGTTATGCCCACCAACAAGAAAAGAAAACTATTTTGAACTTAGAAGTGAAATGAAGTTCTTTAGGTGAGGTCGGGCGTTCACGAACGACGGTTCATACCCACCGCGCTCACGACCGCCACCGCCGCGCCAAACGGAGCCTAGGTTGAGTGCTATTGAAATATTTTCTCTTAATGTGTGATCAGCTGCCCATAGTGTGAAATATTTTGTAGTCGGAAGAACACGTCAACCAACGGGAGAATAAGGACACTAAATAGATGAACACAAGCTTTCACAATAATAACTATGGTAGCTAGTTACCACTGAACAAGGCTGAATACAAGTTGCATCCAACTTGAATCACAACAGCCAATAGTAGGTAAGAACTTGGTCACGGACAAGGTCCGCTTCTCCTCCGGAACACACCGCGCAGGTGATACTCGCTCCTTGCTACCGCTGGCGCTAACGCTAGCGCCGGGCGTTAGCTCTCCAACTCGCGAGCTCGCTGCTCGCACTCCAAGCTACTTGCACGCTCGCCGCGCTTTGCTTCCTCCACTTCTCGCTACCGCGCGCGCTAGTCACTAGCGTCGGGCGCTATCTCCGAAGTAGGTTACTCGCCTGCCAAACTTACTCCAAGTTCGATGCTCGCCTGGTGGCGCTCTGGTATCTCTAACTCGCTCTAAGTTGAGGATACTCACCACTTTCAGAATCGATGCTCTTTGGGGGGGGGGGGGGGGGGGGGGGGGGGGGTGGGTGGCGAGAAGGATCTAACGCCGGCGCTAGCGCGAGCGCTGGCGCTAGCTCACTTCCATTCTAACACTCCCCCTTGAAGTGAGTTCCGGGAACAAGTCCAAGCAACGAGCGAAGCCTCCGGAACGGCCCCGCAGATAGGGGCTTCGTGAATATATCCGCAAGGTTGTCTTCACTCCGCACATGCTCCACATCGATCAAGCCACCCAGCACCTTCTCTCTGATGAAGTGATGCTCGATCTCAATGTGCTTGGTCCTTGCATGGCACACTGGATTGGTTACCAGTTTCAATGCACTCTCATTGTCCCCGCGAAGCACAGTAGGTCCGCTGACCTCCTCGTCCACATCCTCCACTAGTCTCCTTAGCCAGACACACTCCTGAGCTGCTAAGGACGATGCCTTGTACTCGGCCTCCGTGGTAGAAAGGGAAATAGAGTCCTGCTTCTTGCTACACCACGAGATAGTAGCTGCTCCACACAAGAACACGTAACCTGATGTCGACTTGCGATCATCAGCGTCACCTCCGTAATCTGCATCCATGTACCCATGCAGCTTGAAGTCAGACTTCTCTTCATAGGACAACCCCATCTCAAGGGTTCCCTTCACGTACTTCAGTATCCCTTTAGCTGCCTCCAGATGAGGCTTCCACGGCTCCTGCATATACCGACTAACTCGGCCGACAGCAAAGGCGATGTCCGGCCTCGTGATAGTCAAGTAGATAAGACTCCCCATCAGTGCCCGAAAGATCTTCGGATCAGGAAGAATCCTCCCTTCTTCCTTCCGAAGCTTCAGCCCAGCCTCCAGAGGAACAGAACTGCCCTTACCCTCCTTCATGCCGAATCTTTCGACGATCCTCTCGGCATAAGCCCTCTGGGAAACATACAACCCGCCTCTTCTCTTCTCAACTTGGAGGCCAAGGAAATGGTGCAGTTCACCAAGATCCTTCATCTCGAATCGTGTGGAAAACTGCTGTCTCAGCGCCGCGACCTCCTCAGGGTTGTTCCCTGTCACGATCACGTCGTCGACGTATAGCAGCACCAGTACGTGAAGACCTCCACTCTTCTTCACGAACATGCTGGAGTCTGAGTCTGAGGCATCGTAGCCGCAGAACTGCAAGTACTCCGCAATCTTCCCATACCAGGCTCTCGACGCCTGTTTCAACCCGTAGAGGGCCTTCTTTAGCTTGCAGACGTGATGTGGAAGTGACTTGGACACGTATCCAGGTGGTTGCACCATGAATATGTCTTTGTCAATCTTTCCATACAGGAACGCATTCTTCACATCAAGCTGCCACAGCTTCCAACCTCGGCACGCCTCCAGAGCAATGATCGTCCTCACCGACGTCATCTTTGTTACATGACTAAATGTCTCCTCGTAGTCCTATCCGTAGGTTTGCGAGAAGCCCCGAGCGACAAGACTTGCCTTGTACCACTCCACTTCTCCATCCGCCTTCTTCTTAACCTTGTACACCCATTTACAGGTGACAGGTTTGATGCCCTCCACCATGGGAACCAGGTCCCATGTCTCATTCTTCTCTAGGGCCTCCATCTCCTCGATCATGGCTGCGTCCCACTCCTTGATGCCAGCTGCATCCTCAAAGAAGGCAGGTTCCCTCTCATCGAGTGGTCCTGGGAAGAAGCAGGAAACCAAACTCACGAAGTTTCCCTCTTTATAGCGAGCAGGTGGGACTATGGTCCTCTTCGACCTCCTCAAGGCTTGGTCACTATCTACCACTCTGGTAGACTCCTCTGCTTGAGCTCCTTTCTGAGCTCCTCTCTGAACTCCTCCTAAAGCGGTGCTCTCCCTACTTCTTGAGTTCGTAGCTCCCCCTGAGCCAGTAGCTCCCCCTCAAATATTTTGTAGTCGGAAGAACACGTCAACTAACGGGAGAATAATGACACCAAATAGATGAACACAAGCTTTCACAATAATAACTCTGGTAGCTAGTTACAACTGAACAAGGCTGAATACAAGTTGCATCCAACTTGAATCACAATAGCCAATAGTAGGTAAGAACTTGGTCACAGACAAGGTCCGCTTCTCCTCCAGAGCACACCGCGCAGGTGATACTCGCTCCTCGCTACCGCCGGCGGTAACGCTAGCGCCGGGCGTTAGCTCTCCAACTCGCGAGCTCGCTGCTCGCACTCCAAGCTACTTGCACGCTCGCCGCGCTTTGCTTCCTCCACTTCTCGCTACCGCGCGCGCTAGTCACTAGCGCCGGACGCTACCTCCGAAGTAGGTTACTCGCCTGCCAAACTTACTCCAAGTTCGATGCTCGCCTGGTGGCGCTCTGGTATCTCTAACTCGCTCTAAGTTGAGGATACTCGCCACTTTCAGAATCGATGCTCTTTTTTGGGGGTGGGGGGAGGGGGGTACCCCTCTATTTATAGGCAAAACAGGGAGGGGGGGGGGGGTGGCGAGAAGGAGCTATCGCCGGCGCTAGCGTGGCGCTGGCGCTAGCTCACTTCAATTCTAACACATAGAATGCCCATTTTGACTAGTCTATATATATCCTTAAGTCTATAACACAGGTTTGGTCTCTATAAGACTATTGCAACATAGTCACCCTGATTTTTTGGCAAGCAACTTAGTTTCTGTAAGACCAGTGATGATTCTTGCTATTCTTACCTCTATTACAAATAAGATTATTGAAGATCTTGTCCATGAATTTAAGGATTTGGCATGGTATATTAGTATTGTCATAAATACAAACATTAAAATGCCTCTTTGTTAATTAAAATATGATTAATCATTATCTTTTTTATTTTGTTTACTGGCTTAATTATGCCTAAAATGAAGGAAAAGTTTAATTTGATCGAGTGATACAAAATTAGTAAAAAAAGATTTTAAAAACTACGAGTTAGGCAAACTTTAAGTTATGTAATCTAAGGGTCTGTTTGGCACGATGTTGGTGGTCGTGAACGCGTGGGTTATGAACCGCCTTTCGTCACCTCACGTAAGGACCTTATATGCTTTTATGTTCAAAATTATTTTTTTTCCTTGATGACGGTCATAACCATTGACATGCCAAACAATTATTTTATGATTGCAACGTTTTGGTCAAAACTCACCGGATCAAAAAATCGCGCCAAACCAGCCTTAAAATAAATACAGATATGTCTTTTCTTTGGTTACCATCATTAAAGAAGAGATATAGAAGTAAACCTTTGCTCTTATTATGGCAGAGGTGGTCACATTATTGAGGGATGTTTTGCGAAAAAATCTCACCTCCGCCCTAAGGCTCATCTTGGTTCTATAGAGTATGTCGTATCCTCCTTTACATCTCTTCCACAGTAAGAGATTGACCGCTGGTTCTTTTCCACGGATATTGAGGCTCTCATCAACACCTCCAAGCAGTCAGCCTCCATTACCACCTCCTCAGGTAGCACACATCATGCGACATAGGGTAAGTGGTTCATTGACTTCGGTGCCACCAATCATATGACTGGTAACCACCTTGTATTCTCATAGCTAGAGAAACACAATCGATTACCATCGGTGTTCGTGGCTAATCGCTCCCATGCTCCCATTTGTGGCACTGGAATGGTCCAGGCCACCACCACTCTCTGACTTGACAATAATCTTTATGTTCTGAATTTTCCTTGCAATTTGTTATCTGTCGGCGTTATCTCTCGACAACTACAATGTTTTGTGTTATTCATCCATACTACTTGTACATTATTTTCAGGATGCTCACTCAAAGAATACGATTGTTCATGGAACTGAGTGTGGGGGCCTCTATTTCCTCAATGTTGTTCTCGTTCTCTCTGCCTACATCCAGCATAATCTGCATCTGAATTGCCTACTAAGTCAAATCCAGATTCTACAGGATACCATAAGCCAAATTATGGTTCACCCTTTAGATATCTGAGTATTCTTTTCACAGAACTCATATGAGATTCCTTAGGGTCAACCTGAAATCTAGCACATATACATATAACAAACATGATATCTGGCCTGCTAGCTGCCAGATAGAGAAGTGAGCCAATGACTGCTCTGTAAGTCTTCTGATCAAAGGACTTACACTTCTCATCTCTATCAAGGATAGTATTGGTAGTCATGTGAGTTTTCATTACAGAGGCATTCTCCATCCCAAACATTTTGATAAGTTCTCTGGTATATTTGGATTGAGATATGAAAATGTCATCTGCAGTTTGCTTTACTTGGAGACCAAGAAAGTAGGATAGTTCCCCCATGCTACTTATCTCAAATCTATACTGCATTAGGTCAGCAAAGTTTTTGATCTGTTGAGCCAAATATGATATCATTTATATATATTTGTACTAACAGTAGCTGATTTTTATGTGCTCTAGTGAAAAGTGTTTTATCCACCTTCCCTCTTACAAAAGAGTGTTCTTAGAGAAAGGTGGATAAGGTCTCATACCAAGCTTTTGGAGCTTGATTGAGACTATATAATGTTTTATCTAGTCTATAAACAAAATAGGGATAAGATGGATTGACAAAACCTGGAGGCGCACTCTTCGCATCCATCTGATAGACTTTTATTTTCATATGTGCATCATAAGCAAGAAACATTCTGATGGCTTCCATCCTTGCCACTGGAGCAAATGTCTGGTTGAAGTCAATTCCCTCATCTCGTCTATATCCTTGAGCAACAAGCCTTGCCTTGTTTCTGACAATAACTCCAGTTGAGTCCATCTTGTTTTTGTATACCCATTTGGTTCCAATTATTGGGTAATTTCTTGGTCTCTTAACTAAGGTCCAGACCTTGTTCCTTTCAAACTGAGCTAGCTCCTCTTGCATGGCTGCAATCCAGTGAGAGTCACTGTCTGCTTCTTTAAATTTCTTTGGCATAAATTGAGAGAGGAAGCATTGCAGCATAATTTCAGTTGTTATATGATTCCTTGTCTTTAGTACAACTGTCAAATCTCCAATAACTTGAGTTTGAGGGTGATCCTTTAGGGTCATCCTTGTTCTTATGGAGTTGATCAGTGGATTCACCTCCTCATGAATTTCTTCCTGCTCATTGACTGTGGGAGCACCATTTTTATTTATTAGAATGACCTCTGTGTTTGGTAGAGCTGGTGCTCAATTTTCATCCTCATTTTCAGCAGAGTCTTCATCTGAATCATTGTCAGCTTTATACTTGCCCTTGTCTTGGCTATCTGATGGGTGATCCATGATGCTGAGTTTTTCCACTTGATCTATGAGTTGATCTTCTTCCTGCAATATGGCATTGGTGGAAGTTTCCTTCCCCTCGGAGAACATGCTAGTTTCGTCAAATACAACATGCATTGACTCCTCAATTTTGAGAGAGCTCTTATAATAACACATATTGGCGTTGCTTGAAGAGGAGTATCCCAGGAATATTCCATCATCAGTTTTCTTGTCAAATTTGGCAAGATGACTCTTTCCATTGTTTAGAATGAAGCATGTACACCCAAAAATCCTAAAGTATGTGACTATAGGTGTCTTTCCCTTCAACAACTCATAAAGAGTCTTCAACTTAGTTTTGTGGATGAGACTTCTATTCAAAACATAGTTGGCAATAATACCTCAGCCCAAAAGGACTTTGGCAAATTGGATTCAGCCATTAATGTCATTCCTGATTCAATTAAGGTTCTATTTTTCCTTTCAGCCACCTTATTTTGTTGTTGGGGGGGGGGGGGGGGGGGGGGTTCTAGGAGCTAAAAAGCTTTGTCTTATCCCTTTATCCTTAGAGAATCTACAAATTAACTGATTTTCAAACTCAGTACCATGATCACTTCTGATCACAGTAACTTGAGAATTGAATTCAAATTGAATCTGTTTAATGAATCTTGAGAGAATATTGAAGGTGTCTGATTTAGCTTTAAGAAAGAACACCCAACTAAATCTAGAATAGTCATCTACAATGACTAATGTATATGACTTGTCTACTAAGCTTTGAGTGGAGATAAGACCAATTAGGTCCATGTGCAACAGATAGAGGGTTCTAGGGGAATCATTCTTACCAATTGGTTTGCATGATGACTTGGTTTGCTTTCTTAGTTGGCAGGCTCTACAAGAATGGTCTTTCTTAAACTTACCAATTGGTAAGCCTCTTACTAGGTTATGTTTGTATAACTTAGCTATTATCTTAAAGTTCAGGTGACTAATTAAGGCTCCTATGCCACAATTCATTATTTTCTTGATGGGAGTTAAACAAACAAACTCCAGACTTAGCATCCCCAAAATCTACTACATAGACCTTACCTTTCCTAAGTCCAGTAAGTACTATTTGGCAAGTTACAGAGCTAACTATATGACATAAGGACTTGGTGAATACAAATGTGTATTCACCATCACACAAATGACTAATACTAATTAGATTATGTTGAAGACCTTCAACATATGCTTCCTTAGAATAGGAGATTTCCCCGATTCTGAGCACAACATATCCTTTAGTCTGACCAGAGTGGAAGTTCCCAAAGATTACCTTAGGGCCTTCCTTGGCCTTGAGTTTTCCAATACCTCTTTTGCTCTAGTCATATGCACGAAGTATTCACTGTCTAGATACCACTGCTGGCCTGTGTTAGAAACGTCTCCTTTCTGCACATGAAATCAAACCTTAGTATAGACCCTCACTTGCTGGGGTCTCTTTCTTCTGTCATCATACGAAGCTATGAAAGAATAAGTTGTTCTTTCAGTATACCCCTTAATGTGAAGAAGTACTAGTTTATTATGCCAGCAATGTTTGACTATGTGCCCAATTTTAGAACAGTAAAAACATTTAGGAATATAAGTAGAAATAAGAGAGAGAGGTTTAGATGTTTGAAATTTATTTGTTGGGAACTTGCGTCGAGAAGAAATCGACGCATCTTTAGAGTTGCATCGAGGGGAATTCGACGTGTCTGCATAGTTGCGTCGATAGTAAGTCGATGCAGAATATTAGTTGCGTCAAGTAAAATTCGACGCACCCTCATACTTGCTTTGAGTTGATGTCGACGCATATGCAGAACTCTGTTGAGTTACATTCGATGCATCTTTAAAACTGCATCGAGTTATATTCGACGCATAATTCCTTTTTCTAAGAATTTTGTAAATTTTAACTAGATTTTCTAAGGGGTGTTTACCTAGAATTCTTGTTTTATTAGTTATATCCGCCTTATTGAACACAGTGATTTTATTAGGTTTGTTATTTAATTCTTCACAAAATTCTATATTGTTATTAGTTTGTGTTACACTAGGTCTAATGAATACTATAGGGTTTTCCCAGGCAGGTTTGCCAAGGTTTATTGTGCTAGTGGATGGGTCTGCTCCTAGACCTAGGTGTTGAAATCTCATGGAGAGATTTTGTGTAATGTCTTTAAGCTTTTGACTCCTCCCATTGAGTGTCTTCCAAGGCTTTTGCCTTTGCAAGCTCTTCTTTTAGGTTAGTGTTTTCAGTAGTTAATGTATCTATTTCAGTTTCTTTCATATACATCTGATTTCTTAATTTATAGTTAACTGAATACATATTGTCTTTCCTAAGGTCTTCTAGTTCTTCTTTGAGAGTGTTAAGTTCCTTTTGATTGTTAATATAATCTTGACAAAAATATTTAAAACAATCCTTAAAATCTTTTGAAGAGAAATCAAATTCATCAAATATGGTTACCTGATTTTCTTTAGTAGAATCTTCTAAAGCCATTAAACAGACTTCTGCAGCTGCACTCTCTTCATCACTGTCAGATGAAGAGGAACTTGACTCAAACTCTGAGTCACTCCAGGTCTCAGCAATGAAACCTTTCCCTTTCTTCTTATTCTTCTTCCTGAAGGATTTCTTATTGTGCTCTTTCTTGCTGCTGCTTCTGTCCCTCTGTTGCTCAGGACATTCATGGGCAATAAGCCCAGGCTTTCTGCATGAGAAGCAGATTATTTTCCTTCTTTGGAGTTTTGTCATACCTTGGTTTGCTTGAGCTCCTCTCCTTTCTTTTGGAATCCTCTGTCTTGACCCACTTTCTGAACCTTCTGACCAAGAGGTTGAACATTTCCTCTTCAGAGGTGGAAGGGCCATCATCAGCAGCCTTCAGAGCAATTGTTCTTTCCTTAGGGTTTGAGACCTTTTCTTTGGCTTCAGTCTCAGCCCTGCTTTTCAATACAAGCTCATAGGACTTGAGCTTTCCTAGCAAAGCATCCGTAGAGATTTCTTTATGGCATCTGGACTCTCTAATAACTCAGATCCTTAAATCTCATGTGCTTGGGAATCACATAAGGAGTTTGTCATTGACTTCTGTCTGAGAGATCTCCTTATCCAGACTTTTTAACTCAATAATAATAATGTTGAATCTCTCATACATTTCAGCAACACTTTCCTCACCCTTCTTTTGAAAGTCCTCATATTGGTATTTGAGAAGGGACTTTCTGTCCTTTCTTTCATCAGAGCTTCCTTCAACTAATCTGGAAAGGGATTCCCAGATATCTTTGGCTGAGTTGCACCCAACCACATTTTAGAAAATGTCATTAGACATTGTTGATACTAGAATATTCATGGCTTTGGCATCACATGTTTTTACCTTCTTTTCATCCTCAGTCCACTCTGCTCTAGGGGAAGCTTCTTGTGTCACACTATCACACTAACATCTTTTCTCACTAGTGCTGGAGGATTTGTAATAATGACATTAAAATGTCTTCATCAATAGAGTTCATATATAACTTTATTCTGGCCTTCCAGAGTGTAAACTTGTTAAGATTACACACTTATGGTCTTGTTGATGCATAGTCCTTAGAACTCATTTTCTAAAAATAATTTGATAATATGAAAATATGAGTGCGGAGATCTTTTGATCAAGGTGTTAGCCTTTTTATGATCAACCTCCCTCTGATACCAATTGAAAGTGCACAGTGTAACCTCTGAATATTCTCTAGAGGGGGGGGGGGGGTGAATAGAGATTTAAATTTTTTACCATAAATATGCACACATAATAAAACTTCTAACAACTATGCAATTAGCAAATCCAATCCAGAATAAATTAAATGCAGATAACAGGAATAATAAATGGGATAACACAGAAAAGCAAGACACAAAAGAGACAAATTTTATAGTGGTTCCCCAAAATGTGGGTGCTCCACTCTTCTACCACCTTGGTAGGAATGCGTTGTAAGTGCCCAAGTCTTTTGATAAGGATACTCTTAGAACCACTGAGTCTTTTGAAAAGGAGACTCTTAGAACCACTCACTGAGTCTTTTGATAAAGAGACTCTTAGAACCACTAACTGAGTCTTTTGATAAGGAGACTCTTAGAAACCAACTGAATCCTTTGGAGAAGGATTCTTAGGACTCTTTACTCAGTTACAATAAGAGAAATGAGAATAAAGAGGAAGAGGAAGAAAGAATATGATTCTTCTGTTTAAATCCTTCTTCAGCTATCACTTAGGATGATGTCACTTGATGTTCATCAAGATCTGTATAAGATTAACTCTTGCTTGAGATGCAAAAGAATGCAATAGTTGTTTTTGCTTGTGATTCTGATAATCTCTGCACTCTTGATGGCTTCAAGCTATAAGAGAGAAGAAGAAGTAGTAGCTGTATTTTTGTTTCCTTTACAGAGATGTTCTCTTTTCTTGTCTGTGTTAGAACTTCAAGAGCAAGAAGCAGAAGTAGCCTAATCAATAGAAAATCTTGAATGTTATTTGTCTTCCTTCCTCTGTATAATTATGTTTTGTCAAATAGTGTCGTTGATTTGTTTTCTCTTCTGTTCTGTCCTCAGAAGGAATATTTATTGGATAATATGTATTTCTTTCTATTTCTGTTTCATGACCCGTCAATCTGATTTGAATATCTTCCAAGAATGTCTTTGTTGTCTCTTTGGAGTATTTCATTCCATTCTTGACAAAAAATGAACCGTTAGAATATTATTTATATCCTAGGATACCTTCTGGAAAAGCATCAGAAAAGACATCAAAAAATATTCCATTTCTGACTGTATTTGACGTTGCGTCGAATTCATCCCACTTCTAACCGATGCACCTCTGAGTTCTTATAGAAGAACCTTTGAAATCCATCTTAGCTCTGAATGAACTCAGATGTTGACGCTGCGTTGAATACTTATCGACGTATCCGCCGAGTTGAAAACTTGAACATTGAAATTCGTCGTCTGCGTCGAATTCTTGTCGAAGTTGCGTTGACTTCTAATATTGCTTTGGCAAGCTCTGTCTTCTGCGTCGAGTACATCTCGACATTGCGTCGACTTTAATTATAATTTGACTTCAGTCTGAGTTACTTCTACTTGTATTTGAAGTTGCTTCGACTTGTAGTTGAAGTTGCGTCTATTGGATCTTGAGGCGCCCTTAGAGGGGTGGGGGGGGGGGGGGGGGGGGTGGGTGAATAAGGGTTTTAGAAAACTTTAATCTTTTATAGAAAACTTTTGATATTTTATTCGAAGTAAGTTAAATCAAAAGTAAAGAGAATGAAATCAATTTTATTAAAAAAGAACAAACATGATTATCATTTATAAAATTGATTACAAAATCTGATTTCTATGACGCTAGAAATCGAAAGCGAAATATGAAATATTCTTTTTCTTTTCTATACCGACTCTTCTCACCAAGAACCGATTGGCTTTAGCCGATCTATCCCCAGATACGGCCTTAAGACGCTCGAGCCCTTCTATCCCCAAAAAGGCCTCGAGCACCCCATAGATCTACTCCCTAGAACTAGTCGCCAACACGAGGCAAATTTATGAACCGATTACAAAGATAAATATAGAATACAAATTTTAAAAACTCCCTATGAGGTAATCTGAAGGAGACACCAAAGAATCGCTGAAGATCGTTGAAGTCCAAGCATGCGTTCTTCGCGTTTAGTTAGCATGTTGATCCAAGCCTCATTTGATTCCTCCTTTTGAAATTTTGTGGGAGATCCTTTGTGGTCTGGAAATACTGCCCTCTGAGAATTTCTGAAGTGCTGGAATAGGGTTCTCTTCAATCAGTAGTTGGAGAAGACGAAGTCCACCAATTTATAGGACTGAAGGCTAATGTCGGTGTTAAGGCTAACTCTTGACGTTGACCTAATTTGGAATTGTTTTGATGGATCGAATCTTCAAAATGGGAAGGATATTTTGTACTTTAGGAAACTTTTATTTTAGGCAACCCTAATGCTGGCATTGAGGCTAATGTAGGCGTTAGGTCAGATCATTCCTTAAGTGCTCCTGGAATCACGACTGCTTCCCACCTTCCAAAATCATCATGATGGAATCAAGAGTCAATGCCCATCATTAAGTCCTAACGTATGACGTTAAACCTCTTTCATTTTCTCAGCGGCAAGCCATCCCGTCGATCGACAAGCCATCCCGACGATCGGCAAACCATCTCGTCGATCTCCAACACCCAGCGTTAAGTCATAACGCCTGACGTTAGACATCTTTCATTATTTTTGCTTGTGGACAGTTCCAGGCCTATATTACAGCAACCTAGTGTCATATCTGTTCAAACCTGCATGCTAAGAACACAATGACAAACAAGATCAAATACAAGTAGGATTTGTTCTTCTCAAATCAAAGGGATGCGAAAAACCATGTTCCAACAATCTCCCCCTTTTGATAATAACAAATCCAATATAGATAAATCAGATTTATATATAAGAGAGGTGTGTTTTTAGAAGAATATATGACACTAAGCAATGTAGAGACAATAATAAGAATTATAGATTGTTTAAGTTGTGCTCCCCCTACTTAAGTGCTCCCTCTTAGTGTATGCTCCCATAGACTAGATTTATGCTCCCCCTTAATCTAGTGAATCCTACTCCTTTAATCATTAAGATTTATCATTTTATTCTCCCCCTTTTGTTATTAGCAAAAGTGGCTAAAGTTGAAACAAAACTAGAAGAGAGAAGACAAAAGTTAGGACATAACTAAGAGAAGATTAAGAGTTTTGTTTAGGTATAAGGTAAGTCGTGATCGAGCTAAGAGAGAGAGAGAGAGTAACACAGCGGAAAAAAGATAAGGTAGGCGTGAAAGAACAACATTCCATGATTTTACCAAATGAATTCTACCACTTGCTTTGCAAATTAATTTTTAAGGAAAAATAAAACTTGTTGAAAGAGATGCAATATTGTTTGACAAGCACAAGTGAAGAAAGAGAAAAAAACTTTGAAGTAAGCATGATAAACCATGGTAAACATGAGCAAAATAGAAATGCGGAAGACAAAAACACAACAATTAAGAGTAGTATTTTTGTTATAGTTTGACCATTTCAACAATATGTCTAGGCTCTTCACATTTGAGCATTTAACTTTGAAAATTTTCATAACTAATAGGCAAGCATGATTTATCATATTCAAAAAGATAATAGCTACAATGTAACCAATTCGTATTTCAAGTAAAGAAAACATTGTAGAAATCATGCATTGCAATCTAGTGCTTTTACTTAAGTTTTTAAAGAATTATGTAATTTTGCATTAGGATCCAATTCTCATGAGTAGAAGCTTTATGAAAAACAATGATGTGTCCATAAGATGTTTTGATAAAAGTATACAAGTGAAATAATCAAAACACATGACACATGTAATGAAATAGTAACAACAATATTAAGATTGTAATCTTATAATTACTTTCACACATCAAATCTAGAATAAAATTTTAAAGCACATAAATGGGTACAACTATTAAGGTGCTTCGCCCATACAATGCTCATTAAGACTTATCAGGGAGCGAAGTATTGCTTGAGGGATCACATAAGCATTTTTATAATTTTTATAATTTTTTTGTGATCCAGTGTACAAATAGAAGTGATAAAAGAGTATGTTTGCACAAGACACTTTACAATTCTTTCCAAGGTGCTCAACCTCACAATGCTCATTAAGAATTATCAGGAGGCTGAGTAGTGCTTGGTGGAGTTATCTCTTTGGCTTTTTATTTCATAATTTTTTAAGTTTGGGCCAAAGGTCTCCGAATTCACTTGTTGATGCAAACATTAGCAATTTGGAAATATTACTTCTATGTGTGCAAGAAATTTATTGTTTGAAAGATGGTGTAGGTAATTTAGATATACAATTTAATGTGTGTTAAAACTATTACACTATACAATCATGCAAGACTAAGATTATGAGCACAAGAAGATTACCAAAATAGTGAGTGTAAGAATCATTGATTAACATAAAACATTACTCATACTTAGAGGCATGTTAGGCAATCATACACAATTTTCTATAGACTATTTCATTGCACATAATCAGATTAAGGTCAAGGCATGACAAAATAAAACAATGTTAAGGAAATTGGAAATTAGAATTAGACATTGAAGAAAATCCTTGTGAGTATGCCAAAAACAATTTTTACCATTCGACATAAATGACAAAGATGTTTGCTCATGTGAAGTCTTATTGTCAAACCATAGTTTTGTAAATATTTAAAGCAAAAACAAATAATAAAAACATATTTTTGATTATTTTGAATTATTTGAATTTTTTTGTATTTTAGAGTAAAACAACCAAATTAATAACAAAATAATTTCAAATCTGAGAAAAGAAACAGAGAAAAATCATAATAAAAATACCAGAAACAGTGCAGTGAAATCAGAATTTCAATTTGGCAAAATGGAGCTAACACCTAACGTTAAGTGCTTAACGCCCAACCAGGACACTGTTTCGTGAGATTTTTGAAAAAAAATTCTCTGGAATAGGGAGTAGGTATATAGACCTTCTTAGTGTAGAAATTTTAGAGAATTTAGAAATGATTAGAAGGCTATTTAAGCATGTTTTATTAAAAATGGCTTTTATATTTTTATTTGGCTTTCAAATATTTGTGTTTTACAATATCATTAAATCTAAAAAATGATAAAATATGCAAAACACAAGATAAGCATGTTTGTTCAAAAACAAGAATGCATGAATAATATAATCATAAAGAGTGTACGCAAAAATATGATATAGGTATGTCCTAGATTATAATACCCTAACTATATGCCTACATACTAGCCCCGTACTAAGTAACGGATGGGCATGAGGAGCTGCACACATGCCGTAGTTGGGGTGTTAATCCCATATGCACACACTAGATAACGCTCAACCTAACACTCTTTCCCCCCAGTGCCTCGCAAGGCCCCACTAGTGTTGGATCTTACGACGCCCTTAGAGGGGGGGGGGGGGGTGAATAAGGGAATAAAATTCTTTCTATAATTTTCAAGATAATTACTAAATTGTTTTATAATGAAGGAGATTGAAATAAACAATTTAGATTTAGAATTGAAAACTTAGAACACAATATAATAGAGATTACGCCAAATGATACAAATCAAGTAAACACAAAAGAGACATGATTATATATATGAAAAAGTGTTTACATAAATTTGATTTCTATATCGCTAGAAATCGGAGGCGTACAAATGTAAATTTCTTTTTGTTTACCAATCCTTCTCCCAAGGATCGGAAGGCTATCACTTGTCTCTCCCTAGACCAAGCCCAAGCCTATCCTCTAGATCTTCCCAAGATCTAGACGTAGCACACAAGGCCACGATTTCCCACCAAGCCACGCAAGGACTTGGACGCTCCGCACAAGGAAGCGATTTTCCCCTAAGCCACGCAAGGACTTAGACGCTCCGCACAAAGAAGCGATTTTCCCTACCAATACAAAGTAAAATGTATATAAATGAAAATACAAGATAAAATAAGAACTCCCTAGAAATTCAGATCTCTGAAAGGAAGGTTGAAGCCTCGAGATGATCCTTGATGTAGAAGCGCGTCCGATCTCGTCTTCAATTTCAAACCTTCTGAGCATAAATGGGAGTTCATGAGGTTCTGGAGCTCTCTGGATGGAATGCACTCAGGAAGGGACTTAAAATCTTTTGTGGTTGAAATGCACGAACACAAGGTGTCAATTTATAGAAAATCGCTGTCGGAATTTCCGACAGTGACTGTCGGAATTTTCCGACAGCGCTAAACTGCCGCTGGAGTGCCGTCGTGGGTGGAGTCGTGGGCAGTTGGTGTAACCGTCGAGCTGTCGCCTGGGCGACATCGATGTCGGATTTCCGACATCTCAAAACTGCTTTTCGTCGTGCTGCCGTGGGGGAAAGTAGTTGTAACTTCTCTGCTGTCGCCTGGGCGACATTGACTGTCGCCTGGGCGACAGTGACTGTCGCCTGGGCGACATCTCCTCTTCATTTTTGCCATCCGAAACTTCTCCAGACTGTAGATTGAGTCGTTCTCATCTCCGAAATGGGGTGGCACATTCCGTAACTCTTCCTGGATTGAAAGTTATGGCCATTTTAAGATCAGCACACAAAACTCATCCAACCTGAGACTTGTCGTTCTCGGATCATGCCCATGAACGAGGACTTGTCTCCTCATTGAACCTATACAACCTGGCCACTATAAACACACAAAAGACTAGATCAAATACAATACGGTATTTGTTATTCTCAAACCAAGAGATGCGGAAAGCAAGCTCCAACAATCTCCCCATTTTGATAATAACAAATACCCATATGAGAAATTAGTGAGTTTATAGATAAGTGCGATAAAAGATATGTATGAATAAAAGGTTTACTGCGTGACAGATTTTACTCCCCCTAAATATATATGTCACTAGATTTCTCATTTTATTCTCCCCCTTTTGTTATTACCAAAAGTGGGTTGTCATGATCGAGCGATAGACGCTTTCCATGAAAACTTTTTAATATACTCCCCCTAAATTGTATTCTCCCCCTAAATGTATGCTCCCCCTAAATGTTATAATTAATTACAATGGTGCATTATTTAATTATTCTCCCCTTAATCTTCTAGATTTCTTGAATTAATCTCCCCCTTTTGGTATTATCAAAAGAAGGTGGGGTGAGGGTAGTAAGGAGGCATTTAAATAACAAAGCATGATCGAGCTTTTAAATATATGAAATGATAAAGAGTTGAAGCATAGTATATAAAGAGATTTCAAATAAAAAGATAAGAGTTGTAAGCAAGCGGAAGATTATAAGAAACATCCTTTTTGTAAGCATGAAAAGCATAAGTAAAAATATGAGTTTTAGTTCAAAATTGAAAGATGTTTTAACCTTTTTGAAATCTCAAAGTTTTTCATAAAGATACCAAGCATGAAATGAACATATTAAAGAGAGATTATACTACAATGTTACTTAATTTTAAGTTCAAGAGATACCATAACATTGTAGAGATCATGATAGGTTATCTAGTGCATTTTTATATAAAGAGTAGTATAGATAAAGCATTAGAATCCAATACTTATGAGAAGAAGTGTTATGAAAGATAATGATGTGCACATAAGTGTATTTTGGGCAATGTTAACAATTGATTTAAATCATCAAAATACAAGACATATGTAAATTAAAGTGCACAATAAAACATAAGTAAATTACTTTCACACACTTTTAATGCACATAATTTAATTTTTTTTAACAAAGTGGTGTAATAACTAAGGTTTGCACAAGCCACTTTACTATTCTTTCCAAGGTGCTCAACCTCACAATGCTTATGAAGACTTATCAGGAGGTTCAAGTAGTGCTTGGTGGAGTTATATTTGTCTACATATATATATATTTTTTGTTCACATTTGTGAGACAACATTCTCCGAATACACTTGTTTTGCAAACCCAATTTTTTTTAACTTTTAACCACTTTTCTAAATTTCATAAGTGCAATTCAAATGTAGTGTAGGTAAAAACTTATGCAAGTTTTAATTCATTGTACAAATACAATACACAAGCAAGCATTTTAGATTTAGACACACATGTTGATTACCAAAATAAGTGAGTGAAATATATCATTATCAATCATAAAACATTTACTCATACTTAGAGGCGTGCTAAGCTTGGTTCTACACATTTTTCAATACAACTGATGCACTTAAATAGATATATCAAAGCATGATAATCAAAACAATGTTCATAGAAATTTCAAGAAATAAATTTTAACATTGTAAATAATTCTAAATAATAGAATTCATACATGCTTGATATTGGCAATAAAGATCATACAGTTTTTTTTTAAGTTTAATCATTTTTTTTAAATCAAATAAAACAGAAAATCACAAAAACATATTTTTGTAATTTTTGAATTTTGAATTTTTGTAGTAGATTTTTCATAATAAAAAAAAAATAACAAAAACATATTTTTGTATATTTTTTTAATTTTGAACTTTTGTAGTTGATTTTTCATAATATGATTAAAAACACAAATAGCAAAAAAAAATTTTGTATTTTTGAATTTTGATCTTTTGTAGTTGATTTTTCATAATATAAATAAAACAAAAATAACAAAAGTCAGAAACACAACAAATAAGTAGAAAATATGAACCAACATATTTTTATGGATTTTCAGAAATTTTAAAAATCAGAAAATTCCAACACCCACGCTAGCGCCGGCGCTAGCGCTAGCGCTGGAAACAATACTCGAATTTTTGAGAATTTTAAAAATCTGATTTTTTATTTTGATTAAGTGTCCTTAGAGTAGTTCCATGCTGAAATTTCAGAATTTTCAGAGATGTCTTGATTGCTCAAATTTGCATAAAACTTTAGCTTTTTCAAATACATGTGTTTTACAAAAACATTTAAGCTCAAAAAGATAAATTATGCAAACACATGAGGACATTTTTAGTAAACAACCCAAAATATGCATGATTTAAGTGATAAGTAAATAAAATGTTCATGCAGTACGTAATATAGGTATGTCCTAAGATTAGAAACTACCCCGACTAAATGTCTACACCCTAGCCCCGTACTAAGTGACGGATGGGCATGAGGAGCTGCACACATGCCATAGGTTGGGGTGTTAATCCCATATGCATACAAAAGACGACGCTCAACCTAGCACTCTTTTCCCCCAGTGCCTCTCAAGGCCCCACTGGAACCCTCCCCGGTTAGGTCTCTAATGCACACAATCCTACGCCCTCACTATTATGAGACACATGTCATAGGTTAATGATTATGGATATACTAAGCGTTTTAGTCTAAGGATTGATTCATAAAACATGAGTTTGTTTTAGTTTTAGAACATATAGTAGATTTTGAAATCACAATGTACTCATGAATTTTAAAGTTCAAATTTCTCTACCTTTAGCATGTCATTATATTGATAATCCTAACATAAACACTAAATTGAGCATATACAAAGAGGTGCGGCTAGGATAATGAATTTGGATGTTATGCAAAATATGCTAAATTTATATAATTGGTTTGCATGTAATCAATTTTAGAGTTTTGAAAATTTATAGACCTAGAATGAAGTGACAATTCTATTTGATTTCATCTTGTTGATACCAAGTTAATTCATAGGTCTAAAGATAATGATATACATGCAAACAATAAAGATGCACATCACACACACAAAACAAGATATGAAACTATAATACCAATTGCAATCATATATTTCATAATTCCTAAGGTTGATAGAATTAGTTGATTTAAGATAGGTCTCGATGGATCATGAATTATGATATATGATTATAGTGAATTTTAGCATAGGATATTAATAGATCATGGTGGTGATTGTGAAATCATATTTATCATTTTTGAAAATTTTCTTTTGATTTTAATTTTTAGAAATTAGACTAAACAAATACAAGGTATTTGACAATAATGATAGTAAAAATAATTTTTCAGAGAAATCAGAATTTTTTTTAGGAAAATATGTTACCGCCAGCGTTAGTGATAATGCCTGGCGTTAGCAACAAAGTTACTATATTTGATTTAAAACACATTGTTTTTTTATATTATTTGATTCTGATTTTTCTCGATTCTGATTTTCAATATACGGGCTATTATATGCAGCAACGAAAAATAGACAAATATGCAATAAGTTGCGCATTTAATATTTTAGCCTAAGACCCCTAAAAATCCATTTAAATCTAATTTTGAAAGTAATTGCATTAGTCTTGATAATATCATTTAGAAAATTTAGCTTTCAATTTATAATGATAATATAAGACATTTATAGGCAAAGGATTTAAAAAGGATAAAACAAAAAGAAAAGATAGATCACTTAAAAATTATGACTTTATGTTTAATTTAATTCAATTTTGATTTGATAAACATTAGGCTTAAAATGTAAAAGTCATATTTCATAATATATCTAAGTGACCTTAGCATGTTGGCTCAAAAATAAGAAAAAAAAAATTAAGCATATCATGAAGTAGAGAATTGATATTTCATTTTTAATTGTTTCTACTTCATGCAAATGATATGATACTAATGAATAAGAGATTTAGGTATCCAAAGGGGACCATGAGGGATGGTTCCTTTGGGTAACCAAATACGACATGATGATTTTTTAGGAGACAAGGATAAATGAGCCCTTTCTATTAAAGTTGATGTGTCATTTTTCTTTAAGGGTCTCCATTCATACCTTGGTTGTTTATCTTTAAAATTCATATTATGATTATGTGACATCTTTATATAATTGTATTTGTTTGAAAAATAATTCATTTGAGATTTATGTTTATTCAAATTATTTTTCAAAATAGATTGATATTGATAATCATAATGAATTTTATTATATGGATTGTTTGAAAATTTATAAGAGTGATTGTCTTTCTTTAGAATTGAATGTTGAAAGAGTGAGTTACAAAATGTTTTAAATGATTGGTCCTTATTTAGATGATTTTCATTTCCACTCTTTCTTATAGACCTACTCTTATAATATGAAGTTAAGCTTTTAGACTTTTGAAAATTTGATAAACTAGAAAAAAGAGATTTTTCATTATATGAAATTTTTTGAATAAACATTTTTAATGATTCTAGTTTATCCTTTAAATTATCATTTTCTTTTATTAATTTTTCATTATGTTCTTTTGAAATTAAAAGTCCTTTTTCTAAAACCTTGAGTTCTTCTTTAAAGAATTATAATCAAAAAAAGGTTTAGCATTTTCAATTAAAGAGCATGAACAAGAATTTGAAACATCAATATAAGATTCTACTTTAGTGTTTGCTTTTAAAGTTTTATTTTCTAAACGTAATTTGGAATTAGCATGTTTGAACTTTGAAATTTTACGTTTAGCAAATTTAAGCACACGAAATGTAGAAATAGAATTAGTTACTAAAAGAGAAGATTTAGATTTTCTTACCTTGCTATAGTTTCCGTCTTCTCTTTTGCTTGATGTTTTGCCATCAACTGAGTCCAATATTGTGACGTTGTCTTCTTCATCTTCCTCTTCCAAACAAGAGTGTCCATCATCCTTTCCGCTTGATGAGCATTCTATGGATCCATCCTTTGTGTAGCTTTCTTGAATATTTGCATAGGCTTGCATATTCTCCGGTTCTTGTGAATGTTTCGTACCTGTAGAAGGAGAATCATAAGTTCTTTCAAGAAAACTCCAAATTTCATATGCGGTACGTAAAGTATAAATAAGTTTGAAAATATTTTGGTCTAACGCACAAAATATACTATTCATAGATTTTGCATTTAAAATAATTTCGTTTCTAGTTAGTACGCTAGATGGCTTTTTAATAGTAATATTCCAAACTTTTTCATCTAAGGCCTTAAGAAAATTTTTCATTAATATTTTCCACCCATTATAATTTTCACCCATAAATAATGGTGGTGATAATACTTTTTCATTTATATTAAAATTTTCCCCACTAGTAGAAGCGAGATCATGATCAAGAGGCACCATTATTCCCGGTTGTTAAGTCGATTTGGAATAACCTCGCTCTGATACCAATTGTTGGATCTTACGGCGCCCTTAGAGGGGGGGGGGGGGTGAATAAGGGAATAAAATTCTTTCTATAATTTTCAAGATAATTACTAAATTGTTTTATAATGAAGGAGATTGAAATAAACAATTTAGATTTAGAATTGAAAACTTAGAACACAATATAATAGAGATTACGCCAAATGATACAAATCAAGTAAACACAAAAGAGACATGATTATATATATGAAAAAGTGTTTACATAAATTTGATTTCTATATCGCTAGAAATCGGAGGCGTACAAATGTAAATTTCTTTTTGTTTACCAATCCTTCTCCCAAGGATCGGAAGGCTATCACTTGTCTCTCCCTAGACCAAGCCCAAGCCTATCCTCTAGATCTTCCCAAGATCTAGACGTAGCACACAAGGCCATGATTTCCCACCAAGCCACGCAAGGACTTGGACGCTTCGCACAAGGAAGCGATTTTCCCCTAAGCCACGCAAGGACTTAGACGCTCCGCACAAGGAAGCGATTTTCCCTACCAATATAAAGTAAAATGTATATAAATGAAAATATAAGATAAAATAAGAACTCCCTAGAAATTCAGATCTCTGAAAGGAAGGTTGAAGCCTCGAGATGATCCTTGATGTAGAAGCGCGTCCGATCTCGTCTTCAATTTCAAACCTTCTCAGCATAAATGGGAGTTCATGAGGTTCTGGAGCTCTCTGGATGGAATGCACTCAGGAAGGGACTTAGAATCTTTTGTGGTTGAAATGCACGAACACAAGGTGTCAATTTATAGAAAATCGCTGTCGGAATTTCCGACAGTGACTGTCGGAATTTTCCGACAGCGCTAAACTGCCGCTGGAGTGCCGTCGTGGGTGGAGTCGTGGGCAGTTGGTGTAACCGTCGAGCTGTCGCCTGGGCGACATCGATGTCGGATTTCCGACATCTCAAAACTGCTTTTCGTCGTGCTGCCGTGGGGGAAAGTAGTTGTAACTTCTCTGCTGTCGCCTGGGCGACATTGACTGTCGCCTGGGCGACATTGACTGTCGCCTGGGCGACATTGACTGTCGCCTGGGCGACAGTGACTGTCGCCTGGGCGACATCTCCTCTTCATTTTTGCCATCCGAAACTTCTCCAGACTGTAGATTGAGTCGTTCTCATCTCCGAAATGGGGTGGCACATTCCGTAACTCTTCCTGGATTGAAAGTTATGGCCATTTTAAGATCAGCACACAAAACTCATCCAACCTGAGACTTGTCGTTCTCGGATCATGCCCATGAACGAGGACTTGTCTCCTCATTGAACCTATACAACCTGGCCACTATAAACACACAAAAGACTAGATCAAATACAACACGGTATTTGTTATTCTCAAACCAAGAGATGCGGAAAGCAAGCTCCAACAACTAGAACCCTCCCCGGTTAAGGACAAGATATGACTTAGAGGTTAGGTCTTCTAATGCACACAATCCTACGCCCTCGCTATTGTGAGACACATAATGTGGGTGAATGATCATGGACATTCTAAGCATTTTGTACTATGGAAACAATTTGTAAACTATAGCTTTTTATGAGAGATTGATTTCTAATTATATTTTAAAGCAACATAGTTACTATGAGTTTTAACTTTTAATTGTTCTACTTTAAGATGGATTTATTATGGCATTATTAGACAACTAGCATGAATGATAATATTTATTAATTGATAATGCTAGAATGATGAGTTTGAATGTAATGTTACGTCATAAGATTAATAGAGTTAATGTTGCATGTATTCAAAAATAGTGTTTCAATTTTTAGACCTAGAATAAAGTGATGATTCTATTTGATTTGCTCTTATTAGTATAAAGATGATTCTAGGGTTTACATATAGGTGAGATACATGGACACACAAAACATATTTCATTCACATTATCATGATCACAAACCATATGTTGGAAGCAAAGGATCTTTTGTAGTTATGTTTCATATTTGAATAAAAAGATCTTTTGATTTGCATGATTATTTTAAGCGATCATTAGTTTAAAAACATAGAAATTTAGATACTCAAATTTTTATTCATAATGATGTAAGTATTTAAAATAAAACAATTCATATTCATCCATTTCAACATATTAAGGAGAAAGATTGTAAGGTGAAAATGAATATAGTGAGAAAGTATTTTGGGTTATTTTTGAATGGTTTTATAAAATTTCTCTTTGATTATTGAATATTATCAAACCATGTATATATATAATTTTTTGAAAACATAGTAATAATTGTTTTCTTTTTCGGTCATTGCAAGAATACGCATGAGTCTATAGTTAATTTGATCTTTGCTAGGTTTTAGTTGGACTTAGCAATTTAGAGTGGATCTTGGACTTCCCGAGGTCTACCCGTGAAGGGTTCGCACCGGTACTAGGAGATGTGATGGGGTGACATCCTAAACCTCCATTTCTCAAGATATTTAAGTGTTATTGGTTGCTACCCATACTAAATATTTAAAATTTATAGACTAAAAAATTGTCGAAAAAGAAAAATTGAGATAACTTTTAAACAGAGTTGAATTTTGGCAATTTTAAGCTAGTTTGCCATTGCATAGATCTTCTCGACCTCGTTCTGAAAAGCTATTGTGGGCGAGATTCTGATAAGCGAATCAAAAGTTATGATCGTTTGAAGTTTGGGTCAAAATCTCGCATATTTTTGTAAATTTGATTTTGGTTTTTGATTAAAAACATATGATTTTTGCGATTTTTCAATTCCAATTTTTCATGATTATGATAAAACATGTTAGAGGCTATCAAATGACACAATGATATTAAATAAATAATCAACCACTTGTGCATTTTATACATTTAGCCTAAGACCCCTAATTTTCCTTTAAATCCCCTTTTTTGACAATTATTTTATTTGTCTTGATAATATAAAAAAAACTTTAGCACTTAATTTATAATGATGATATAAGACTTGTAAAGGTAATAGATTTAGAAGGTTAAAGATAAAAGGGATAGATAAGTCACTTGAGAGATGTTATGACTTTTATTCAATTTCATTCACTTTGATTCATTAATGAATTTGTGGCTTAATGTGTGAAAGTCATATTACATGTTATACAAAGTGACCATATCATGATGGTTAAAATAAAGAAAAAACAAACTAAAAAGAAGTTTAAGCATATCATGAAGTAGAGTTGATGATATTTTATATTTACTTATTTCTACTTCATGCATTTGTATGATACCTAATGAATATGAGATTTTGGTATCCAAAGGGGACCAAGTGGGATGGTTCCTCTGGGTACCCAAATACATCGTGTTTGTTTTTGGGGAGATGGAAATGAATGAACCCTTTTGAGTGGAGTTTGTGTTTCATCTTTAACTTTGGGTCTCCATTCAAACATTGGTTTGATATTATTTTTATGCATCAAATTTCCATTATGATTGTCTTTATTTTGAAGAGTGTAATTGTAATAATGATTGAAAATATTTTTCATAGGAAATTTGTGCACTTCTATTTTTAAGTTGGGAGAAGAATGATTTTGTAAATAATAGTGTTTGGGATTTTGATTTACAAATACTTTGTGTTCCTTACTCCCATTTTTAGGTTTAGTCATGATATTTATATTCATATTCAACTTGTTTTTAGATATTACTTGATATTGTGAATTTATGTATTGTGAATTTTTATTCATAATTTTCATAAGCAAGTTGATTTTTGTTTTTAATTCATCATTCTTGATCTTAAGATTATGTCTACCTTTATTATAGGCTATTGTGCTATTTTTAAGAGTGGACACAATAGAGTCAATATGAGTTTGATAATTATTTCTTAATTCTTCAAATGTTTCATCCATCTCTTTAATTTCAATTTTATAAGTTTTGCGCATAGCACAATTATTTTTCAAGGATGAATTTTCTAAACATAATCTTTCATTTTGTTCTTTTACAAAAATAACTTCCTTTTCAAGTACTTTGTATTTTTCTTTTAATTCATTATAATCAATACAGGGTGTAATATTTTCAACTAAAGAGACATGGGTATAACTAGATAAATAAGAATTTGATTCTACATTAACTTTTGTTTTTAAACCTTTATTTTCTAAGCGTAATTGTTTATTAGCATTTTTTAATTTCTTAATTTTGCGCTTTGTAGTTTGTAGCAATTCTAATGTAGAAATAGAATTACACACAATAAGAGATTTTGATTTCCTTACAATGCTTGTGGATGAGGCAAGATTTGAACATATAGTTCTTTTGACATCTTTTTGGCACTCCTCTTCCGAAGATAAGATTTCTTCTTCTCTTCCACTTGATGTGCACTCCATTGATCCATCCCGTGAGGAGCTTTCTTGACTATTTGTGCAAGCTTGTATATTCTCCAGTTTTTGTGATTGTTTTACACCTATAGAAGGAGAATCATAAGTTCTTTCAAGGAAATTCCAAATCTCATATGCGGTAGGTAAAATATAAATAAGTTTGAAAATATTTTGATCTAACGCACAAAATAAACTATTTATAGATTTTGCATTTAAAATAATTTCATTTCCTGTTAGTACGCTAGGTGACTTTTCAATAGTAATATTCCAAATTTTTTCATCTAAGGCTTTAAGAAAAAATTTCATTAATATTTTCCACCCTTTATAATTTTTGCCCATAAATAAAGGTGGTGATAATACTTTTTCATTTATATTAAAATTTTCCCCACAAGTAGAAGCAAGATCATGATCAAGAGACGCCATTATTCCCGATTGTTAAGCCGATTTGGAATAACGTGGCTCTGATACCACGTGTTGGATCTTGAGGCGCCCTTAGAGGGGGGGGGGGGGTGAATAAGGGTTTTAGAAAACTTTAATCTTGTATAGAAAACTTTTGATATTTTATTCGAAGTAAGTTAAATCAAAAGTAAAGAGAATGAAATCAATTTTATTAAACAAGAAAAGACATGATTATCATTTATAAAATTGATTACAAATTCTGATTTCTATGGCGCTAGAAATCGAAAGCGAAATATGAAATATTCTTTTTGTTTTCTATACCGACTCTTCTCACCAAGAACCAGTTGGCTTTAGTCGATCTCTCCCCAAATACGACCTCAAGCCGCTCTAGCCCTTCTATCCCCAAAAAGGCCTCGAGCACCCCATAGATCTACTCCCTAGAACTAGTCGCCAACACGAGGCGAATTCCTCCCTAAGTCCTACCCAGACCTAGTCACCAACACGAGGCGAATTTATGAACCGATTACAAAGATAAATATAAAATACAAATTTAAAAACTCCCTATGAGGTAATCTGAAGGAGACACCGAAGAATTGCTGAAGATTGTTGAAGTCCAAGCATGCGTTCTTCGCATTGAGTTAGCGTGTTGATCCAAGCCTCCTTTTATTCCTCCTTTTGAAATTTTGTGGGAGATCCTTTGTGGTCTAGAAATATGGCCCTCTGAGAATTTCTGAAGTGATGGAATAGGGTCTCTTCAATCAGTAGTTGGAGAAGACGAAGTCCACCAATTTATAGGAATGAAGGCTAATGCCAGCGTTAAGGCTAACGCCAGGCGTTGACCCAATTTGGAATTGTTTTGATGGATCAGATCTTCAAAACCGGAAGGATTTTTGTATTTTAGGAAACTTTTATTTTAGACAACCCTAACGCTGGCGTTGAGGCTAACGCTGGCGTTAGGTCAGATCATTCCTAAAGTGCTCCTGGAATCACGGCTGCTTCCCAGCTTCCAAAATCATCATGATGGAATCAAGAGTCAACACCCAGCGTTAAGTCCTAACGTCTGGCGTTAAACCTCTTTCATTTTCTTAGCGGCAAGCTATCCCGCCGATCTGCATGCCATCCCATCGATCGGCAGACCATCTCGTCGATCGCCAACGCCCAGCGTTAAGTCGTAACGCCTAGCGTTAGACATCTTTCATTATTTTTGCTTGTGGACAGTTCTAGACCAACATTGCAGCAACCTAGTGTCATATCTATTCAAACCTGCATGCTTAAAACACAATGGCAAACAAGATCAAATACAAGTAGGATTTTTTATTATCAAATCAAAGGGATGTGGAAAACCATGTTCCAACAGCGTCGACTTCTATTCGACGCAATTTTAACTCAACTAAATTTTGTGCTCGATTTGGGTTGGTTCTAACACTCTAGTGTGAGGGTGATATCCTTGGACATCTAATGACAAATTTACCCTTTCTATACAACATGGGTAATACATCCTAGATTATGAAATCACTTTAAGATAATTTGTAAGATAAACTACAAGTGTTTTTCCCAATAACATTTATAATGATGACGAATCTCTCATACATTTTAACAACATTTTCTTCAGTCTTCTTTTGAAAGTTTTCATATTGGGATATGAGAAGGGACTTTCTGTCCTTTCTTTCATCTGAGCTAACCTCAACCAGTATGGTCAAGGATTCCCATATTTCTTTTGCTGAGTTATAGTCAGCCACCTTCTGGAATATATCATCTGACATAGTTGGCACTAGAATGTTCATTGTCTTGGCATCACATGCCTTTGGCTTCTTCTTAGCATCAGTCCACTCTGCTCTAAGGACAAGTTCTTGTGTCACAGTCCCACTTGCATCTTTTCTAACTGGGACTGGAGGACCTGAAACAATAACATCAAATATTTCCTCATCAATGGAGTTCATGTAAAGTTTTATTCTTGCCTTCCATAATGTAAACTTATTCAGATTACAGACTGGTGGTCTTGTGGATGCATAATCCTTAGAACTCATTTTCTGAAAATAAATTTTAAAATATAAAGTTTGAGTGAGATGATCTTTTGATTAAGGTGTTAACATTTGTATAATCAACCTCCCTCTGATACCAATTGAAAGTGCACAGTGTGTCCTCTGAGTATTCTCTAGAGGGGGTGAATAAAGTTTTAAAATTTTTTTTATTTATTATGCACTACACAATAAAACACTTCTAATAACTATGCATTCATCTATCCAACACAGAATAAAACAAGCACATAATGCAGACATAAAGTAAATGGACAACACAAAAAATCACAGCACAAATGAGACAAGAGCTATAGTGGTTCCCCAAAATATGGGTACTCCAATCTTCTACCACCTTGGTAGGAATACATTATCCAGTGCCCGAGTCTTTTGATAAGGAGACTCTTAAAACCACTGAGTCTTTTAATAAGGAGATTCTTAGAACCAACCACTGAGTCTTTTGACAAGGAGACTCTTAGAACCACTGAGTCTTTTGGTATGGACACTCTTAGAACCAAACTAGATCTTTTGGTAAGGAGATCTTGAACCAACTGAATCCTTTGGAGAGGGATTCTAAGGACTCTTTACTCAAATTACAATAAAGAAAGAAAGAGTAAAAGGGAGAAGAAGAAGATGAAGAAGAATCTTCTGGTTGAATCCTCCTTCAGCAATCACAGAGGATTCAGGTACTTTGTGTAGTTGATTGATCTCTACTTCAATAGATAAGTCCTTGCTGAGAGAGAGAGAAATGCAAGGACTGTTCTAGCTTTGATCCACAGAATCTCTGCATTTCTGTAGACTTCTTGTTATAAGAGAAGAAGAGGAAGAAGCCTTTGAATGATTCCTGTACAGAGATTTGTTGTACTGTCTGAGAGATAGCTTTAGGGAGAAGGAGATGGAAGAATAAAGGAATTGATGTTGTTCTGAATTGTCCTCAATGTCCTTATTATTCTGTCGAATAGTGTTTGAATTCATGTCCTCATATATTGTATCCCTAATAGGACTGTCCAAGGGATAATAATATTCTCCTTCTATTTCTGTTGACTACCTGTCAATTCCTTTTTGAATATCTTCTAGAAATGTCTTTATTATGTCTCTGGTGTCGTTCTTTCCATTCTTGGTTATAAACGACCTATTAGAGATCAAATCAATTCAATTCAATGTATAGCCTCTGAATCATCTTTAGAAAAGAATAAAGAAGATATTCTAATTCTGTCTGTATTCGACGTTGCGTCGAATACATTTGTCTTCTTATCGATGCACCTCTGAGTTCTAATGGAAACTGCTTTGAAATCCTCCTTAGTTTAGAAATGGACTCTGCAGTCGACGTTTCGTCGAATACTTATCGGTGTATCCATCGAGATGAAATCTTGAACTCATAGATCTTCCTTCTGCGTCGAATGTAAGTCCAAGCTGCATTGACTTCAAATGCTGCTTCGACTGACTTTGTCTTCTACGTCGAGTACATTTCGATGCTGTGTCGGCTTCAACTTATACATCGACTTCTATTCGACGCAGATTTAACTCAACTGAATTTTGGACTCTTTTTAGACTGGTATTTGACACCCTAATGAGAGTGTGACATCCTAAGAATCTATTGACCAAATTACCCTCTCTATACAACATGGGTAATGAATCCTAGATAATGAAATCATTTGTATAATTTATAAGATAATTCAAAGGATGTTTTTCCCAACAAGCTCTCTATGGACGATGATGTCGAACACCTTTATCTTGGTCTCTGGATGAGTACCCTAAAGCACTAGGTGTCAAGTACATAGAAGATACCACTGCAATGATAAGATTGATCCAAAAGAGGATGCTTGAAACACAAAGTAGGCAAGCAAAGTATTATGATGCTCGCCATTATCCTGTGGATCTCAGTATATGAGATTTTGTTTTCTTAAAAATTATGCCCATGCATGGAATTTCTCGGACCAGGTGACATAAGAAGCTTAATCATCATTATTTGGAACCAACCCGATCATAGAACATATCGGGTCTGTAGCATATCAGTTAGCCCTACCACCAGAAATAGGAAACATGCATGGTGTCTTTCCTGTCTCATCGCTGCGACGAGTCCTAAGACAACCTGATCATCATCTTCATGCACCTCTGGTGCTTGTGCAATCTGACAGATCGATGCAGATAAAATCCATACAGATTGTTAATTCCAAGACAAAGAACATGTGAAATAAGACAATAACTATGGTTAAGATATTATGGTCAAACTGCGGATGTGACGAGTATACTTGGGAGCCAGAGCGCCTTGTTAGAGAAAAGTACCCGGAACTCTTTTCCCGGGTAACGTTACACCTTCTTTAAAAACATCTACTTTAAGTAATTTTCGAGAACGAAATTCTTCTTATTTTTATTGGATTGTAAGATCCCAATTTTTAATTGGGTCACAAGGACCCTAGCTGATCAAAGTAAGGTTACCCGACCACCTGTTACCCTAGATTTTTGTCAGTTGTGCGAAAGTGACTTTTAAAGTAACGTTGTTCGACACAACAACCCTGAAATGTCATTTGAGCAAATGAGCTTAGAATTGACTTTTGTCTGTTGTATTGGACTCATTTGACCTGTACGAGTGCAACACAACTCATTTTATTTGAAGCTGAGATCGTTTATCGAAAGTGACAGTTATAAGTAATGTTGTTCGACTCAACGATCCTGAAATATCATTATGAGGAAATGAGTTCATAATTGACTTATGTCAGTTGCGTTAGACTCGTGTTATCCGTACAAGGGCAACGCAACTCATTTCGTAAAAATTCGAGATTGTTTAGCAAAAATGACCGTTTTATGTAACGTCGGTCGACACGATTACCCCGAAATTACTTTTTTGAGCAAACTCGGAATTGATTCTAGCCTGTAGCATTGGACTCGTATGGTTGATACAAGTCCAACGGTTCTCAGCTTGTTTCGCTCAATTTTGATGTTGTTTGGTCGATTAAATAAAAATAAATCTCGTAAAATTATACAGCGTCTAGAAAAGCGCGAACGTTGAATTCGACCCTATCTCCAAGACTAGCTCCAAGCCCCTCTAACCCATCCAAGGCAACCAATCAATGCTCCTAACCACTGAGAGGTACAACCACCCCCCCAGAAAGCAGTTGACCCCTTGACCCAACTAGGGTTAGGCTAACCCTAACCCTACTCGGGTAACTTGACCGAGAAGGAAGAGAGGGGAGGGGCTCTCCTCCGCCTCTATTTAAGAGCCTCTACCCCCTCTCAGATGGAAGCACACCCCAAACCCAGCTCAAATGATCCACCCCCTACCGGAGCACTAGCTCGCTGGAGAAGTCAGACCGAGCCCTCAACACCTCCCTCGCCACCTTCATGGCCAACCCACCAGAGACCTCCAGGAGGACCTCCAATGAGATGGATCTCTAGCTACTCCATCTCCTCCTCTTTAATCTCGAAGACGACCTGCAATGAGCTCCGACCCCCGGAGCGCCGCCGCCACCCGAGCACTATTTTAATCTCAGGTTGAGGTCGAGCAGGGTGAACCTCCGAGTGCTCCCCTGAGCTGCTGGGAGGTCGTAAGATAAGGCGGCAGTGCCGCCGGAGAACAGAGCTCCGATGGAACACATGTCCTGCTCGTCTTTAAATATGGTCTCCGACGACCGTCAGGCGGCGCTAGGCCGTTGGAAGGGGTGCTAGCCCCCGGAGAGTCGGTCGGGCGTGGCGGCGAGGCAAAACAACGACCTGCCGACAGTGGCAAGAGCCTGCCAACTCTCAATGATCACCTCCACACAGCCGTTGTCCGATCTCAGGGATGAGATCAGACGTCCCAGATAACCTTAAAAATGGCGAGCCCATAATTGGCTCCCATAGAGGGTCTGAGGTCGATCCGTTGTGGGACCGTTGTTTCCTTGCGGTTTGGCTCAATCTCAGCCAGACCCAGTACACTAAGATTCGTGCAGAGGCGATTTAGTCCAAATAGTAGTGTTTCTAATTTTTGAAAGCCGATTGTTTGCTCGAAATTAAAAGTGTTGAACATAAAAGTTGTCTCACAACAAGGGACATTTATTGTAAAAATTTCAGTATTTTCGGAATAATTTAAGTATTTATTATCAATTAAAAATACCAAAAAATTCCACTATTATGAGATAAAATTCTGTAAATTTTTTTCCAGCAGGGTAATGTTGATTCACATGAACAAAAAATTTTCGTGATTTAAAATTGTTGCGGGTCGCTCAACGTTCTTTCAGACCGGGCGAATCGAACCGTCTTAGCCCGAGAGTGAACCGAGCGCGCAAGCAGTCACAGAGAGAACGAACAGGTGGCAAGAAGACGTTTTTACCATGGAAAACCCGGAAAGGGTGAAAAACCACGTGGTCGGATCGGCGCCGACCAAATTTCACTAAGTTGTGGAATGTTACAAGTAATGATGCGAGAATCGGGAGCGACAGGCCGCTCCCATTACAATTGCAGTTGAATGAAGGTCTCTGAGGGTGACATGCCACCTCTCAGAAAAACTAACTACTTTTCTCGGCCAGGAAGTCTTCAAAGTCCGCAGGAGATCTTCAAGCGACGATGGGGGTCTTCAAGCGACGAAGGAGGTCTTCGAAGGTTGAAGGAGATCTTCGGGTTCCGTAGGAGATCTTCGAATGCTGAAGGAGATCTTCGGGTTCCGAAGGAGATCTTCGAATGCTGAAGGAGATCTTCGGGTTTCGAAGGAGATCTTCGGGTTCCGAAGGAGATCTTCGAATGCTGAAGGAGATCTTCGAGTTCCGAAGGAGATCTTCGAATGCTGAAGAAGATCTTCGAGAGAATTCCAGAGAGCTCTCTCCAATCCAGAAAAACCAAGTCCTTTGAAATGAAGCCTGAGGTTCCTTTTATAGCTTTTGAGGGTGGTTAGGGTGGTTAGGACGGCTATCCGCACACCATAACTAATTTATGCGCTATATGCACATTTATCACGAATATGGCTATGCGCACACCAGTTTGTATAGTTTTTAGGATGATATGTATTCATATGACGGATATAGTTACGCGCACACCATAACCATATTATTTGCTAGTCGCAGACCGTATGCCCACTTATTATGAATACGGCTATGTGCACACCAATTTGTATAGTTTTGGGATAATATGCATTCATATGATGGATATGGTTAAGCGCACACCATAACCATATTATTTGCTATATGCAGACCGTATTGGAAGATTTTACTATTTACACCCCCATGATGTGGAGTTTTACTATTTGCACCCCATGATGTGGAGTTTTACTATTTGCACTCCATGATGAGTGGTTACAGGTCTAGGGAGGTTTAGCTTGGTCGTCCTCATTTTCTCCGCCGAATGAGGCGAGAGAGGTCGGACGAGCGCGTCCGTTGGTCAAGGGAGGCCGACTGGGGACGAGACGAGAGGGGCCGGAGAATGCGCCCGACGGCGAGGGAGGCCGACCGGCACTGCGTCCACCGCGCGGCCGTGCGCGGTGCCGGGCGGTACCGCGCGCGCTAGCGCGCGATATTGCCCGCGCGGTGCCGGGCGCGCGGTGTCGCGCGGCGCTAGGCGCGCGGTACCGCGCCGTGCCGGGCTCGCGGTGCCGCGCGTTGCCGCGCGGCCGGGGGTGCCGCGCGGTGCCGCGCTGTCGCGCGGGCGGGGGTGCCGCGCGGTCACGCGGTGTCGTGCGGCCGTGCAGTGCCGCGTGGCAGCGGGATGCCGCGCGGCCGAGCGGTGCCGCGCGGCCGTGCGGTGCCGTGCGACCGAGCGCGGAGCCGTGCGGCTGCGCGGTGCCGCGTGGCCTCGTGGCCGCGCATGGTGCTGCGCGTGGCTTGGCGCGGTGGTTGCGGCGGTTGCGGTTGCGGTTATGGGCGGTTTTCTCCTCTTTCTTGCCCATGCCTCCACCATCTTAGTGGGGAGTGGGGTTTTTGGCTAAATGCAACCCGAATTTCTCTACAAAATGGATGAGGACCCATCAATTGCCCTCCAAATCCTCGGAGTTCTTTATTGTTGCTTGAGGAAGTGCGAGGATTTTGTAATCTTTTGGTGTGATCTGGGCGTTGCGGTGAAGCTGGAGAAGTCCCGTGCTGAAGTTCGTACGGAGAAGGCCCTTGTGAGGGGTTCGGCTCATTTGTTGGAGGATTTGCGAGCTACAGTAACTCGTCTTGGGGCCGAGTTGGTGTCTTTGAAGGCGGAGGTGGAACGCCTTATTTCGCCGGAGCGGGCTGTCGAGCTGAAGGCTGTTGGCGGGTTGCGTCGTTTGTACAACAGTTCTTGTTTTCAGCTCTTATAGTAGTGGAGTTTTTGCGGTGTTTGTACCAATGTTTGCTCGGCAAACTATGTTCTTCTCTCATGGGGTTGGCATTTAGAGGACGAGACCCGGGTGGTGTCGGAACCTACTACGTGGGCGAATGGCGAGCGATTCGAGCCGGGTAGTGGGAGGTTCGCTTAACCGGCCTGGGGGATGTCGTTGATAGTATCGGTGAAGGGCAGACGCTTCGAATTGTTTGCGAGCGCGAGAGGGGCAGGCCCTGGCGACGCATTTTAGAGGACGAGACTCGGGTGGTGTCGGAACCTACTACGTGGGCGAATGGCGAGATATTCGAGCCGGGTAGTGGGAGGTTCGCTTAACCGGCCTCGGGGATGTCGTTGATAGAAGCGGTGAAGGGCAGACGCTTCGAACCGTTTGCGAGCGCGAGGGGGGCAGGCCCTGGAGACGCGATTTAGAGGATGAGACCCAGGTGGTGTCGGAACCTACTACGTGGGTGAATGGAGAGCGATTCGAGCCGGGTAGTGGGAGGTTCGCTTAACCGACCTGGGGGATGTAGTTGATATTACAACAATTGGCGTTGCTTGCAGTTGATCTTAACTGTGTTTGAATAGCAGAGCTTGAAGCAGAGAAAGCATTTCGAAATTTAACACACAATAGTTCTTGCGTAAGCATAGGCTTACGACTTGTCTAGAATAACTATTACAAACAAGAGTTCTTAAAGACAATTTGACGAGTTTGGAATATAGTAAGACATTTCTGCCCAATTCCTAGCTCCTTTTGGGGCTTCAGGTTCTGGATGTGGTGGCGCACAGGGCGGCTCCTTGTCCAGGCTCCATTTGTTGCAGATAGCACGCGCATGCTGCTTCCTGGTTTCCACGAACAACTCCAATTCCCCCTGGGGTGACAAACTTCATTGCGAGGTGTGGGATGGACGGGATAGCTCCAAATAGGGCCTGCAACGGTCGACCGAAAATCGCATTGTAAGGCGATTCTGTCTCGATTACCACGAACTGCACGTCGCGGGTAGACCTCCTAGGGAAATCTCCTAGGGTAACAGGGAGAGTGATGGTTCCTTTAACCGGGACAGGACTGCCGTTGAAGCCATAGATTGGTCCAGAAGCTGGTTGGAGACTTTCCGGTAGGATCTTCATGCTGAGGAGAGCGGTCATGAACATGACGTTGACGGAGCTGCCGTTGTCTACCAATATCCGTTTGACGCGGAAGCTGGGGTTGCCGATCTCTGCGCTGATGACCAATGGATCCTGGTGCGGGATGAGCAGTCCCTTTAAATCTTCATCCCCGAAGCTGATCGTCTCTGCCGGCAGGGTAATGGAATTGACGGTGGGGAACGGGACACTTGAGATGGTTTCCACCACCCCTACTACTTGTCTGTCGCCCTGCGCGCCTTGTCGAGCAGGCAGTTGTTCTCTGTTTGCGAGATGATTTTGCGTCTGGTCCTGTAAGAACCTTCCGAGGATACCTTGTCGAATGAGACGCTCTATCTCGTCTTTGAGTTTGATGCATTCCTCGGTGGTGTGTCCTGCACCTCGGTGGAACTCGCAGTACTTTGACTGATTTCCCCTGGCCTGGGGAAGTTCTCTTGGCCTTTATAGTGCCGGGTTATCCTGTATTGCGTAGAGTACATTTGTGCGGGAGGTATTGAGCGGTGCGTACTCCTGGTAGGTTCTGGGGGGCCTGTTCTCAGGACGGTCTTGCTGACGTAAATTTCCTTGGCGCTCCTCTTGCTGCTTCGGGACTGGCTCTTCTCTCTTCCTCTTTACCACTCCTTCAAATTGTCGTCGGTGAGCTTCGATCGCTTCGTCCGCCGCTATTTGTGCCTCCACTCGGTGCACCAGATCTGGATAGCTTGGTACTGTCTCCCTCATCAGAGCGGAGTAAAATCCGCTTGGGCGAAGTCCCCCCAGGAAAATGCCGCGCAGAAGCTCGGGATCAACCCCTGGGATTTGTCGCGCCTCGGCCGTGAAGCGAAGGAAAAAGCCCTTGAGGGTCTCTCCTTTGTTATGGCGAATCCCTGAAAGATGTGAGGGATCTCGAACGATTCTTCGGTTAGCGACGAACTGGTCCGTAAACTGCTGTGCGAGCTCGGTGAAGTTGTTGATGGATCCATCCAGCAGGGAATGAAACCAAGTGCGTGCCTTCCCCCTGAGTGTTGCCGGAAACACTTGGCAGAGGAGCTGATCAGCGGCGTTGTAGATTCGCATGATGGTGGTAAAATGGTTGACGTGCTCCAGGGGATCGTCCGTCCCATCGAATGTCTCGATGTTGGGAAGCTTGAAGCCGTGCGGAATTGGATGGTCCAAGATTTGTTGTGTGAGCGGGGAGCCGCGACGTAGGGGGCGGCGGGCGAAGATGCCCCGACGTCCGGCCTATCCGTACTCTTCAGCTATCACGTCGCGTATCTCCTCGCGAGTGGGCCTTCCTATGGATTGTTCGACTCCTATCCCTCCTTGCTGGTGGTGGAGGGGTTCTCCTCTAGCTCCCCTAGCGGGGCGGACTGGATGCGCGGAGCTGGCAGCGTCCGAGTATTCTTCTTCGTATGTTTCTCCTTCTTGAGCAGCTTCTCCCAATGGAGCGTGATCAGGGACCAAGGGAGGCGGGATGATTGGAGCTGCAGGTGGAGCAGGACCTTGCGGGGCTCCGAGGTTTCTGAGAAGAGCCAGCATTTCAGTTTGCTGCTCTTCCATCTGGCGTATACGCCCTTCTAGCGCGGCAACGGGCGCTAAAGGGACTTCTTCGGCAGGAGGTGCGTTGATGAGTGAATGGGATGGAGCGGGATCGACGCGTCCTTCAGGGATGGAAACATCAGTGGTGCGAGCACTTCTTCTTGCCATTGCTGTCAGTCACGAGTGTTGCCGCGAGGAGAATACTGTCTTCGAAAAGCTTTTGCAGAGTTTGGGGAACACCTTTCCCATAGACGACGCCAAACTATTGCGGGTCGCTCAATGTTCTTTCAGACCGGGCGAATCGAACCGTCTTAGCCCGAGAGTGAACCGAGCGCGCAAGCAGTCACAGAGAGAACGAACTGGTGGCAAGAAGATGTTTCTACCATGGAAAACCCGGAAAGGGTGAAAAACCACGTGGTCGGATCGGCGCCGACCAAATTTCACTAAGTTGTGGAATGTTACAAGTAATGATGCGAGAATCGGGAGCGACAGGCCGCTCCCGTTACAATTGCAGTTGAATGAAGGTCTCTGAGGGTGACAGGCCACCTCTCAGAAAAACTAAGTACTTTTCTCGGCCAGGAAGCCTTCAAAGTCCGCAGGAGATCTTCAAGCGACGATGGGGGTCTTCAAGCGACGAAGGAGGTCTTCGAAGGTTGAAGGAGATCTTCGGGTTCCGTAGGAGATCTTCGGGTTCCGAAGGAGATCTTCGAATGCTGAAGGAGATCTTCGGGTTCCGAAGGAGATCTTCGAATGCTGAAGGAGATCTTCGAGTTCCGAAGGAGATCTTTGAATGCTGAAGAAGATCTTCGAGGGAATTCCAGAGAGCTCTCTCCAATCCAGAAAAACCAAGTCCTTTGAAATGAAGCCCTGGGGTTCCTTTTATAGCTTTTGAGGGTGGTTAGGGTGGTTATGGTGGTTAGGACGGCTATCCGCACACCATAACTAATTTATGCGCTATATGCACATTTATCACGAATATGGCTATGCGCACACCAGTTTGTATAGTTTTTAGGATGATATGTATTCATATGATGGATATAGTTACGCGCACACCATAACCATACTATTTGCTAGTCGCAGACCGTATGGCCACTTATTATGAATACGGCTATGTGCACACCAGTTTGTATAGTTTTGGGATAATATGCATTCATATGATGGATATGGTTATGCGCACACCATAACCATATTATTTGTTATATGCAGACCGCATTGGAAGATTTTACTATTTACACCCCCATGATGTAGAGTTTTACTATTTGCACCTCATGATGTGGAGTTTTACTATTTGCACTCCATGATGGGTGGTTATAGGTTTATGGAGGTTTAGCTTGGTCGTCCTCATTTTCTCCGCCGAATGAGGCGAGAGAGGTCGGACGAGCGCGTCCGTTGGTCAAGGGAGGCCGACTGGGGACGAGACGAGAGGGGCCGGAGAATGCGCCCGACGGTGAGGGAAGCTGACCGGCACTGCGTCCACCGCGCGGCCGTGCGCGGTGCCGGGTGCGCGGTGTCGCGCGGCGCGAGGCACGTGGTGCCGAGTGGTGCCGGGCGCGCGGGCGCGCGGTGCCGCGCGGCGCCGGGCGCGCGGTGCCGCATGGCGCCGGGCGCGCGGTACCGCACCGTGCCGGACGCGCGGTGCCGCGCGGCCGGGGGTGCCGCGCGGTGCCGCGCGGCCGGGGGTGCCGCGCGGCCGGGGGTGCCGCGCGGCCGGGGGTGCCGCGCGGCCGGGGGTGCCGCGCGGCCGGGGGTGCCGCGCAGTGCCGCGCGGCCGGGGGTGCCGCGCGGTCGCGCGGTGTCGTGCGGCCGTGCGGTGCCGCGCGACCGCCCGGCCGCGGGATGCCGCGGGATGCCGCGCGGCCGGGCGGTGCCGTGCGGTGTCGTGCGGTGCCGTGCGGTGCCGTGCGACCGTGCGGTGCCATGCGGCCGCGCGCGGAGCCGCGCGGCTGCGTGGTGCCGCGCGGCCTCGTGGCCGCGTGTGGTGCCGCGCGTGGTTTCGCGTGGTGGTTGCGGCGGTTGCGGTTGCGGTTATGGGCGGTTTTCTCCTCTTTCTTGCCCATGCCTCCACCATCTTAGTGGGGAGTGGGGTTTTTGACTACATGTGTAACATCCCCAAAACAACTAGACCCCTAAGATGCATTTTGTCATGACAAGGTCATGGCATTGCTCTAAGAGACCAAAATGAGCCAAGGAGACCCCATGAATTTCATAAGTTAAGGAGGAATACACATTGGTGTGCATTTAGCAAAGACTGACACCCTAGACCAGAGGTGACCAAAAGACTCCAATGAGTCAACATAACCTCATCATGACCCCTAAGACATCTAAGAAGGTGGGTAGACCTCATAGGGACCCTTGGGGCCAACCAAATTGGTCAAATTGACCAAAAGTCAACCTTGAGCTATCCCAGGTCAAACCCCCATGAATAAGGGCAATTGAACTCCAAATGATCAAATTGGACCCACCCTCATATGGCAACCTCCCTAGGGGACCTAATGGACCCAAAAGCCCCATCATAGGGCCATCAATTTGGGGAAATTGGGCCAACTTCTAAAAAGCCCCAAATTGACCTAAATGTGCTAAAAACCCAAATTAATCTCCAATTGACCTAGTGTGATCAAATTGATCACCCATAAACACTAAGGGGAGTGAAAGAGACTCAAATGAACCAAGGTGCCCAGTCAATTTTGGAAAATTAGGGCAAAATCCACAAAATACCCAAATTGCCCCTAGAGGCAAACAAGTGCAATCAAGCCCCAATTGACCCCACCTTGACTCAATTCCTTTGGAGTAGGTCCATAGGGCCTTAGGGAGTAATGTGGGTCAGTCACATTTGGTGGTGTGAGACTAAATCAAGCCCCAAACCCAAAACCCCCAAATTGGCCTATTTGGGTCAAGTGAGCCCAAAGCTCAAATCAAGTGGGCTTAACCAACCCCATGACTCCCAATAACCAGCCCTCATGATAACTGAACCCAAAGACCTCTGGAAATTCGAAATGGAGAGATTGATTGCAAGGAATTTGGGTTTGAAATGGGGGAAAAAGACAAAGAAAGCATGGAGGAGGGAATTGGGGAATGGGTGCCAAATGGCACCCCATTTTCATTCCCCAAGCTCTTCTCTCAGCAGGAGGATTAATTCCCAGAAGTTATACAACTTGATTAGTGACCTGCCATTGGCTGGGAAAGAGGTGGAGCATGGCCGAACCATGTCTTGTTGAGATCACCATTAATGGCTACTTCACTTACACACCACCTCAGCCCCATTAGAGACTCGGAACACCTTCACGGAGCCGAGGGAAGAAGAAGCCCCAGCCTTCTTGAAGGAATCGTGTACTGGATAGGGATATCAGCAAGGGTCCTCTAATGGAGGTGGTCGGCCATGGAGTCGAGAGAAACAGCCCTCCAGCAGCTCAAATCAGGCAAGTTCCTTTCCCCCTCCTCCTGTGCTAGTCCTCTAATCTCTCCGCTTTCAAAATCGTTGAGGGAATGGTGATCCACCGTTCCTATTTTTCATTGTTCTTGGCCGGAAATTGCAACATGCCGCAGGCCATCTCCGGCCACCTCCGGCCGCGTGCTCACCGCCGTAGGATAGCCCTAGGTCGCGTGGTGGCGGTGGCTTGGCTGATTCGCCGGAGATGCCCGGAGCTCGCCGGAATCCGGCGCGCAAACTTCGACCCTGGCACCCCTGGAAAATCATCCTGAACCCATGACAGCGGGGTTCTGCATTTACGACCATACAATGCTTCGTAGGGGGCCATGCCGATGCTGGATTGATGGCTATTATTGTAAGAAAACTCGGCGAGTGGCAGCAACCTTTCCCAAGGTTCGTTGCGGTCCAGAATGCAGAGGCGTAGTAGGTCTTCCATCGTCCGAATTGTACGTTCAGTTTGACCATCTGTCTGAGGGTGGAAGGCGGTGCTGAAGGTCAGCCGAGATCCCAGATAGGCTTGAACAGCCTTCCATTCCCGAGACGTGAACCGGCCATCCCGATCGGACAAGATCGACTTAGGGACTCCGTGGTACCGAACAAATTTCTCTACAAATAGTCGTACTAACGTTCCGACCGGAGCACCCTTCCTGACTGGAATAAACCGAGCCACCTTCGTCAGCCTATCAACAATCACCCATACTGAGTCATTCCCGGAGTGGGAGCGAGGTAGCCCATGCACGAAGTCCATAGATATGTTATCAAACTTCCACTCAGGCACAGGTAGAGGCTGCAATAGTCCCCCTGGCTTCTTGCATTCTGCCTTCACTTGCTGACAAGATACACAGTGCGTCACAAAACGGGCGATGTCTTTCTTCATACCGGGCCAGTACATCGACTTTCTCAGATCCGTCGTCATTTTGGAGACGCCCGGATGTATGGAGTACTTGTTATTATGTGCCTCAGCCATGATATCTTCCTGAATCCTGTCTCCTTGTGGTATGAGTATCCGCCCACGGAAGTGAATGAGACCATCACACAAGGTAAAGTTCCCGGAGGGGCCTGACTCCAGGGCCGCAAACACTGGTTCCAATGATGCATCTTGTCTTTGCCCAAATTTAATGCGATCTTGGATGTCACAGGTCATGCTCATGGCTGCCAAGTATTCTGCATAGGTCTCGGGGTTGGCCTTAGATATTAGTGTGACTTGCGTGTCCTGAAGTACCCTTATCAGTTCCATAACCATTAATCGAAGTTCCATGTCGGATGTACTCGCTCTTCGGCTAAGTGCGTCTGCTACCGTGTTTGCCTTCCCGGGGTGATAGTGCATTGTGCATTGATAGTCACACAAGAACTCTAGCCATCTCCGTTGGCGTAGATTCAAGTCCTTCTGGGTGTCGATGTACTTGAGATTCTTGTGATCCGAGAAGATCTCGCAATGAACCCCATATAAGTAGTGCCTCCAAATATTCAAGGCGAAAACCACTGCTCCGAGCTCTAAGTCGTGTACCGGATAATTTTGTTCATGTTTCTTTAATTGTCTCAAGGCATAAGCAATCACATGACCATGTTGCATGAGGACAGCACCCATTCCTTGATAAGATGCGTCGGTGTAGATTTGAAATCCCTCCTTTCCGGATGGGAGGGTAAGAATGGGGGATGTGGTGAGTCGGTTCTTCAGCTCCTGAAAGGCTGCCTCACACTTGTCTGTCCACACAAATGCAGCATCCTTCTTTGTTAACGACGTGAGGGGAAGTGCAATCCTTGAAAATCCCTCCACTAACTTACGATAATATCCGGCTAGTCCCAGGAAGCTGCGGACATCCGAGGCCGACTTCGGTTGCGGCCAATCCCTTACTGCCCGTTCCTTGGCCGGATCCACTGCCAACCCGGCCCCACTGATCACGTGCCCTAGGAAAGCCACCTCCCGTAGCCAAAATTGGCACTTCGAGAACTTTGCATACATTTGATGTTGCCGTAACTTGCTCAAGACTTGAGTCAAGTGCTGGGTATGCTCCTCCTTTGTTTTGGAGTAGATTAAGATGTCATCAATAGACACGATAACGAACCTATCTAGGTAAGGTTCGAATACATGGTTCATTAAGCTCATGAAAGCAGAGGGAGCATTCGTGAGCCCGAATGGCATCACTGTAAATTCATATAATCCGTAACGAGAACTGAAGGCCGTCTTTGGGATATCTTCCTCTCGTATTCGCAACTGATAGTATCCGGACCTCAAATCAAGCTTAGAGAACCAGAAGGCCCCTTGTAGCTGGTCAAATAGCTCATCAATCCTCGGTAGCGGATATGTGTTCCGTACCGTCAGCCGATTCAGCTCTCGGTAGTCGATGCAGAGACGAAGTGACCCATCCTTCTTCTTTACAAATAGTACCGGTGCTCCCCAGGGTGATGAACTTGGTCTGACGAACCCTGAGTCCACCAGTTCCTGGAGTTGAGTCCTGAACTCAGCCAATTCTCTTGGTGCCATTCTATATGGTGCCCGAGACACCGGTTTTGCTCCTGGTACTAGTTGAATTTGGAAGTCCTTTTCCCTGTGCGGCGGTAGTCCGGGTAGTTTTTCTGGGAAGACATCAGGAAATTTTTGAACTACGGGAATATCAGTCAGGGGATTACTTTCCTCCTTCATTTCAAAGCAGATCATGAAGACTTCATCTCCTTGCAAGTGGGCCTTGACAGCTTGAATGGATGAGATTAAACGGCGAGAGATAGGTTTAATACCTTCGATCACCACATCGTCGCCCTCGTGTTTTAGCATGATTTTCTTTGCCTGACAATCGATCTTGGCGTGGTTCCAGTATAGCCAGTTCATGCTTAAGATTAGATCGTAGCCCTTCATCTTTAGCAGTGTTGCCGGCGCTTCGAACATCTTCCCTCCGATCTCCACATTCATGTTGCACTTAGCAAATGTTTCTATCTCTGACCCGTCCGCCAGTCGCACCTTCCTTTCGACGCCTTCGAAATGTTGTACTTGGTCCAAGTCGTCGACGAATTCCGCCGAAACGAATGAGTGGGAGGCGCCCGTATCGAAAAGGGTGTACGCAGGCTTTTTACATACTAGCACTATACCTGGGTGATTTTGCGATTTAGTTTATTGTTTGACGTAAGCTAAAGGTCGGCAAGTAATTAAACAATTATGTAGGGAAAACTGAGGTACCTGTGATCACATCCTCTGGATTTCTGGGTTCGGCAAGATCCAGTGCATACATTTGCTCTGGCTGCCTGCCTCTACCCGGTGTCCCTCGACCTCGTCCACGTCCTCGGCCTCGGCCCCTGATTTGTTGTACCGGTGGTGCTGCTATAGGTAGGGGTGGGGGGTTACCCCATCTCTGAGGGCAGTGAGCCTGCACATGTCCTGGTTGGTGACACCAGAAACACACTGGCGGGGGATGTGCTCCACCTTCTTATTCACGGGGCCCCTGTATCCGCAACGGCTGAGGTGCAAGTACAGCCGGGGGTCTCTGGTCCGGTCGGGGGTCTGGATGAGGTTGTCCTCTGCCTCTTTGATGTCTAATGAATCCACCGCGCTGTCGGTGGTCCCGTCCTCTATTCCCGTTTCCATCTTCCGCTGGCCTTTTTCCTCGGCCCTTCACCATTTGCTGATCTGCCTCCAGTCTTCTTGCTGCTTCACTGATTCGGGCTAAACTGGAGTCCGCCACATATTGTAGGGAGTGTCTGAGATCGTCTCGTAGGCCCTTGAAGAACCTCTTGGCGTACCCAGAGTCGCTTAATTGATGTGATGTAGCGAAGCGAGCCAGGTGAGAGAACTCTCGCTGGTAATCCAATACTAAAAGATTCCCCTGCCTCAGATGCAAGAACCTTTCCTCCAGATCATCTCTTGTTGTTTGAGGCACAAAGTGCTCAAGTAGTGCCTCCTTAAACTCTTCCCACGTGATGTCGGTGTACTCAAGACCGGCAAAGGTGGTGTCTAAAGCTGACTTCCACCATCTCTTAGCATGAGATTTTAGGGCAGAAACAGCTAAGGACACTGCAACATCCGTCGGGCAACGAATCCCTGCCAGCATTTCCTGGATTGCATCCAGCCATTCCTCCGTTTGCACCACTGACTCAGATCCTGTGTAAGATGGGGGGGAGAGGCCCCGGAAGACGCTCAACCAGTTTGCCCCTGGGTTGGGGGCCTGAAGTGGGACCTGTTACTGAGTAAAAGCCTGCAGGATAGCGGTCAGGGTCTGACCCAGCTCCGTTTGTTGGAACTGGACGGGAGCCGGTGGGGGAGGGACCGCATTCTGTGCGGAAGGTACTTCGTCTTGCAGTGGGGGAACCGTAGCCTGTTCCGGAGGGACTTCATCTTGCACTGGGGGAATCACGACCTGAACATGGGGAATCGTTCTCCGGTTGGGAACATTTACCGGAGGCTACATTAGAAAAGTGTTTAATTAGAAAGGTTGGCCCTAAGCATCTTGTTCGATGGACAATTTAACGTGATTTCTCCTATGACACACCATTGCTTCCGCTGCTAGTTTGTCCTCAAACTAACTCGAGCGGGGTTGCCCTAGGGTTGTGGACTCTTTATTTGGATCGATTTTGGCTCCCTCTGATACCAGTTTGTAAGACCCTCTTTTTGTTTGCTTTTAAACCGGGTCTTACCGCCCAGAACCGCCGTCTTGCGGTGGTACCCTCTCAAACATGGTCCCCACCACAACACGCCAATCCTGCCGGCTATTCAACTATATCCAGGCCAACCAAATTCTTAAAAGGAAGAGTGAATTAAAAGTACAAGTCCACAATAATCACCTCAAATAGAGAAACATGTCCAACAAGTGATATTCATATAAAATAAGAGTACATCAGAGTGCGGAAATTAAAATAAAAGTACAACATGGGCCTAAGCCCGGTCCTCGGATGCTTTCTTCGCCTCTCTCCTGGCGAAGATATAACAATCTAAGCATCCACAAGGCTCGACTCCCTCAATGGCATATAACTCCGGCTTCTGACCTGGGTAGATGTGTAGCGTAGGTATATGAGGGGTCTTGCTTACCGGGGCTCTCCCGGCGGCAGCTGAGAGTCCAACTCCAGGCCTGTTCACCGTCTCAGGCACCACCCTCTGGGGGTTGACCTGCTCTCCCTGGTTCTCCTGTAATAATAGGGTCCACTGACCGTCAGTCTAAAAGACTCAGCATATTCCTCACCGCCTACACCCACGACTCCTAGGCACCGTGTGGGAGGAGGAAACGGAGGTCATCAAGGGGTAAATCAAGGAAGCAGGTGACAGGTGGTAAAACTAATAATGTATATCAAGTACAAGATAAGTGGCTTCTAGCTAGCAGGAGTACACTAATTAAGATTACTCTAACAGTTCTACAATTTGTTTTGTAATTAAGAGCAAACACTAGGAGAAAGCTACAACAACAGTAATATGAGCAATTAAAGTAGGATGAAGTGCAGCTAGGAAAATTAACCTTAACTTATATGCGTACTCAAAGGCACATAAGCTAAGGGATCTGGCAAGCAATAAACTCATCGTATAAAAGAGCCCACACTGATTTATACGATGAGGTCTCTGTTTATGCATAAATGCTATGCTATGTTATGCAATGCAACGATGCAATGTATGTATTAATATTTCGTAATCATGCAACTCACTCACACGACTCTGTACGTACAGACCTTTAGTTCCCACTTTTCGGAGGTAGCTAACCTCTCGGGCACCTCCCGTCGTGGTCAAACGGTGGCAGAGGAGCGGGCATCTCCTCACATAGGTGGGTATCTCACACTACCAGACCTAGGCCCAAACGTACGCTGTGATACCGGTACCCGGTACTCACGAGCTCCTGCGTACTAAACTGAACTGGCCAGGCAGGGTTTAGGGAATTCGTCCCGTCGGACGCGCAGTAAAACAACCTGGCCCCAATACAACCACTAGCACTGCCGAGTCAACGAACTGCTGTCGGTGTGATGACTAAGACAGAACCGAAGACCCACCACATCTTATACACAAGCAACAAGTATTAGCCATTTACTACCGAGCCTCCAGCTCGCAATTCTATATCAACATTTATAAAGTAGAGCCTACCGCTCGCCAGACTATACCAGTCTTATATCTAAACTACGAGCCTACCGCTCGCTAGACTACACTAGTCTTGTATTTAAACTACGAGTCTACCGCTCGCTAGACTACACTAGTCTTATATTTGAACTACGAGCCTACCGCTCGCTAGACTATACTAGTCCTTCCTTATAACCCGAGCCTACCGCTTGCAGGACTATCCCAGTCCTTCCTTATAACCCGAGCCTACCGCTCGCAGGACTATCCCAGTCCTTCTTTATAACCCGAGCCTACCGCTCGCAGGGCTATCCCAGTCCTTCTTTATAACCCGAGCCTACCGCTCGCAGGACTATCCCAGTCCTTCCTTATAACCCGAGCCTACCGCTCGCAGGACTATCCCAGTCCTTCCTCATAACCCGTTCTAGTTCGGGATGGGAGTTAACTTGGCAAGTTTTCCTACTTAACTAGTTTTGTCTATAATTTAGTTGATCTTAGAAGCTTTAGGGTTAGCCTTGGAACTTCCGGAGGGTTACCCGGTGAGGGGCTCGCAGTGGTACTAGGAAGTGTGACGGGCTGACACCCCGAACTTCCTCTTCCCAAGGCACTTAATCTTGTTGGTATCTCCCCCTTTTTACTTGATCCCCATTTTCCTCTCCAATTACATTAACTCTTTAAGATGAGTTAAGCTTGGCTCCTAGGAGCGGGCGAGTTCTTTTGAACTCCAACACCACCAATTGTGACCGGGTGCTGACTCTCCCGTCGTCACATTCTAACCTCGAGTTCCCTTCTTCACCGAGGAACAGCACACATTCAATTAGCATTCTCAACCTTTCTTGGACCCACACTCTTATTCTTCGGCATCCTTAACCCTGGGGTTTGCCTTAGATGTTTTCCGACTTCACCCTTGAGTCTTACCCTAGATGGCTCACCCGGCTAAGGTCAATTCTACTTTCATATAATCACTCACTACGACAAGTTGTGTGTGTGTGAGGCCCATGACGAGGTCTAACCTCCTTTTCATATCACTGTGAACTCATACACCTATAGCTTGCTAAAGTCACCCCAATCCTTATTTCCCAAGATGCCCTTAGAGATGCTCTCCCAAATAATCTGAGCCTTCATAGTTAATAATGAGTTAATAGTTCTACGTGTGAAGGTCAGTGGTGGTCTAATTCATGTAAATCAGTTTCACTATTCGTGGACCGAAATAAGGTTGATGTAGATTTGGCTCCTATGGTGCGATCTTGATCACATCATACCCAAACGAGTTCCAATTATTACCATAGGTTCACAATGAGTGGTGGTCTAACAACCTCATATCCTAATTTCATAAATTCTCTAGGGAATCTTAAATCATAGTTTCTATTAAAAGTAGGAGATATGCAAATAGAGATTTACACACCAAGTATTAGATTATGATCTCAATAAACTCAGGGAAAATTACCATGACATAACACTGGTCTAAAAACACCAAAATCTGAGTCTCATATTATTCCAAGTGATATTTACCCTTAATTATCATTTATTACATTTGGCGTGCGTATAAGGGTTTACACTACAAGTGCTATGTTAAGACTTCAGTAAATTCTGGGAAAATTATTATAGCACCATATTAGTCTAAAAACACCAGATCCTAAGTCTCATATTATTCCAAGTGATATTTACCCTTAATTATCATTTATTACATTTGGTGTGCGTATAAGGGTTTACACTACAAGTGCTATGCTAAGACTTCAATAATTTCTGGGAAAATTATTATAGCACCATATTAGTCTAAAAACACCAGATCCTAAGTCTCATATTATTCCAAGTGATATTTACCCTTTAATTATCATTTATTACATTTGGTGTGCGTATAAGGGTTTACACTACAAGTGCTATGTTAAGACTTCAATAAATTCCGGGAAAATTATTATAGCACCATATTAGTCTACAAAACACCAGATCCTAAGTCTCATATTATTCCAAGTGATATTTATCCTTAATTATCATTTATTACATTTGGTGTGCGTATAAGGGTTTACACTACAAGTGCTATGCTACGACTTCAATAATTCCTGGGAAAATTATTATAGCACCATATTAGTCTAAAAACACCAGATCCTAAGTCTCATATTATTCCAAGTGATATTTACCCTTAATTATCATTTATTACATTTGGTGTGCGTATAAGGGTTTACACTACAAGTGCTATGTTAAGACTTCAATAAATTCTGGGAAAATTATTATGGCACCATATTAGTCTAAAAACACCAGATCCTAAGTCTCATATTATTCCAAGTGATATTTACCCTTTTCATTTTATAACCTAAATTATGGGTAATTTAGTAAATTCCATAACTTGGGATTTTTGTACCCAAAAATCCCAAATAACTTTTGGGAAGGCATATTGCTGCCAAGGACCCATGTCCAGCATTTCAAGCCATTGGGTCAACCCCTAAGGCTTAGGGCTCACTCCACCCAAAATTGCTAATAGACATAAAGAGCAGTCCTAGAAACAAGACTCTACAAGGAGCTGTAGAGTTCCAAATCACTTGATCACAAATCCTACAGAAAGTAGACATCAAGAGCTACAAAAGTTGTCTCTGCCAACTTTTCATGATATGGCCTCTAAGGCCTTCAAAAATTGCATGCAAACTACATAAAAATCCTAGGCAGAATTATTGTGGTTTGCTAATAGACATAAAGAGCAGTCCTAGAAAAATGGCTCTACAAGGAGCTGTAGAGCTCCAAATCACTTGATCACAAATCCTACAGAAATTAGACATCAAGAGCTAGAAAAGTTGTCTCTGCCAACTTTTCATGATATTGCCTCTAAGGCCTTCAAAAATTGCATGCAAACTACATAAAAATCCTAGGCAGAATTATTGTGGTTTGCTAATAGACATAAAGAGCAGTCCTAGAAAAATGGCTCTACAAGGAGCTGTAGAGCTCCAAATCACTTGGTCACAAATTCTACAGAAAGTAGACATCAAGAGCTACAAAAGTTGTCTCTGCCAACTTTTCATGATATGGCCTCTAAGGCCTTCAAAAATTGCATGCAAACTACATAAAAAAAAAGAGTCCTATAAATTGAGAAGTGTGACAAACCATATTTATGGAATTTTACTAAGTAATATTCATCCATTAATTCTACCAAAAATCTCAGAAATTCAAAACTAGATTTCACATGATTTTCCATGGTTTGCACAATCCCCAAATACTTTTCATCACAAAAATCTTATTTAATTAGAAAGGCAACATAAGGTAATTTATCATGATTTTCAAGTAAACAATATCTAACAATTCACACAAGATTTCCAGAGGTCCTAAATGATGTTACAAGGTGATCTCTAGAGTTTCATATTTTTCCATAAGTTTTTCCCCATGAAATTTTCCATGGACAACATTATGTGACCTAAGTCATGTTAAATCAAAGTAAGGGGTTTTTGGTCTTTAGGGTTCCCACCATTCATTGGAGTGGCATGTTTTGATATTATGAAGGTGCTGCCTAAGTTTCAGAGGCTAACACCAAGCCTTCTCTTCTGAAAATATAACAATAGACTTTGTCTATTGACACACCAAATCACATAAGAGTAGAGACAAACAAACTGAAATTCCTCTACATGCAGAGATCCATTTGACCTCAAATTTTAACCATGAGTTTCTAGTACCTAGATAAGGTTATCCCACAAATTTGGGGTCAGTTGGAGTTATATAACCCCAAAAATATCATTTATTTAATTTCCTAAGTTTTGAACAAAACTTTAGAAAAAGTACCTCCTAAAATTCTGATATTTTTACCTAAGCTAAATTTGGGTCACATGCATGCATGGCCAAAATATCAACTTCATCAGATTTGTCATTTAAGAATTACACTAGTTTAAAGATCTGGTTTGAGTTTTGACCAGCCTCACTAGAATGAGTGCTGTGGGTTCCACACTTAACCAAACAGCCTGATTCTACTTCCATTAGAAAGTAGACATCAAGCCCTACAATTGTTATCTCTGGGTACTTTTCGAATTATGGCCTCTAAGAGCCTCAATTTCAGCTCACAAAATCGGGTACATAAATGTGACAGATTTTTGATTCATATTAATATTACATTTAAATGGTCTGCGGTTAAAGATCCGGCTCAGATCCGACGGCTACGGGATCGTCTTCCCCGATGAGCCGACGATCCCGATTTCACGCGCCTGGGCCGCCTTCTCCGACCATTTCCCGGCAATCTGCAGCACCCCACCGCCGGCCACCGCCTCCACCACCTCCGTTGAGGTGGTGGCTAACGCCAGGCGGCGACACGGCCACCGGAGATGGCCTCTCCGGCGATCCCGAGCAAGAAGAAATGCTCGAGAAATCTCCCACTATCTCACATGGGATCGGGCTCAATTGAGCCCGATCTCTCTCCTAAATGAATCTAGACACTAACACAGATGGAGGGGGGGAAGGAACTTGCCTGAGCACGGCCTTGGCGGCGGGTGTTGCGGCGGAGGAAGAGTGCGTCCCTGTTCCCGGCATCCATGGCTATCCCGTGCAGCTGAGGACGAAAACTTGCTCTGGAAGGGGGGCTCGACTGCTTGGAGGGCTCTGAAGCTAATGGCGAGGAGAAATGAGAGGAAGAGCGAGTATATGGCTGGCTAGCAATACCCGGCGATTTCCTCTATGTCGCCACCGCCCTTGCCAGCCAGTCTCAGACCTCCAGCTCACCAGGAAATTACTCCTGGGCTCACATTGATACCAGAGGAGAGGGAATTGGCCGGCATTGTATTGGGAAGGAGGGAGCGGCCATTATGGTGGCCGGCAAAGTGAGCTTCTCTCTCCTCCCCTCCCTCTCAGCGGCAGCCAGCTTAGTCCCTCTTTCTACTGGAATTCCTTGGGAAGGCAGGAGCCAACCAGGAATTAAGGAGTGGTGGCCAAGTGGCCACCCCTCCATGAATTCCTCGTGAATTCAAGGTTGGAGGTGGCCGGCCACCTCCTTGGTGCACCCCCTCCTTGGACCCAATTTGGGCTCTAGGTAATTCAGTCCACTAGTGGGCTTAATTAGGTGGGGTTGAGCCCAAGGTTCTAAGGTTGGGTTTGGGGTTAGGTCCACCTAGCTTGAGTTTGGCTCACTTGACCCAATTAGGCTAAAGTTGGGATTTTTAGTTTGGGCTTGACCCAAGCTCACTCCACTCAATGTGACTGAGTAACATTGCTCCCCAAGGCTCCATGGACCTATTCCAAGAAGAATTGAGTTAAGGTGGGGTCAAATGGGGCTTGATTGCACTTATTTGCCTATATGGGCAATTTGGGTATTATGTTGATTTTGCCCTAATTTTCCATGGTTGAATGCACACCATGGTCCATCTAGGTCTCATATACTCCCTTTAGGTTTTGGGGGTGATCAATTTGGTCATTCTAAGTCCCTTGAAGATTAATTTGGGTTTTAGCACCTTTAGGTCAATTTGGGGCTCTTAAGAAATTAACCCAATTTCCCCAAATTGATGGCCCTATGATGGAGCTTTTGGGTCCATTAGGTCCGTTAGGGAGGTTGCCATAGGAGAGTGGCTTCAATTTGATCAATTGGGGTTCAATTGCCCTTAATTATGGTGATTTGACCTAAGATTGCTCACAGTTGACTTTTGGTCAATTTGACCAAATTGGTTGACCCCAAAGGTCCCTAGTGGCCTACTTGCCCCCCTAGTTGGTCATAGGGATCATGGTGAGGTTATATTGGCTTTTTGAAGTCTTTTGGTCACCTCTAGGCTAGGACATCCATTTTTGCTATTTGCACCCCAAAGTGCATTCCTTCCCATTTTAATAAGTTCATGGGCCTTCCTGACCCTCTTTGTGTACTTAACTCACCATATGAACTATTCATGGTTATGTGGGGTTTATAAGATATTTTATCCTCCCTTTTGGTTCACTTCTCATTAGGGTGGATCATGATGGCTAAGTGCACACCATGAGTTTTTTCACCTCTTCCATTTTCATCCTAGGGTTCTAGGTCACTTATCCTATTTTGTCATGACTTGTCATGACAAAAAATCATCTAGGGGCCTAGTAGTTTGAGGAATGTTACATCCGATGTGCGCGGACACTGAAGAAGCACAGAGCACCCGAACAACCACTTGATGAAGCAAACGTAAATAAAAGAAGCACGTAGAATATCGTGAAAGCAGAGAGAGCACAAGAGCGTATCAGAGCATGTAATAGAGCGTAAGAGAATTGCAGAAAGAACGAGTATTTATAAAACTTAGACCGCAAGATCTTCAGTGAAATTCGATCTCGTAAAACGGCAATAAAATAAAGCCACAATAAATACGAACGGTTATATAGGGAAGGATAATAATCAGGAAAATAAACGTTGAATATATTCAACGTAAATATTGGTGAGAAAGACACGCAAAAGAGCGGTTAAGAAAACGCGTAACAATGGCAGAACAAGAAGAGAAATCGACGTTGCGCCGACATTATATCGACTTATCGACGCAAGCCTTATCGACGCTACGTCGATTTCAATCGACACATGCGTCGAGTTCCATTCGACGCCACGTAACTCCAGCGGGCAAAACGATGCTACATCGAAATCTATTCGACGCAGCTCCGAATTCTAATCGACGCATCTCCGAGTAAAATGTTATGAAGCTATTTGGAATAAAAAATACAATTCAATTAATCCGAAATCCGAAATCCGAAATCCGAAATCCGAAATCCGGATCCGGTGCGGTGCGTGCGCGCGCGCGCGCGTGTGGTTCATAGTTTCTCATTATGTTCTTTTGAACAAATAAGAAGGAGTGAATACATATAAATATTCTTTGGCTAGAAAGCAAATAAGCAAGGTGGGACTAAAGGTTCATCCTTTCTTTTATGAAAGGTTTCCCTCCAAATAATTTGGATTCCCTCCAATTTGGTTTTGAGCTTTTCCATCATAATGAGGAGCCCAAACACCAAACACTATTTAGCTCCAATCAAAACATTTAATTTATAATGTTGTATAATTAAAATTTCTAACAGCTAGGAATCATAAAGAGATTCTTGCAACCATTCCCATCTATGGTCTACTTGAACTCAGTATATACTAAGAAAAATAACTGTAAACATGATTTCAAGAATATTTAAACCTATGAGTTAAGAACAAGACACTGGCCAGAATACAATAATCAAATAAACCTCCACAAGCAAAAAATCTGAACATATATGATATTGATATATGACATTTATAATACCATCAGATGCTTCTTTAGCAAGGCATCGAGATGCTCCTTCCTGCAGCGTGCAAACCATGATTAGCAGTCGATTAGATCAATGGATCGATGATAAGAAGCCTAAAATGATTGTTTTCCCCCAAATATGATATCCCTTCTACATTCCAATGGTATACCTTAATGATCTTAGCAGCAGACAACACTCAAACTCTCACAGCAGTGGTCTGTGGAGCACTGCACAAGACTCATCCGACGGCTTTGTAGATTAATAGTCGAAGGAGCATGGAGATCTCCTCCTTGCCGTGGCCCGTGGTGATGGAGAATGGAGATTGCACCTTGGTCCGTAGATGCGCAGTCAGCCAGTCAGCAATGGGGTGTTGGCGGTCCAGTCAACAATGGCAGAGGGAGGGAGGATTGAAGAGGAGATGGAGTCATGGAGATCAGGTCATCAGGAGATTCAGGAGAATGGAGAATCGGAGATGCAGAGGGGGAGGGCCGCGCACAACGAGCTAATGCCGAGAGGGAGTGGTCGACTGAATGAGTAATGAGAAATAGCCAAATAGGGTTGCGGTCCTTTCGGACCTTCGGTTTTGTTTTTTTGGAGCAGAACTGCAGCTGCATGAATAGGGTTTTGGAAACCGAAAACCGGCAAATGAAACCAAGCCCAAGGCGAATAGCAGTTGCGGTCCAACTATCTAAGCCCAAGCAGTTGCGGTGCGGTTTTCACGGTTTTTACGAACTGAAAACCGCACCGCACCAAACCACCTGCGGTTTTCAGCCCCCCAAAACCGAACCGCACCATGCTCGATCGGTGCGGTTTGCAATGTAGTGCTGTGCGGTGCGGTTTTGCGGTTTGGTGCGGTTTTCGGTTTTTATGTGCAGCGCTAATTACAACCTTCAACCTTGAAATAAAGAAGACCTCATTATATTGTGATTCCTCAAGTGTCATCTCAATTGCAAAGAATCCTATGACACACAACAGAACCAAGCATATAGAGATCAATTATAACTTCATTAGGGAGCATATGCAGAAGGAAGACATTTGCTTGGAATATGTACCAACAGACAAGCAAGTGACCGACATCTTCACTATGCCCCTTGATGAAACAAAATTCAATTAATTCAAAATTGAGCTTGGTATGCTTAATATGGATTGATATACTTCTCATAAGAATCATATTAATTATATTTTCTCATTTAAAAGATTTATTGGTGTAAAGACCAGAGATCTGGTCAACACAAATGTTGTCTAACCATTTTTTGGAAGTTTGCAGAAATTTTGCTAAGTAAAGAAATGTCGTCGAGAAGGTCTAGAAGACACAGAAATGTTGTCGAGAAGGTCTAAAAAAATGTCATCGAGAAAGTCCAGACGACACTGAAAATATCGTCATGATGCAATTTCTGTCTATTGGCACACCAAAATTGGTTCTTTATTAATAATACACTCTCGAAATTATCGCCTAAACAGGTGAGCGCCTCTTTATATTATTATAATATACGATAATCACAATCACAGTAGACATTAGGGTTTAAATACATCATAAATCCTTGAATCATTTGCGCGATCTCTGAGCTTCCTTCATCCCATCGATAAAGAATTCTTCTACTCTCTGCAACTTGATCCCTAATGGCTCCCAAGGTCATCTCTTCCACCAGGATGAACATCAACAATGAAATTATGCGAGACAGATTCATGAATGCACCAGAAGAAATCAAGAATGTAATCTTTCTTCTAAGTTCATAAGGATCGGAATATGTTCTATCAGAACTAACATCTGTCTGACTAAAAGAAGTCCAGGAATTTCTTCAAATTGGAGAGGTAAGTTCAATAGGAAGATACATCAAGACTTCTGTTGGAGAACTTTTTTGAAAATAAATGCTAGAAGTATTAGCAGAATTCTTCATCTACCTTCACTTCAAGAGAATGAAGAAGAAGATGAAATTAGTCAAGCAGACCATGAATTAGCCCTAGAATGGTGTGGCTATTCAGATGAGGCATATGAATCACTATACATGATGGAGATGAATTCCCTAGGGAAATTGCTATCTGACATTGTGTGAAAGGTTATACTGCATAAGCCAGGTTCACATGATAGAATTTCCAAAGAAATGTTCAAGGTCTTGACCACCATCATATTGACCAAGAAGACTGACTGGAGTCAGTTTATGTTTGAAAAATTCAAAATCTGTCTGCATACCCCAAATTATGGGAGGATTATCTCTCTATATCTATTAAACACCTTGGGTGATAAACTTGATGAGTCAGAAGGAACACATCTACATTATCTGAAGAAGATTGACTATAAGTCAATAGAGAGGTGGGAAAGTCATTTCTCAAGATCAGGAAAGAGCCAAGGAGAAAGCTCTAAGAAGAAGGAAAGGAAGAAGAAGAAAGTAGTAGCAATCTCTAACATCCCTCCAAGTTATATTGAGGGGGAGCAATCAGAGCATCTTGTTCATCAAGAAGATGTGGAAACAATAACACCCATGGAGATGCCCAAGGTGGCTGATGAAATTGAGAAAGCTGATGAAGTAGAAAAGAATGTTGAAGCTGAGAAGAGTACTAGAATAGAGAAGGTAACTATGGTTGAGGGGGAGTCTCCCTTGGGGAGCTCAGCCCAAAATACTGAAATAATTGAGAGGAGTCTATCCTTGAAAATTCAGCCCAGTGTACTGAAGTACTTGAAGATGAAGCAGAAAGAACTGAAGTGATGGAGGGGGAGTCTCAACATGAGAGCTCTGCCCAAAATGCGGCTGATGTAAAAGCAGTAGGTCCCATTGTAAAGAAAGTTGCTGAAAGCATTCCTCAGGAAGTCAGTAAAGTGCTGAATAAGACAGAAGAAATAGATGTCACTGGTAACGAAATTGTGATGTACAAAAGAAGGTCAGCAATGACAAAGTCAGAATCTGAGAAGAAATTTGCAAAGGCTGACACTCCTGACTGCATGTATGAGGATTATGAATCTGAAACAAATCCTTTCATTCCAACAAATATTGGAGAGCCTACTATTCCTGCAACCAGTGAAGCACTTCCTGGTTCCTTAATGGCTCAAATGAAAGCTTTGTTGGATAATCAATCAAAGCAATTTGAATGCTATGTGGACAAGACTGTTCAAAGCATGATGAAGGAATTATCTGAAGAGATATCAGAGGTAAATGCTGAGATGAATCATCTGAATTCCCATACATTGAACTTTTTCATGAGGGTTGCTTATGTTGTGAATCATACATTCCAACAACTGGAAATAACTCATAAAGGGATTGAAGATATAATTGGAAATTAGGTTGCTACATCTGAAAATCTCCAAAAGGCATTCACATAAACTGCCAAAAACATGATAGAGCATAGGATGAACATCCTTCAAAGAATTGACTTTTATAGCTAACTGCTGGATGAACACCTCCTGGAAACAAAGAATCTTATCACTGAAGGCGTGAACATGATCAGAAATAAAATATCCGACCTTCATGACAACATCTGGCAACATGTATCTGAAGAAGTCAGAAAGGGATAAGAAGTCATCATACAACAAGGAGCTGACCAGGCTGTTTGGGTCTCAAATGTAGCAATGCTTGCCTTGAATCTTCCCCTGCTGAATTTTGATGAGTCTGCTCATCATACTGAGTCATCTCACAAAAGAAAGGCAATGACACCTGAAGAAGAGATGTTGGCTAGGAAGAGGAGAAGAGAGGAAATTCCATAACTACCAAGTATGAAGAATGGATCCCAAAATCCAAGTCCATCATATTGTATACTTGGAATCTGTTTGACAGTCAAGGTATAAATATCTCAAGATATTATAGCATTGTGGAATGGAACATGAAGAACAAGAGAGTAAGAGGAGGAGTCACATGAAGAAGCATCCTAATGGAACACCTTCTCCTCCCAAAACATCCATAAGTCACTAAGATACGTTGAAAGGCAAATGAGGAAAACTGCCTGGGAGAGGGAGAGGGAGAGGAAAAACATGCGTGAAATGAACGAACGGAAAAGGTAATGATGTTAACTTTAGAACTAAAATATAAATGTACGAAAAGGTTTGGGGTCTGATTTGACCAAAATTAAAGGTTTGAGAATGAAATATTAAAATTACTAGTATTTTTTATTTAATAACAATTTCAAAAAAATCATATGAAAAATCGAAGAAGTGATGGTTAAGGGGAACAGAAGTTGGATGAGAAATAGCACGCGTGAAACCCCCACATTAAACAACCACAACAAAAATTGACATAAAATTATACATGGTGGAGAGCTTTCAGGGCATTTTATAGATTTCGGAACAAATCGGGCGCGATCTTCGGCTAGAACTTATATTTTTGAAATTTCCTCGAGATTTGAAAATATGCGGGGATTATGTTTACCAAAGAAACCGCTATCAATATAGTGGACCTTCAAACCGGGCGGTCTTCTATTTTAACCGCTTGGCTCTATCTTCGGTTACTTGCACGAGTCCCTCGATTCATCAGGACAAGCCGAGCGGTCTATACAACGTCAGACCGTCGTCAGGAAGAGTTACAATCAGGGCTCAAGTCCAGAAGACAAGATGCGGTCTCCGATTACAGACCGCCCGAGCTGCTTCTCTGCTCTATGTGCATCTCATCTCAACCCCGATTTAATACAGATCGGAGCTCAAGCCGCCAGGCCGCGCGACTTCACTATTTTTCCCTACTGTATCTCGTCACCCCCTGCCCGATTTTCCTATATCCGGGCAGGCAGTTATTTTATCCCTGCCCGTTTGGGAAGGCCCCCGAGCCTATAAATAGGGGGGCGATGTTTCCAAGACACGCAAACTCGAATCCAGGAGCTCGCTTGTCAGAGCTGCGGTCTCGAGTTTACTGTCTTGCGACTTGTTGTCCGTCCATCTTCTCTTTTTCTTTGCCCTTGTAACCCGCTGTAATCACTTTACTTGAATCAAGGGAAAGCCCATCACAAAAGTGGCATTCGCCGTGACGGGCGAAGTTTGGTCTCGACCACTGCTAGCGGTCTAAGAGGTTTGATTTCTCCTAGTCAATAGTAACCGGCAGCTCGCGGCCTCCTCTTTTCCTTCGCTTTCCTAGCGTCGAACGTGGAGGTGCAATTTCGGCATCAACATGAATAGTGTGTCTACACAAGTCCTAATCGATTTTGACTTTTAAGTTGAGTTTCATTTTTAATTATAATAGATGTTTTATTCTCGTTACCTCTTAAGAATTGGTTCAACATATTTCGAGGGAAAGGATTCGTTTGGGGCAGCGTTTTTCCTTGGTGAGGTAGGACAAAAATATCACCGTCATAAAATTTGTGTTTTACATGTAACGGTACGGTTATGACCGCATTTAGAATAGAAACCTAATTTTGAACATAAAAGTGGATGGACTTCCTTAGGTGAGGTCAGATGTTCACGAACGATGGTTCATATAATTGTCGTATTCACAACCGCCACCGCCATGCCAAATAGGCCCTAAGTCTATTGGTATAGCATTTTCAGTATTCACTTATTTCGGTTTCCATGTGGTAGAAAAATATATAGTATTTTTTTATTTGGGGTGCGGATAACAATTTTGTGTCAGGATAAATGTTTCAAAAAGTATGATGTGTTGTCAACAATGAGGTACACATAGCAAAAATGTTGTATGATTAGCAAGCACCCGGCCCCTGTCAAGCGCGATAGTACCCGGCCCGCGACGGCGGGCTTTGCCCGCCCCTGGCCGGCTACGCTCATGACGCTCTGGGCTGCGCCCGCATCAAGCCGGTTGCGCCCACAACATATACATATGAGTACTCAAAATGACCGAAAAAAAATTATATTTAAACAAATTTTTTTTCAAAAACATTTATATTTTAACAAAAAAATCATTTTAAAGTAGGTTTAGGATGTCTGATGATTACCTACCATAGTAGGTGTATGAGGTCAACTAAATTTTTGTTGAATTTTATGAATTTTCATCATTATTTTTATTATAGGGATATAGTGTAATTACACAAATTGCCATTATATATTATGAATTTTCATTTTTTTTCATAATATATGTTAAAGTCATTGGAGTAAAAGAATGAGGCTATATTTGACAATTTTAAAAATGTTGCGCCAAAGACAACTTCTTGTATAATGTAGATGATATTTGTGCAACACACCCGGACAATAGTATGGGGGCTTGTTAAGGCCCCAAGGTCTTTTTCATGTCTGTCCGCACCCTAGCAAGACTTTTGAGCTAATTGAAGAGCTAAAGATTCATGGAAGGCACAAACATCATGAAAATTCTACTCAAACTCATGCCATATAATCAACCAAAATATCAAGTTTTTATTGATTGTGGTCAATCCCATAATATTTTTCCAATATCATTTATGAAACAAAATTAAATCAGCAAACTCACATTCTTAATTTCATCAAATTCTACTCTCCTAATCTACACTACATGTTGATGGACAAATCATTTCCTTGCAGATGGTGGAATGGCATTGGTCTGGCCGAAAATTTTAGTTTCGCGAGAGATAGAATAATGGAGTGTTACTTCTGGATTATGTCGGTGTACTACGAACCTCAGTACACAATTTCGAGGAAAATAATGGTCAAAGTGATGGCATTATTGTCAATTTGTGATGATATATATGATGCATATGGAACTTATGATGATCTCCAATCTTTTACCGACACGATTCAAAGGTTAGAATGTTTTAATCCTTTCCCGTAAATCTCAACTTAAAAAATGTTAAATATAATGTTTAACTATTAATTACTGAAATCTCCCCTAGGAGTTACCAAAATTACAGCTTGCACCGCTCTACCTTTTGAAAGTACAAAAACCTTGTTATGAAATATGAATTTACGAGAGAGATTTTTGTAATTTCAAAAGATGTAACGTGCAATTTAGCATACTCGTAAAGAAAAGTTTAACTGTGCACTTTCATCAATATTTAAAATGCAGGTGGGATGTGGAACCAACTGATCATCTGAGAGGATGCATGAAGCTTCTATTTCATAATATAACTAAAACATTTCAAGATTTTGAGGATGAGTTAAGCAGCATTGGAAAATCTTATCGTGTGCATTACCTCAAAGAAGCAGTATGATTTTAATTTATATAGATTTATTTACATAGTTAACATACTATAGATAAATATTGATGAATATATATGTATATAGATAGATAGATTTTGTAGAGATATATAATGAAAAATGTATATTATGCAATAATCATTGACTTACCAACTTCATACTTGCCAGTTAAAAGTGATAACAAAAGGTTGGCTTGAGGAAGTAAAATGGAGAGATGAAGGATATATTCCGACACTTGAAGAGCACCTGAAACTTACAGCAGTGACCACCTGCTATGATTTGCTATCTTGTGCATCTTTCGTAGGAATGGACGATTCAGTGACAAAGGAAGTGTTTGAATGGGTGTTAACCACCCCAAAATTTATCCACCACGCATCCTTGATATGCCGATTAAGAGATGACGTTACAACTCAAGAGGTAACATATTTTTGTAAAGGAATATAATGTCAATCTCATCAAACTTTTCAACGTAGATAAAATGATAGCTTTAATTTATTATGTGACACACGAAGCGTATCTTTATATAGGCTATGTTTGGAGGGACTTATTTTCACCGGTCAAGCGGTTACGACGGCATGAACCGGGCCTTAATTAAGGTCCGGTTCATGCGGTCGTAACCGCTTGACCGGTGAAAATAAGTCCTCCCAAACGGAGCCATAATCAAATGATTTAAGATTTTTTTTATCAATTCACAGTTAATTAGTTCAAATTAGTCCACTTACTTTTACATATACTAGATAAACGTGTCCATGAACAAAGAAAATGTCAATCCTTAGTTCCTTACAAAACATGAACATACATGCCAGATTTTTTTAAAGATATTAGACATGGCCAATGAGGCTTGACACAGTTGGGTAAATTGATGCCCCATGACATGGAGGTCATGAGTTCGATTCTTACCATGGTGTGAGCCTTTGTGTACTTATGTGGTAGTTTGTTAATTGCTTTGGATGATTATTAATGCTTTATTAATATTTGTCATGTAATGTTGTTTGTACATTTACTCAAAAAAAGATACTAGACATGGATGCATAATTTTATCTTACATGCTAGTGTTTTTCTTAAAATTATGATATATATTGACAAGATACATCACAATTTCATATATGTTCTTGATTTTAATCCCTAACATATACATCAAAAATGTAAAATCTTGGCATGTTGATGACATAATTTAAAAGTTCTATTTTACAATAATATTTAACAAGTATTTAAAAATTTAAGGGATTCGTTAGAAACCATGAATACTGCAACGTCATAGACAACAAATTTACTAATGTAAGGGTAAGCTAGATAACCTCTATTGACCTCTTATATATGGTTGTCTTTTTGTAGTTTGAGCAGAAGAGAATCCATGTGGCGTCAGCAGTACAATGCTACATGAAAGAGCACAACACAACATTGGAGATTGCAAACGAGGAACTCTTGAAAATGGTTGAAAATCAATGGAAGATTGTAAACCATGAATACCTTAGTCTAAGTGGTACTTTCCCAAGGGCTGTGCTAATGAGAGTTATCAACCTCACACGTTTTGTGGAAACCGCATATGAAGGTCAAGACAAGTACAACCATTCAAGCTTGATCAAAGACCATATTTCAAAGATTTTGATCGAACCGATTTCCTTTTGATAACGATCGAGGATCATCGGTCATCAACATTTATCTAGGTGTATGTTGCTTCTTGAACTTTAATGTTTCAGAACTTAATAATATCATGCGCACTTTAATTTCGTTTGTTGCGAATCCTTTGTGTAAGTGTTGCTATTGCCATGTTGAAGTTTTTGATTTTCAGTGTGATGTGTATTGATTATTAAATCATATTCTAAAATGCTGATTTTCATAATAGAGTTTCTATTATTAATTATATAAGTGGTCTAAATATGTAATGAGTAGAATTTCTATTTGGGTGCTGATATTCGCACCGCAGTTTTGGCCATCCGCACTCTATTTGTTTGAGTTATTACGCGCATTTTGAAAATACGTCTTGTAAATGCATTTTAAAGAAAAGTGTTCAACATGAAAGTTGTAGATCTCGTCGAGATCTACAACTTTAGTATTGAACACTTTTCCTAAAAATGCATGTACAAGACGTATTTCCAAAAAATCGTTACAGTTACGCTCATGTTTCAATCAGGGCGGCAATACGTCTTGTACGTGCATTTTTAGGAAAAATGTTCAACACAAAAGTTGTAGATCTCGACGAGATATACAACTTTCGTGTTGAACATTTTTCCTAAAAATACATGTACAAGGCTTATTTCAAAAAGGCGCGTAATAATTCATACAAATAGAGTGCGGATAGCCAAAAATGCAGTGTGGATATCATCATCCTTCTATTATTATATAATGTTCTTTGTTTATGAAATGGTTGTGTTTATAGTATATTATGAATGAGAGAAGACGTGTGTAGTACAGTATTGTGAAGAGCTCATAATGCAGCGAATCCTGTTGCTAATTTTTATGCCTATTATGCGAAAAGTTGTAATTTTCTATGGAAAATTCCTTGAGCTTGTTCATGCGGACTTGAATAGTATAGTTCCGGCGTAATTCTCTTTTTCTCTCGTTTTTTATGCACATGCAATCTTTCAAGCATGTAGAGCCCAAAAACAGAAAATGAGGCCGAAAACAAAAGCATGTTTACGGTCGGGCGTTCACGAACGACGGTTCATACCCACCGCGCTCACGACCGCCACCGCCGCGCCAAACGGAGCCTAGGTTGAGTGTTATTGAAATATTTTCTCTTAATGTGTGATCAGCTGCCCATAGTGTGAAATATTTTGTAGTCGGAAGAACACGTCAACCAACGGGAGAATAAGGACACCAAATAGATGAACACAAGCTTTCACAATAATAACTCTGGTAGCTAGTTACAACTGAACAAGGCTGAATACAAGTTGCATCCAACTTGAATCACAACAGCCAATAGTAGGTAAGAACTTGGTCACGGACAAGGTCCGCTTCTCCTCCGGAACACACCGCGCAGGTGATACTCGCTCCTCGCTACCGCTGGCGCTAACGCTAGCGCTGGGCGTTAGCTCTCCAACTCACGAGCTCGCTGCTCGCACTCCAAGCTACTTGCACGCTCGCCGCGCTTTGCTTCCTCCACTTCTCGCTACCACGCGCGCTAGTCACTAGCGCCGGGCGCTATCTCCGAAGTAGGTTACTCGCCTGCCAAACTTACTCCAAGTTCGATGCTCGCCTGGTGGCGCTCTGGTATCTCTAACTCGCTCTAAGTTGAGGATACTCACCACTTTCAGAATCGATGCTCTTTGGGGGGGGGGGGGGGGGGGTACCCCTCTATTTATAGGCAAAACAGGGGGGGGGGGGTGGCGAAAAGGATCTAACGCCGGCGCTAGCGCGAGCGCTGGCGCTAGCTCACTTCCATTCTAACACTCCCCCTTGAAGTGAGTTCCGGGAACAAGTCCAAGCAACGAGCGAAGCCTCCGGAACGGCCCCGCAGATAGGGGCTTCGTGAATATATCCGTAAGGTTGTCTTCACTCCGCACATGCTCCACATCGATCAAGCCACCCAGCACCTTCTCTCTGATGAAGTGATGCTCGATCTCAATGTGCTTGGTCCTTGCATGGCACACTGGATTGGTTACCAGTTTCAATGCACTCTCATTGTCTCCGCGAAGCACAGTAGGTCCGCTGACCTCCTCGTCCACATCCTCCACTAGTCTCCTTAGCCAGACACACTCCTGAGCTGCTAAGGACGATGCCTTGTACTCGGCCTCCGTGGTAGAAAGGGAAATAGAGTCCTTCTTCTTGCTACACCACGAGATAGTAGCTGCTCCACACAAGAACACGTAACCTGATGTCGACTTGCGATCATCAGCGTCACCTCCGTAATCTGCATCCATGTACCCATGTAGCTTGAAGTCAGACTTCTCTTCATAGGACAACCCCATCTCAAGGGTTCCCTTCACGTACTTCAATATCCCTTTAGCTGCCTCCAGATGAGGCTTCCACGGCTCCTGCATATACCGACTAACTCGGCTGACAGCAAAGGCGATGTCCGGCCTCGTGATAGTCAAGTAGATAAGACTCCCCATCAGTGCCCGAAAGATCTTCGGATCAGGAAGAATCCTCCCTTCTTCCTTCCGAAGCTTCAGCCCAGCCTCCAGAGGAACAGAACTGCCCTTACCCTCCTTCATGCCGAATCTTTCGACGATCCTCTCGGCATAAGCCCTCTGGGAAACATACAACCCGCCTCTTCTCTTCTCAACTTGGAGGCCAAGGAAATGGTGCAGTTCACCAAGATCCTTCATCTCGAATCGTGTGGAAAGCTGCTGTCTCAGCGCCGCGACCTCCTCAGGGTTGTTCCCTGTCACGATCACGTCGTCGACGTATAGCAGCACCAGTACGTGAAGACCTCCACTCTTCTTCACGAACATGCTGGAGTCTGAGTCTGAGGCATCGTAGCCGCAGAACTGCAAGTACTCCGCAATCTTCCCATACCAGGCTCTCGGCGCCTGTTTCAACCCGTAGAGGGCCTTCTTTAGCTTGCAGACGTGATGTGGAAGTGACTTGGACACGTATCCAGGTGGTTGCACCATGAATATGTCTTTGTCAATCTCTCCATACAGGAACGCATTCTTCACATCAAGCTGCCACAGCTTCCAACCTCGGCACGCCTCCAGAGCGATGATCGTCCTCACCGACGTCATCTTTGCGACATGACTAAATGTCTCCTCGTAGTCCTATCCGTAGGTTTGCGAGAAGCCCCGAGCTACAAGACTTGCCTTGTACCACTCCACTTCTCCATCCGCCTTCTTCTTAACCTTGTACACCCATTTACAGGTGACAGGTTTGATGCCCTCCACCATGGGAACCAGGTCCCATGTCTCATTCTTCTCTAGGGCCTCCATCTCCTCGATCATGGCTGCGTCCCACTCCTTGATGCCAGCTGCATCCTCAAAGAAGGCAGGTTCCCTCTCATCGAGTGGTCCTGGGAAGAAGCAGGAAACCAAACTCACGAAGTTTCCCTCTTTATAGCGAGCAGGTGGGACTATGGTCCTCTTCGACCTCCTCAAGGCTTGGTCACTATCTACCACTCCGGTAGACTCCTCTGCTTGAGCTCCTTTCTGAGCTCCTCTCTGAACTCCTCCTGAAGCGGTGCTCTCCCTACTTCTTGAGTTCGTAGCTCCCCCTGAGCCAGTAGCTCCCCCTCAAATATTTTGTAGTCGGAAGAACACGTCAACTAACGGGAGAATAATGACACCAAATAGATGAACACAAGCTTTCACAATAATAACTCTGGTAGCTAGTTACAACTGAACAAGGCTGAATACAAGTTGCATCCAACTTGAATCACAATAGCCAATAGTAGGTAAGAACTTGGTCACAGACAAGGTCCGCTTCTCCTCCGGAGCACACCGCGCAGGTGATACTCCCTCCTCGCTACCACCGGCGGTAATGCTAGCGCCGGGCGTTAGCTCTCCAACTCGCGAGCTCGCTGCTCGCACTCCAAGCTACTTGCACGCTCGCCGCGCTTTGCTTCCTCCACTTCTCGCTACCGCGCGCGCTAGTCACTAGCGTCGGACGCTACCTCCGAAGTAGGTTACTCGCCTGCCAAACTTACTCCAAGTTCGATGCTCGCCTGGTGGCGCTCAGGTATCCCTAACTCGCTCTAAGTTGAGGATACTCGCCACTTTCAGAATCGATACTCTTTTTTGGGGGTGGGGGGAGGGGGGTACCCCTCTATTTATAGGCAAAACAGGGGGGTGGCGAGAAGGAGCTATCGCCGGCGCTAGCGTGGCGCTGGCGCTAGCTCACTTCAATTCTAACACATAGAATGCCCATTTTGACTAGTCTATATATATCCTTAAGTCTATAACACAGGTTTGGTCTCTATAAGACTATTGCAACATAGTCACCCTGATTTTTTGGCAAGCAACTTAGTTTCTGTAAGACCAGTGATGATTCTTGCTATTCTTACCTCTATTACAAATAAGATTATTGAAGATCTTGTCCATGAATTTAAGGATTTGGCATGGTATATTAGTATTGTCATAAATACAAACATTAAAATGCCTCTTTGTTAATTAAAATATGATTAATCATTATCTTTTTTATTTTGTTTACTGGCTTAATTATGCCTAAAATGAAGGAAAAGTTTAATTTGATCGAGTGATACAAAATTAGTAAAAAAAGATTTTAAAAACTACGAGTTAGGCAAACTTTAAGTTATGTAATCTAAGGGTCTGTTTGGCACGATGTTGGTGGTCGTGAACGCGTGGGTTATGAACCGCCTTTCGTCACCTCACGTAAGGACCTTATATGCTTTTATGTTCAAAATTATTTTTTTTCCTTGATGACGGTCATAACCATTGACATGCCAAACAATTATTTTATGATTGCAACGTTTTGGTCAAAACTCACCGGATCAAAAAATCGCGCCAAACCAGCCTTAAAATAAATACAGATATGTCTTTTCTTTGGTTACCATCATTAAAGAAGAGATATAGAAGTAAACCTTTGCTCTTATTATGGCAGAGGTGGTCACATTATTGAGGGATGTTTTGCGAAAAAATCTCACCTCCGCCCTAAGGCTCATCTTGGTTCTATAGAGTATGTCGTATCCTCCTTTACATCTCTTCCACAGTAAGAGATTGACCGCTGGTTCTTTTCCACGGATATTGAGGCTCTCATCAACACCTCCAAGCAGTCAGCCTCCATTACCACCTCCTCAGGTAGCACACATCATGCGACATAGGGTAAGTGGTTCATTGACTTCGGTGCCACCAATCATATGACTGGTAACCACCTTGTATTCTCATAGCTAGAGAAACACAATCGATTACCATCGGTGTTCGTGGCTAATCGCTCCCATGCTCCCATTTGTGGCACTGGAATGGTCCAGGCCACCACCACTCTCTGACTTGACAATAATCTTTATGTTCTGAATTTTCCTTGCAATTTGTTATCTGTCGGCGTTATCTCTCGACAACTACAATGTTTTGTGTTATTCATCCATACTACTTGTACATTATTTTCAGGATGCTCACTCAAAGAATACGATTGTTCATGGAACTGAGTGTGGGGGCCTCTATTTCCTCAATGTTGTTCTCGTTCTCTCTGCCTACATCCAGCATAATCTGCATCTGAATTGCCTACTAAGTCAAATCCAGATTCTACAGGATACCATAAGCCAAATTATGGTGCACCCTTTAGATATCTGAGTATTCTTTTCACAGAACTCATATGAGATTCCTTAGGGTCAACCTGAAATCTAGCACATATACATATAACAAACATGATATCTGGCCTGCTAGCTGCCAGATAGAGAAGTGAGCCAATGACTGCTCTGTAAGTCTTCTGATCAAAGGACTTACACTTCTCATCTCTATCAAGGATAGTATTGGTAGTCATGTGAGTTTTCATTACAGAGGCATTCTCCATCCCAAACATTTTGATAAGTTCTCTGGTATATTTGGATTGAGATATGAAAATGTCATCTGCAGTTTGCTTTACTTGGAGACCAAGAAAGTAGGATAGTTCCCCCATGCTACTTATCTCAAATCTATACTGCATTAGGTCAGCAAAGTTTTTGATCTGTTGAGCCAAATATGATATCATTTATATATATTTGTACTAACAGTAGCTGATTTTTATGTGCTCTAGTGAAAAGTGTTTTATCCACCTTCCCTCTTACAAAAGAGTGTTATAAGAGAAAGGTGGATAAGGTCTCATACCAAGCTTTTGGAGCTTGATTGAGACTATATAATGTTTTATCTAGTCTATAAACAAAATAGGGATAAGATGGATTGACAAAACCTGGAGGCGCACTCTTCGCATCCATCTGATAGACTTTTATTTTCATATGTGCATCATAAGCAAGAAACATTCTGATGGCTTCCATCCTTGCCACTGGAGCAAATGTCTGGTTGAAGTCAATTCCCTCATCTCGTCTATATCCTTGAGCAACAAGCCTTGCCTTGTTTCTGACAATAACTCCAGTTGAGTCCATCTTGTTTTTGTATACCCATTTGGTTCCAATTATTGGGTAATTTCTTGGTCTCTTAACTAAGGTCCAGACCTTGTTCCTTTCAAACTGAGCTAGCTCCTCTTGCATGGCTGCAATCCAGTGAGAGTCACTATCTGCTTCTTTAAATTTCTTTGGCATAAATTTAGAGAGGAAGCATTGCAGCATAATTTCAGTTGTTATATGATTCCTTGTCTTTAGTACAACTGTCAAATCTCCAATAACTTGAGTTTGAGGGTGATCCTTTAGGGTCATCCTTGTTCTTGTGGAGTTGATCAGTGGATTCACCTCCTCATGAATTTCTTCCTGCTCATTGATTGTGGGAGCACCATTTTTATTTATTAGAATGACCTCTGTGTTTGGTAGAGCTGGTGCTCAATTTTCATCCTCATTTTCAGCAGAGTCTTCATCTGAATCATTGTCAGCTTTATACTTGCCCTTGTCTTGGCTATCTGATGGGTGATCCATGATGCTGAGTTTTTCTACTTGATCTATGAGTTGATCTTCTTCCTGCAATATGGCATTGGTGGAAGTTTCCTTCCCCTCGGAGAACATGCTAGTTTCGTCAAATACAACATGCATTGACTCCTCGATTTTGAGAGAGCTCTTATAATAACACATATTGGCGTTGCTTGAAGAGGAGTATCCCAGGAATATTCCATCATCAGTTTTCTTGTCAAATTTGGCAAGATGACTCTTTCCATTGTTTAGAATGAAGCATGTACACCCAAAAATCCTAAAGTATGTGACTATAGGTGTCTTTCCCTTCAACAACTCATAAAGAGTCTTCAACTTAGTTTTGTGGATGAGACTTCTATTCAAAACATAGTTGGCAATAATACCTCAGCCCAAAAGGACTTTGGCAAATTGGATTCAGCCAATAATGTCATTCCTGATTCAATTAAGGTTCTATTTTTCCTTTCAGCCACCTTATTTTGTTGTTGGGGGGGGGGGGGGGGGGGGGTTCTAGGAGCTAAAAAGCTTTGTCTTCTCCCTTTTTCCTTAGAGAATCTACAAATTAATTGATTTTCAAACTCAGTACCATGATCACTTCTGATCACAGTAACTTGAGAATTGAATTCAAATTGAATCTGTTTAATGAATCTTGAGAGAATATTGAAGGTGTCTAATTTAGCTTTAAGAAAGAACACCCAACTAAATCTAGAATAGTCATCTACAATGACTAATGTATATGACTTGTCTACTAAGCTTTGAGTGGAGATAAGACCAATTAGGTCCATGTGCAACAGATAGAGGGTTCTAGGGGAATCATTCTTACCAATTGGTTTGCATGATGACTTGGTTTGCTTTCTTAGTTGGCAGGCTCTACAAGAATGGTCTTTCTTAAACTTACCAATTGGTAAGCCTCTTACTAGGTTATGTTTGTATAACTTAGCTATTATCTTAAAGTTCAGGTGACTAATTAAGGCTCCTATGCCACAATTCATTATTTTCTTGATGGGAGTTAAACAAACAAACTCCAGACTTAGCATCCCCAAAATCTACTACATAGACCTTACCTTTCTTAAGTCCAGTAAGTACTATTTGGCAAGTTACAGAGCTAACTATATGACATAAGGACTTGGTGAATACAAATGTGTATTCACCATCACACAAATGACTAATACTAATTAGATTATGTTGAAGACCTTCAACATATGCTTCCTTAGAAAAGGAGATTTCCCCGATTCTGAGCACAACATATCCTTTAGTCTGACCAGAGTGGAAGTTCCCAAAGATTACCTTAGGGCCTTCCTTGTCCTTGAGTTTTCCAACACCTCTTTTGCTCTAGTCATATGCACGAAGTATTCACTGTCTAGATACCACTGCTGGTCTGTGTTAGAAACGTCTCCTTTCTGCACATGAAATCAAACCTTAGTATAGACCCTCACTTGCTGGGGTCTCTTTCTTCTGTCATCATATGAAGCTATGAAAGAATAAGTTGTTCTTTCAGTATACCCCTTAATGTGAAGAAGTACTAGTTTATTATGCCAGCAATGTTTGACTATGTGCCCAATTTTAGAACAGCAAAAACATTTAGGAATATAAGTAGAAATAAGAGAGAGAGGTTTAAATGTTTGAAATTTATTTGTTGGGAACTTGCGTCGAGAAGAAATCGACGCATCTTTAGAGTTGCATCGAGGGGAATTCGACGTGTCTGCATAGTTACGTCGATAGTAAGTCGATGCAGAATATTAGTTGCGTCAAGTAAAATTCGACGCACCCTCATACTTGCTTTGAGTTGATGTCGACGCATATGCAGAACTCCGTTGAGTTACATTCGATGCATCTTTAAAACTGCATCGAGTTATATTCGACGCATAATTCCTTTTTCTAAGAATTTTGTAAATTTTAACTAGATTTTCTAAGGGGTGTTTACCTAGAATTCTTGTTTTATTAGTTATATCCGCCTTATTGAACACAGTGATTTTATTAGGTTTGTTATTTAATTCTTCACAAAATTCTATATTGTTATTAGTTTGTGTTACACTAGGTCTAATGAATACTATAGGGTTTTCCCAGGCAGGTTTGCCAAGGTTTATTGTGCTAGTGGATGGGTCTGCTCCTAGACCTAGGTGTTGAAATCTCATGGAGAGATTTTGTGTAATGTCTTTAAGCTTTTGACTCCTCCCATTGAGTGTCTTCCAAGGCTTTTGCCTTTGCAAGCTCTTCTTTTAGGTTAATGTTTTCAGTAGTTAATGTATCTATTTCAGTTTCTTTCATATACATCTGATTTCTTAATTTATAGTTAACTGAATACATATTGTCTTTCCTAAGGTCTTCTAGTTCTTCTTTGATAGTGTTAAGTTCCTTTTGATTGTTAATATAATCTTGACAAAAATATTTAAAACAATCCTTAAAATCTTTTGAAGAGAAATCAAATTCATCAAATATGGTTACCTGATTTTCTTTAGTAGAATCTTCTAAAGCCATTAAACAGACTTCTGCAGCTGCACTCTCTTCATCACTGTCAGATGAAGAGGAACTTGACTCAGACTCTGAGTCACTCCAGGTCTCAGCAATGAAACCTTTCCCTTTCTTCTTATTCTTCTTCCTGAAGGATTTCTTCTTGTGCTCTTTCTTGCTGCTGCTCCTGTCCCTCTGTTGCTCAGGACATTCATGGGCAATAAGCCCAGGCTTTCTGCATGAGAAGCAGATTATTTTCCTTCTTTGGAGTTTTGTCATACCTTGGTTTGCTTGAGCTCCTCTCCTTTCTTTTGGAATCCTCTGTCTTGACCCACTTTCTGAACCTTCTGACCAAGAGGTTGAACATTTCCTCTTCAGAGGTGGAAGGGCCATCATCAGCAGCCTTCAGAGCAATTGTTCTTTCCTTAGGGTTTGAGACCTTTTCTTTGGCTTCAGTCTCAGCCCTGCTTTTCAATACAAGCTCATAGGACTTGAGCTTTCCTAGCAAAGCATCCGTAGAGATTTCTTTATGGCATCTGGACTCTCTAATAACTCAGATCCTTAAATCTCATGTGCTTGGGAATCACATAAGGAGTTTGTCATTGACTTCTGTCTGAGAGATCTCCTTATCCAGACTTTTTAACTCAATAATAATAATGTTGAATCTCTCATACATTTCAGCAACACTTTCCTCACCCTTCTTTTGAAAGTCCTCATATTGGTATTTGAGAAGGGACTTTCTGTCCTTTCTTTCATCAGAGCTTCCTTCAACTAATCTGGAAAGGGATTCCCAGATATCTTTGGCTGAGTTGCACCCAACCACATTTTAGAAAATGTCATTAGACATTGTTGATACTAGAATATTCATGGCTTTGGCATCACATGTTTTTACCTTCTTTTCATCCTCAGTCCACTCTGCTCTAGGGGAAGCTTCTTGTGTCACACTATCACACTAACATCTTTTCTCACTAGTGCTGGAGGATTTGTAATAATGACATTAAAATGTCTTCATCAATAGAGTTCATATATAACTTTATTCTGGCCTTCCAGAGTGTAAACTTGTTAAGATTACACACTTATGGTCTTGTTGATGCATAGTCCTTAGAACTCATTTTCTAAAAATAATTTGATAATATGAAAATATGAGTGAGGAGATCTTTTGATCAAGGTGTTAGCCTTTTTATGATCAACCTCCCTCTGACACCAATTGAAAGTGCACAGTGTAACCTCTGAATATTCTCTAGAGGGGGGGGGGGGGGGGGGGGTGAATAGAGATTTAAATTTTTTACCATAAATATGCACACATAATAAAACTTCTAACAACTATGCAATTAGCAAATCCAATCCAGAATAAATTAAATGCAGATAACAGGAATAATAAATGGGATAACACAGAAAAGCAAGACACAAAAGAGACAAATTTTATAGTGGTTCCCCAAAATGTGGGTGCTCCACTCTTCTACCACCTTGGTAGGAATGCGTTGTAAGTGCCCAAGTCTTTTGATAAGGATACTCTTAGAACCACTGAGTCTTTTGAAAAGGAGACTCTTAGAACCACTCACTGAGTCTTTTGATAAAGAGACTCTTAGAACCACTAACTGAGTCTTTTGATAAGGAGACTCTTAGAACCAACTGAATCCTTTGGATAAGGATTCTTAGGACTCTTTACTCAGTTACAATAAGAGAAATGAGAATAAAGAGGAAGAGGAAGAAAGAATATGATTCTTCTGTTTAAATCCTTCTTCAGCTATCACTTAGGATGATGTCACTTGATGTTCATCAAGATCTGTATAAGATTAACTCTTGCTTGAGATGCAAAAGAATGCAATAGTTGTTTTTGCTTGTGATTCTGATAATCTCTGCACTCTTGATGGCTTCCAGCTATAAGAGAGAAGAAGAAGTAGTAGCTGTATTTTTGTTTCCTTTACAGAGATGTTCTCTTTTCTTGTCTGTGTTAGAACTTCAAGAGCAAGAAGCAGAAGTAGCCTAATCAATAGAAAATCCTGAATGTTATTTGTCTTCCTTCCTCTGTATAATTATTTTTTGTCAAATAGTGTCGTTGATTTGTTTTCTCTTCTGTTCTGTCCTCAGAAGGAATATTTATTGGATAATATGTATTTCTTTCTATTTCTGTTTCATAACCGGTCAATCTGATTTGAATATCTTCCAAGAATGTCTTTGTTGTCTCTTTGGAGTATTTCATTCCATTCTTGACAAAAAATGAACCGTTAGAATATTATTTATATCCTAGGATACCTTCTGGAAAAGCATCAGAAAAGACATAAAAAAATATTCCATTTCTGACTGTATTTGACGTTGCGTCGAATTCATCCCACTTCTAACCGATGCACCTCTGAGTTCTTATAGAAGAACCTTTGAAATCCATCTTAGCTCTGAATGAACTCAGATGTTGACGCTGCGTTGAATACTTATCGACGTATCCGCCGAGTTGAAAACTTGAACATTGAAATTCGTCGTCTGCGTCGAATTCTTGTCGAAGTTGCGTTGACTTCTAATATTGCTTTGGCAAGCTCTGTCTTCTGCGTCGAGTACATCTCGACATTGCGTCGACTTTAATTATAATTTGACTTCAGTCTGAGTTACTTCTACTTGTATTTGAAGTTGCTTCGACTTGTAGTTGAAGTTGCGTCTATTGGATCTTGAGGCGCCCTTAGAGGGGGGGGGGGGGGGTGAATAAGGGTTTTAGAAAACTTTAATCTTTTATAGAAAACTTTTGATATTTTATTCGAAGTAAGTTAAATCAAAAGTAAAGAGAATGAAATCAATTTTATTAAAAAAGAACAAACATGATTATCATTTATAAAATTGATTACAAAATCTGATTTCTATGACGCTAGAAATCGAAAGCGAAATATGAAATATTCTTTTTCTTTTCTATACCGACTCTTCTCACCAAGAACCGATTGGCTTTAGCCGATCTATCCCCAGATACGGCCTTAAGACGCTCGAGCCCTTCTATCCCCAAAAAGGCCTCGAGCACCCCATAGATCTACTCCCTAGAACTAGTCGCCAACACGAGGCAAATTTATGAACCGATTACAAAGATAAATATAGAATACAAATTTTAAAAACTCCCTATGAGGTAATCTGAAGGAGACACCAAAGAATCGCTGAAGATCGTTTAAGTCCAAGCATGCATTCTCCTCGTTTAGTTAGCATGTTGATCCAAGCCTCATTTGATTCCTCCTTTTGAAATTTTGTGGGAGATCCTTTGTGGTCTGGAAATACTGCCTCTGAGAATTTCTGAAGTGCTGGAATAGGGTTCTCTTCAATCAGTAGTTGGAGAAGACGAAGTCCACCAATTTATAGGACTGAAGGCTAATGTCGGTGATAAGGCTAACTCTTGACGTTGACCTAATTTGAAATTGTTTTGATGGATCGAATCTTCAAAATGGGAAGGATATTTTGTACTTTAGGAAACTTTTATTTTAGGCAACCCTAATGCTGACATTGAGGCTAATGTAGGCGTTAGGTTAGATCATTCCTTAAGTGCTCCTGGAATCACGGCTGCTTCCCACCTTCCAAAATCATCATGATGGAATCAAGAGTCAATGCCCATCATTAAGTCCTAACGTATGACGTTAAACCTCTTTCATTTTCTCAGCGGCAAGCCATCCCGTCGATCGACAAGCCATCCCGTCAATCGGCAAACCATCTCGTCGATCTCCAACACCCAGCGTTAAGTCGTAACGCCTGACGTTAGACATCTTTCATTATTTTTGCTTGTGGACAGTTCCAGGCCTATATTGCAGCAACCTAGTGTCATATCTGTTCAAACCTGCATGCTAAGAACACAATGACAAACAAGATCAAATACAAGTAGGATTTGTTCTTCTCAAATCAAAGGGATGCGAAAAACCATGTTCCAACAATCTCCCCCTTTTGATAATAACAAATCCAATATAGATAAATAAGATTTATATATAAGAGAGGTGTGTTTTTAGAAGAATATATGACACTAAGCAATGTAGAGACAATAATAAGAATTATAGATTGTTTAAGTTGTGCTCCCCCTACTTAAGTGCTCCCTCTTAGTGTATGCTCCCATAGACTAGATTTATGCTCCCCCTTAATCTAGTGAATCCTACTCCTTTAATCATTAAGATTTATCATTTTATTCTCCCCCTTTTGTTATTAGCAAAAGTGGGTGAAGTTGAAACAAAACTAGAAGAGAGAAGACAAAAGTTAGGACATAACTAAGAGAAGATTAAGAGTTTTGTTTAGGTATAAGGTAAGTCGTGATCGAGCTAAGAGAGAGAGAGAGAGTAACACAGCGGAAAAAAGATAAGGTAGGCGTGAAAGAACAACATTCCATGATTTTACCAAATGAATTCTACCACTTGCTTTGCAAATTAATTTTTAAGGAAAAATAAAACTTGTTGAAAGAGATGCAATATTGTTTGACAAGCACAAGTGAAGAAAGAGAAAAAAACTTTGAAGTAAGCATGATAAACTATGGTAAACATGAGCAAAATAGAAATGCGGAAGACAAAAACACAACAATTAAGAGTAGTATTTTTGTTATAGTTTGACCATTTCAACAATATGTCTAGACTCTTCACATTTGAGCATTTAACTTTGAAAATTTTCATAACTAATAGGCAAGCATGATTTATCATATTCAAAAAGATAATAGCTATAATGTAACCAATTCGTATTTCAAGTAAAGAAAACATTGTAGAAATCATGCATTGCAATCTAGTGCTTTTACTTAAGTTTTTAAAGAATTATGTAATTTTGCATTAGGATCCAATTCTCATGAGTAGAAGCTTTATGAAAAACAATGATGTGTCCATAAGGTGTTTGGATAACAGTATACAAGTGAAATAATCAAAACACATGACACATGTAATGAAATAGTAACAACAACATTAAGATTGTAATCTTATAATTACTTTCACACATCAAATCTAGAATAAAATTTTAAAGCACATAAATGAGTACAACTATTAAGGTTCTTCGCCCATACAATGCTCATTAAGACTTATCAGGGAGCGAAGTATTGCTTGAGGGATCACATAAGCATTTTTATAATTTTTATAATTTTTTTGTGATCCAGTGTACAAATAGAAGTGATAAAAGAGTATGTTTGCACAAGACACTTTACAATTCTTTCCAAGGTGCTCAACCTCACAATGCTCATTAAGACTTATCAGGAGGCTGAGTAGTGCTTGGTGGAGTTATCTCTTTGGCTTTTTATTTCATAATTTTTTAAGTTTGGGCCAAAGGTCTCCGAATTCACTTGTTGATGCAAACATTAGCAATTTGGAAATATTACTTCTATGTGTGCAAGAAATTTATTGTTTGAAAGATGGTGTAGGTAATTTAGATATACAATTTAATGTGTGTTAAATCTATTACACTATACAATCATGCAAGACTAAGATTATGAGCACAAGAAGATTACCAAAATAGTGAGTGTAAGAATCATTGATTAACATAAAACATTACTCATACTTAGAGGCATGCTAGGCAATCATACACAATTTTCTATAGACTATTTCATTGCACATAATCAGATTAAGGTCAAGGCATGACAAAATAAAACAATGTTAAGGAAATTGGAAATTAGAATTAGACATTGAAGAAAATCCTTGTGAGTATGCCAAAAACAATTTTTACCATTCGACATAAATGACAAAGATGTTTGCTCATGTGAAGTCTTATTGTCAAACCATAGTTTTGTAAATATTTAAAGCAAAAACAAATAATAAAAACATATTTTTGATTATTTTGAATTATTTGAATTTTTTTGTATTTTAGAGTAAAACAACCAAATTAATAACAAAATAATTTCAAATCTGAGAAAAGAAACAGAGAAATCATAATAAAAATACCAGAAACAGTGCAGTGAAATCAGAATTTCAATTTGGCAAAATGGAGCTAACACCTAACGTTAAGTACTTAACGCCCAACCAGGACACTGTTTCGTGAGATTTTTGAAAAAATATTCTCTGGAATAGGGAGTAGGTATATAGACCTTCTTAGTGTAGAAATTTTAGAGAATTTAGAAATGATTAGAAGGCTATTTAAGCATGTTTTATTAAAAAATGGCTTTTATATTTTTATTTGGCTTTCAAATATTTGTGTTTTACAATATCATTAAATCTAAAAAATGATAAAATATGCAAAACACAAGAAAAGCATGTTTGTTCAAAAACAAGAATGCATGAATAATATAATCATAAAGAGTGTACGCAAAAATATGATATAGGTATGTCCTAGATTATAATACCCTAACTATATGCCTACATACTAGCCCCGTACTAAGTAACGGATGGGCATGAGGAGCTGCACACATGCCGTAGTTGGGGTGTTAATCCCATATACACACACTAGATAACGCTCAACCTAGCACTCTTTCCCCCCAGTGCCTCGCAAGGCCCCACTAGAACCCTCCCCGGTTAAGGACAAGATATGACTTAGAGGTTAGGTCTTCTAATGCACACAATCCTACGCCCTCGCTATTGTGAGACACATAATGTGGGTGAATGATCATGGACATTCTAAGCATTTTGTACTATGGAAACAATTTGTAAACTATAGCTTTTTATGAGAGATTGATTTCTAATTATATTTTAAAGCAACATAGTTACTATGAGTTTTAACTTTTAATTGTTCTACTTTAAGATGGATTTATTATGGCATTATTAGACAACTAGCATGAATGATAATATTTATTAATTGATAATGCTAGAATGATGAGTTTGAATGTAATGTTACGTCATAAGATTAATAGAGTTAATGTTGCATGTATTCAAAAATAGTGTTTCAATTTTTAGACCTAGAATAAAGTGATGATTCTATTTGATTTGCTCTTATTAGTATAAAGATGATTCTAGGGTTTACATATAGGTGAGATACATGGACACACAAAACATATTTCATTCACATTATCATGATCACAAACCATATGTTGGAAGCAAAGGATCTTTTGTAGTTATGTTTCATATTTGAATTAAAAGATCTTTTGATTTGCATGATTATTTTAAGCTTTCATTAGTTTAAACACATAGAAATTTAGATACTCATATTTTTATTCATAATGATGTAAGTATTTAAAATAAAACAATTCATATTCATCCATTTCAACATATTAAGGAGAAAGATTGTAAGGTGAAAATGAATATAGTGAGAAAGTATTTTGGGTTATTTTTGAATGGTTTTATAAAATTTCTCTTTGATTATTGAATATTATCAAACCATGTATATATATAATTTTTTGAAAACATAGTAATAATTGTTTTCTTTTTCGGTCATTGCAAGAATACGCATGAGTCTATAGTTAATTTGATCTTTGCTAGGTTTTAGTTGGACTTAGCAATTTAGAGTGGATCTTGGACTTCCCGAGGTCTACCCGTGAAGGGTTCGCACCGGTACTAGGAGATGTGATGGGGTGACATCCTAAACCTCCATTTCTCAAGATATTTAAGTGTTATTGGTTGCTACCCATACTAAATATTTAAAATTTATAGACTCAAAAATTGTCGAAAAAGAAAAATTGAGATAACTTTTAAACAGAGTTGAATTTTGGCAATTTTAAGCTAGTTTGCCATTGCATAGATCTTCTCGACCTCGTTCTGAAAAGCTATTGTGGGCGAGATTCTGATAAGCGGATCAAAAGTTATGATCGTTTGAAGTTTGGGTCAAAATCTCGCATATTTTTGTAAATTTGATTTTGGTTTTTGATTAAAAACATATGATTTTTGCGATTTTTCAATTCCAATTTTTCATGATTATGATAAAACATGTTAGAGGCTATCAAATGACACAATGATATTAAATAAATAATCAACCACTTGTGCATTTTATACATTTAGCCTAAGACCCCTAATTTTCCTTTAAATCCCCTTTTTTGACAATTATTTTATTTGTCTTGATAATATAAAAAAAACTTTAGCACTTAATTTATAATGATGATATAAGTCTTTTAAAGGTAATAGATTTAGAAGGTTAAAGATAAAAGGGATAGATAAGTCACTTGAGAGATGTTATGACTTTTATTCAATTTCATTCACTTTGATTCATTAATGAATTTGTGGCTTAATGTGTGAAAGTCATATTACATGTTATACAAAGTGACCATATCATGATGGTTAAAATAAAGAAAAAACAAACTAAACAGAAGTTTAAGCATATCATGAAGTAGAGTTGATGATATTTTATATTTACTTATTTCTACTTCATGCATTTGTATGATACCTAATGAATATGAGATTTTGGTATCCAAAGGGGACCAAGTGGGATGGTTCCTCTGGGTACCCAAATACATCGTGTTTGTTTTTGGGGAGATGGAAATGAATGAACCCTTTTGAGTGGAGTTTGTTTTTCATCTTTAACTTTGGGTCTCCATTCAAACATTGGTTTGATATTATTTTTATGCATCAAATTTCCATTATGATTGTCTTTATTTTGAAGAGTGTAATTGTAATAATGATTGAAAATATTTTTCATAGGAAATTTGTGCACTTCTATTTTTAAGTTGGGAGAAGAATGATTTTGTAAATAATAGTGTTTGGGATTTTGATTTACAAATACTTTGTGTTCCTTACTCCCATTTTTAGGTTTAGTCATGATATTTATATTCATATTCAACTTGTTTTTAGATATTACTTGATATTGTGAATTTATGTATTGTGAAGTTTTATTCATAATTTTCATAAGCAAGTTGATTTTTGTTTTTAATTCATCATTCTTGATCTTAAGATTATGTCTACCTTTGTTATAGGCTATTGTGCTATTTTTAAGAGTGGACACAATAGAGTCAATATGAGTTTGATAATTATTTCTTAATTCTTCAAATGTTTCATCCATCTCTTTAATTTCAATTTTATAAGTTTTGCGCATAGCACAATTATTTTTCAAGGATGAATTTTCTAAACATAATCTTTCATTTTGTTCTTTTACAAAAATAACTTCCTTTTCAAGTACTTTGTATTTTTCTTTTAATTCATTATAATCAATACAGGGTGTAATATTTTCAAATAAAGAGACATGGGTATAACTAGATAAATAGGAATTTGATTCTACATTAACTTTTGTTTTTAAACCTTTATTTTCTAAGCGTAATTGTTTATTAGCATTTTTTAATTTCTTAATTTTGCGCTTTGTAGTTTGTAGCAATTGTAATGTAGAAATAGAATTACACACAATAAGAGATTTTGATTTCCTTACAATGCTTGTGGATGAGGCAAGATTTGAACATATAGTTCTTTTGACATCTTTTTGGCACTCCTCTTCCGAAGATAAGATTTCTTCTTCTCTTCCACTTGATGTGCACTCCATTGATCCATCCCGTGAGGAGCTTTCTTGACTATTTGTGCAAGCTTGTATATTCTCCAGTTTTTGTGATTGTTTTACACCTATAGAAGGAGAATCATAAGTTCTTTCAAGGAAATTCCAAATCTCATATGCGGTAGGTAAAATATAAATAAGTTTGAAAATATTTTGATCTAACGCACAAAATAAACTATTTATAGATTTTGCATTTAAAATTATTTCATTTCCTGTTAGTACGCTAGGTGACTTTTCAATAGTAATATTCCAAATTTTTTCATCTAAGGCTTTAAGAAAAAATTTCATTAATATTTTCCACCCTTTATAATTTTTGCCCATAAATAAAGGTGGTGATAATACTTTTTCATTTATATTAAAATTTTCCCCACAAGTAGAAGCAAGATCATGATCAAGAGACGCCATTATTCCCGATTGTTAAGCCGATTTGGAATAACGTGGCTCTGATACCACGTGTTGGATCTTGAGGCGCCCTTAGAGGGGGGGTGAATAAGGGTTTTAGAAAACTTTAATCTTGTATAGAAAACTTTTGATATTTTATTCGAAGTAAGTTAAATCAAAAGTAAAGAGAATGAAATCAATTTTATTAAACAAGAAAAGACATGATTATCATTTATAAAATTGATTTCAAATTCTGATTTCTATGGCGCTAGAAATCGAAAGCGAAATATGAAATATTCTTTTTGTTTTCTATACCGACTCTTCTCACCAAGAGCCGGTTGGCTTTAGTCGATCTCTCCCCAGATACGACCTCAAGCCGCTCTAGCCCTTCTATCCCCAAAAAGGCCTCGAGCACCCCATAGATCTACTCCCTAGAACTAGTCGCCAACACGAGGCGAATTCCTCCCTAAGTCCTACCCAGACCTAGTCACCAACACGAGGCGAATTTATGAACCGATTACAAAGATAAATATAAAATACAAATTTAAAAACTCCCTATGAGGTAATCTGAAGGAGACACCGAAGAATTGCTGAAGATTGTTGAAGTCCAAGCATGCATTCTTCGCATTGAGTTAGCGTGTTGATCCAAGCCTCCTTTTATTCCTCCTTTTGAAATTTTGTGGGAGATCCTTTGTGGTCTAGAAATATGGCCCTCTGAGAATTTCTGAAGTGATGGAATAGGGTCTCTTCAATCAGTAGTTCGAGAAGACGAAGTCCACCAATTTATAGGAATGAAGGCTAATGCCAGCATTAAGGCTAACGCCAGGCGTTGACCCAATTTGGAATTGTTTTGATGGATCAGATCTTCAAAACCGGAAGGATTTTTGTATTTTAGGAAACTTTTATTTTAGACAACCCTAACGCTGGCGTTGAGGCTAACGCTGGCGTTAGGTCAGATCATTCCTAAAGTGCTCCTGGAATCACGGCTGCTTCCCAGCTTCCAAAATCATCATGATGGAATCAAGAGTCAACACCCAGCGTTAAGTCCTAACGTCTGGCGTTAAACCTCTTTCATTTTCTTAGCGGCAAGCTATCCCTCCGATCTGCATGCCATCCCATCGATCGGCAGACTATCTCGTCGATCGCCAACGCCCAGCGTTAAGTCGTAACGCCTAGCGTTAGACATCTTTCATTATTTTTGCTTGTGGACAGTTCTAGACCAACATTGCAGCAACCTAGTGTCATATCTATTCAAACCTGCATGCTTAAAACACAATGGAAAACAAGATCAAATACAAGTAGGATTTTTTATTATCAAATCAAAGGGATGTGGAAAACCATGTTCCAACAGCGTCGACTTCTATTCGACGCAATTTTAACTCAACTAAATTTTGTGCTCGATTTGGGTTTGTTCTAACACTCTAGTGTGAGGGTGATATCCTTGGACATCTAATGACAAATTTACCCTTTCTATACAACATGGGTAATACATCCTAGATTATGAAATCACTTTAAGATAATTTGTAAGATAAACTACAAGTGTTTTTCCCAATAACATTTATAATGATGACGAATCTCTCATACATTTTAACAACATTTTCTTCAGTCTTCTTTTGAAAGTTTTCATATTGGGATATGAGAAGGGACTTTCTGTCCTTTCTTTCATCTGAGCTAACCTCAACCAGTATGGTCAAGGATTCCCATATTTCTTTTGCTGAGTTATAGTCAGCCACCTTCTGGAATATATCATCTGACATAGTTGGCACTAGAATGTTCATTGTCTTGGCATCACATGCCTTTGGCTTCCTCTCAGCATCAGTCCACTCTGCTCTAAGGACAAGTTCTTGTGTCACAGTCCCACTTGCATCTTTTCTAACTGGGACTGGAGGACCTGAAACAATAACATCAAATATTTCCTCATCAATGGAGTTCATGTAAAGTTTTATTCTTGCCTTCCATAATGTAAACTTATTCAGATTACAGACTGGTGGTCTTGTGGATGCATAATCCTTAGAACTCATTTTCTGAAAATAAATTTTAAAATATAAAGTTTGAGTGAGATGATCTGTTGATTAAGGTGTTAACATTTGTATAATAAACCTCCCTCTGATACCAATTGAAAGTGCACAGTGTGTCCTCTGAGTATTCTCTAGAGGGGGTGAATAAAGTTTTAAAACTTTTTTTATTTATTATGCACTACACAATAAAACACTTCTAACAACTATGCATTCATCTATCCAACACAATAAAACAAGCACATAATGCAGACATAAAGTAAATGGACAACACAAAAAATCACAGCACAAATGAGACAAGAGCTATAGTGGTTCCCCAAAATATGGGTACTCCAATCTTCTACCACCTTGGTAGGAATACATTATCCAGTGCCCGAGTCTTTTGATAAGGAGACTCTTAAAACCACTGAGTCTTTTAATAAGGAGATTCTTAGAACCAACCACTGAGTCTTTTGACAAGGAGACTCTTAGAACCACTGAGTCTTTTGGTATGGACACTCTTAGAACCAAACTAGATCTTTTGGTAAGGAGATCTTGAACCAACTGAATCGTTTGGAGAGGGATTCTAAGGACTCTTTACTCAAATTACAATAAAGAAAGAAAGAGTAAAAGGGAGAAGAAGAAGGTGAAGAAGAATCTTCTGGTTGAATCCTCCTTCAGTAATCACAGAGGATTCAGGTACTTTGTGTAGTTGATTGATCTCTACTTCAATAGATAAGTCCTTGCTGAGAGAGAGAGAAATGCAAGGACTGTTCTAGCTTTGATCTACAGAATCTCTGCATTTCTGTAGACTTCTTGTTATAAGAGAAGAAGAGGAAGAAGCCTTTGAATGATTCCTGTACAGAGATTTGTTGTACTGTCTGAGAGATAGCTTTAGGGAGAAGGAGATGGAAGAATAAAGGAATTGATGTTGTTCTGAATTGTCCTCAATGTCCTTATTATTCTGTCGAATAGTGTTTGAATTCATGTCCTCATATATTGTATCCCTAATAGGACTGTCCAAGGGATAATAATATTCTCCTTCTATTTCTGTTGACTACCTGTCAATTCCTTTTTGAATATCTTCTAGAAATGTCTTTATTATGTCTCTGGTGTCGTTCTTTCCATTCTTGGTTATAAACGACCTATTAGAGATCAAATCAATTCAATTCAATGGATAGCCTCTGAATCATCTTTAGAAAAGAATAAAGAAGATATTCTAATTCTGTCTGTATTCGACGTTGCGTCGAATACATTTGTCTTCTTATCGATGCACCTCTGAGTTCTAATGGAAACTGCTTTGAAATCCTCCTTAGTTTAGAAATGGACTCTGCAGTCGACGTTTCGTCGAATACTTATCGGCGTATCCATCGAGATGAAATCCTGAACTCATAGATCTTCCTTCTGCGTCGAATGTAAGTCCAAGCTGCATTGACTTCAAATGCTGCTTCGACTGACTTTGTCTTCTACGTCGAGTACATTTCGATGCTGTGTCGGCTTCAACTTATACATCGACTTCTATTCGACGCAGATTTAACTCAACTGAATTTTGGACTCTTTTTAGACTGGTATTTGACACCCTAATGAGAGTGTGACATCCTAAGAATCTATTGACCAAATTACCCTCTCTATACAACATGGGTAATGAATCCTAGATAATGAAATCATTTGTATAATTTGTAAGATAATTCAAAGGATGTTTTTCCCAACAAGCTCTCTATGGACGATGATGTCGAACACCTTTATCTTGGTCTCTGGATGAGTACCCTAAAGCACTAGGTGTCAAGTACATAGAAGATACCACTGCAACGATAAGATTGATCCAAAAGAGGATGCTTGAAACACAAAGTAGGCAAGCAAAGTATTATGATGCTCGCCATTATCTTGTGGATCTCAGTATATGAGATTTTGTTTTCTTAAAAATTATGCCCATGCATGGAATTTCTCGGACCAGGTGACATAAGAAGCTTAATCATCATTATTTGGAACCAACCCGATCATAGAACATATCGGGTTTGTAGTATATCAGTTAGCCCTACCACCAGAAATAGGAAACATGCATGGTGTCTTTCCCGTCTCATCGCTGCGACGAGTCCTAAGACAACCTGATCATCATCTTCATGCACCTCTGGTGCTTGTGCAATCTGACAGATCGATGCAGATAAAATCCATACAGATTGTTAATTCCAAGACAAAGAACATGTGAAATAAGACAATAACTATGGTTAAGATATTATGGTCAAACTGCGGATGTGACGAGTATACTTGGGAGCCAGAGCACCTTGTTAGAGAAAAGTACCCGGAACTCTTTTCCCGGGTAACGTTACACCTTCTTTAAAAACATCTACTTTAAGTAATTTTCGAGAACGAAATTCTTCTTATTTTTATTGGATTGTAAGATCCCGATTTTTAATTGGGTCACAAGGACCCTAGCTGATCAAAGTAAGGTTACCCGACCACCTGTTACCCTAGATTTTTGTCAGTTGTGCGAAAGCGACTTTTAAAGTAACGTTGTTCGACACAACAACCCTGAAATGTCATTTGAGCAAATGAGCTTAGAATTGACTTTTGTCTGTTGTATTGGACTTATTTGACCTGTACGAGTGCAACACAACTCATTTTGTTTGAAGCTGAGATCGTTTATCGAAAGTGACAGTTATAAGTAATGTTGTTCGACTCAACGATCCTGAAATATCATTATGAGGAAATGAGTTCATAATTGACTTATGTCAGTTGCGTTAGACTCGTGTTATCCGTACAAGGGCACCGCAACTCGTTTCGTAAAAATTCGAGATTGTTTAGCAAAAATGACCGTTTTATGTAACGTCGGTCGACACGATTACCCCGAAATTACTTTTTTGAGCAAACTCGGAATTGATTCTAGCCTGTAGCATTGGACTCGTATGGTTGATACAAGTCCAACGGTTCTCAGCTTGTTTCGCTCAATTTTGATGTTGTTTGGTCGATTAAATAAAAATAAATCTCGTAAAATTATACAGCGTCTAGAAAAGCGCGAACGTTGAATTCGACCCTATCTCCAAGACTAGCTCCAAGCCCCTCTAACCCATCCAAGGCAACCAATCAATGCTCCTAACCACTGAGAGGTACAACCACCCCCCCCAGAAAGCAGTTGACCCCTTGACCCAACTAGGGTTAGGCTAACCCTAACCCTACTCGGGTAACTTGACCGAGAAGGAAGAGAGGGGAGGGGCTCTCCTCCGCCTCTATTTAAGAGCCTCTACCCCCTCTCAGATGGAAGCACACCCCAAACCCAGCTCAAATGATCCACCCCCTACCGGAGCACTAGCTCGCTGGAGAAGTCAGACCGAGCCCTCAACACCTCCCTCGCCACCTTCATGGCCAACCCACCAGAGACCTCCAGGAGGACCTCCAATGAGATGGATCTCTAGCTACTCCATCTCCTCCTCTTTAATCTCGAAGACGACCTGCAATGCGCTCCGACCCCCGGAGCGCCGCCGCCACCCGAGCACTATTTTAATCTCAGGTTGAGGTCGAGCAGGGTGAACCTCCTAGTGCTCCCCTGAGCTGCTGGGAGGTCGTAAGATAAGGCGGCAGTGCCGCCGGAGAACAGAGCTCCGACGGAACACATGTCCTGCTCGTCTTTAAATATGGTCTCCGACGACCGTCAGGCGGCGCTAGGCCGTTGGAAGGGGTGCTAGCCCCCGGAGAGTCGGTCGGGCGTGGCGGCGAGGCAAAACAACGACCTGCCGACAGTGGCAAGAGCCTGCCAGCTCTCAGTGATCACCTCCACACAGCCGTTGTCCGATCTCAGGGATGAGATCAGACGTCCCAGATAACCTTAAAAAGGGCGAGCCCATAATTGGCTCCCATAGAGGGTCTGAGGTCGATCCGTTGTGGGACCGTTGTTTCCTTGCGGTTTGGCTCAATCTCAGCCAGACCCAGTACACTAAGATTCGTGCAGAGGCGATTTAGTCCAAATAGTAGTGTTTCTAATTTTTGAAAGCCGATTGTTTGCTCGAAATTAAAAGTGTTGAACATAAAAGTTGTCTCACAACAAGGGACATTTATTGTAAAAATTTCAGTATTTTCGGAATAATTTAAGTATTTATTATCAATTAAAAATACCAAAAAATTCCACTATTATGAGATAAAATTCTGTGAATTTTTTTCCAGCAGGGTAATGTTGATTCACATGAACAAAAAATTTTCGTGATTTAAAATTGTTGCGGGTCGCTCAACGTTCTTTCAGACCGGGCGAATCGAACCGTCTTAGCCCGAGAGTGAACCGAGCGCGCAAGCAGTCACAGAGAGAACGAACAGGTGGCAAGAAGACGTTTTTACCATGGAAAACCCGGAAAGGGTGAAAAACCACGTGGTCGGATCGGCGCCGACCAAATTTCACTAAGTTGTGGAATGTTACAAGTAATGATGCGAGAATCGGGAGCGACAGGCCGCTCCCGTTACAATTGCAGTTGAATGAAGGTCTCTGAGGGTGACAGGCCACCTCTCAGAAAAACTAACTACTTTTCTCGTCCAGGAAGTCTTCAAAGTCCGCAGGAGATCTTCAAGCGACGATGGGGGTCTTGAAGCGACGAAGGAGGTCTTCGAAGGTTGAAGGAGATCTTCGGGTTCCGTAGGAGATCTTCGAATGCTGAAGGAGATCTTCGGGTTCCGAAGGAGATCTTCGGGTTCCGAAGGAGATCTTCGAATGCTGAAGGAGATCTTCGGGTTTCGAAGGAGATCTTCGGGTTCCGAAGGAGATCTTCGAATGCTGAAGGAGATCTTCGAGTTCCGAAGGAGATCTTCGAATGCTGAAGAAGATCTTCGAGAGAATTCCAGAGAGCTCTCTCCAATCCAGAAAAACCAAGTCCTTTGAAATGAAGCCTGAGGTTCCTTTTATAGCTTTTGAGGGTGGTTAGGGTGGTTAGGACGGCTATCCGCACACCATAACTAATTTATGCGCTATATGCACATTTATCACGAATATGGCTATGCGCACACCAGTTTGTATAGTTTTTAGGATGATATGTATTCATATGACGGATATAGTTACGCGCACACCATAACCATATTATTTGCTAGTCGCAGACCGTATGCCCACTTATTATGAATACGACTATGTGCACACCAATTTGTATAGTTTTGGGATAATATGCATTCATATGATGGATATGGTTAAGCGCACACCATAACCATATTATTTGCTATATGCAGACCGTATTGGAAGATTTTACTATTTACACCCCCATGATGTGGAGTTTTACTATTTGCACCCCATGATGTGGAGTTTTACTATTTGCACTCCATGATGAGTGGTTACAGGTCTAGGGAGGTTTAGCTTGGTCGTCCTCATTTTCTCGGCCGAATGAGGCGAGAGAGGTCGGACGAGCGCGTCCGTTGGTCAAGGGAGGCCGACTGGGGACGAGACGAGAGGGGCCGGAGAATGCGCCCGACGGCGAGGGAGGCCGACCGGCACTGCGTCCACCGCGCGGCCGTGCGCGGTGCCGGGCGGTACGGCGCGCGCTAGCGCGCGATATCGCCCGCGCGGTGCCGGGCGCGCGGTGTCGCGCGGCGCGAGGCGCGCGGTACCGCGCTGTGCCGGGCGCGCGGTGCCGCGCGGCCGGGGGTGCCGCGCGGTGCCGCGCGGTCGCGCGGGCAGGGGTGCCGCGCGGTCATGCGGTGTCGTGCGGCCGTGCAGTGCCGCGCGGCAGCGGGATGCCGCGCGGCCGGGCGGTGCCGCGCGGCCGTGCGGTGCCGTGCGACCGAGCGCGGAGCCGCGCGGCTGCGCGGTGCCGCGTGGCCTCGTGGCCGCGCATGGTGCTGTGCGTGGCTTGGCGCGGTGGTTGCGGTGGTTGCGGCGGTTGCGATTATGGGCGGTTTTCTCCTCTTTCTTGCCCATGCCTCCACCATCTTAGTGGGGAGTGGGGTTTTTGGCTAAATGCAACCCGGATTTCTCTACAAAATGGATGAGGACCCATCAATTGCCCTCCAAATCCTCGGAGTTCTTTATTGTTGCTTGAGGATGTGCGAGGATTTTGTAATCTTTTGGTGTGATCTGGGCGTTGCGGTGAAGCTGGAGAAGTCCCGTGCTGAAGTTCGTACGGAGAAGGCCCTTGTGAGGGGTTCGGCTCATTTGTTGGAGGATTTGTGAGCTACAGTAACTCGTCTTGGGGCCAAGTTGGTGTCTTTGAAGGCGGAGGTGGAACGCCTTATTTCGCCGGAGCGGGCTGTCGAGCTGAAGGCTGTTGGCGGGTTGCGTTGTTTGTACAACAGTTCTTGTTTTCAGCTCTTATAGTAGTGGAGTTTTTGCGGTGTTTGTACCAATGTTTGCTTGGCAAACTATGTTCTTCTCTCATGGGGTTGGCATTTAGAGGACGAGACCCGGGTGGTGTCGGAACCTACTACGTGGGCGAATGGCGAGCGATTCGAGCCGGGTAGTGGGAGGTTCGCTTAACCGGCCTGGGGGATGTCGTTGATAGTATCGGTGAAGGGCAGACGCTTTGAATTGTTTGCGAGCGCGAGAGGGGCAGGCCCTGGCGACGCATTTTAGAGGACGAGACTCGGGTGGTGTCGGAACCTACTACGTGGGCGAATGGCGAGCGATTCGAGCCGGGTAGTGGGAGGTTCGCTTAACCGGCCTGGGGGATGTCGTTGATAGAAGCGGTGAAGGGCAGACGCTTCGAACCGTTTGCGAGCGCGAGGGGGGCAGGCCCTGGAGACGCGATTTAGAGGATGAGACCCAGGTGGTGTCGGAACCTACTACGTGGGTGAATGGCGTGCGATTCGAGCCGGGTAGTGGGAGGTTCGCTTAACCGGCCTGGGGGATGTCGTTGATAGAAGCGGTGAAAGGCAGACGCTTTGAACCGCTTGCGAGCGCGAGGGGGGCAGGCCCTGGCGACGCATTTTAGAGGACGAGACCCAGGTGGTGTCAGAACCTACTACGTGGGCGAATGGAGAGCGATTCGAGCCGGGTAGTGGGAGGTTCGCTTAACCGACCTGGGGGATGTAGTTGATATTACAACAATTGGCGTTTCTTGCAGTTGATCTTAACTGTGTTTGAATAGCAGAGCTTGAAGCAGAGAAAGCATTTCGAAATTTAACACACAATAGTTCTTGCGTAAGCATAGGCTTACGACTTGTCTAGAATAACTATTACAAATAAGAGTTCTTAAAGACAATTTGACAACTTTGGAATATAGTAAGACATTTCTGCCCAATTCCTAGCTCCTTTTGGGGCTTCAGGTTCTGGATGTGGTGGCGCACAGGGCGGCTCCTTGTCCAGGCTCCATTTGTTGCAGATAGCACGCGCGTGCTGCTTCCTGGTTTCCACGAACAACTCCAATTCCCCCTGGGGTGACAAACTTCATTGCGAGGTGTGGGATGGACTGGATAGCTCCAAATAGGGCCTACAACGGTCGACCGAAAATCGCGTTGTAAGGCGATTCTGTCTCGATTACCACGAACTGCACGTCGCGGGTAGACCTCCTAGGGAAATCTCCTAGGGTAACAGGGAGAGTGATGGTTCCTTTAACCGGGACAGGACTGCCGTTGAAGCCATAGATTGGTCTAGAAGCTGGTTGGAGACTTTCCGGTAGGATCTTCATGCTGAGGAGAGCGGTCATGAACATGACGTTGACGGAGCTGCCGTTGTCTACCAATATCCGTTTGACGCGGAAGCTGGGGTTGCCGATCTCTGCGCTGATGACCAATGGATCTTGGTGCGGGATAAGCAGTCCCTTTAAATCTTCATCCCCGAAGCTGATTGTCTCTGCCGGCAGGGTAATGGAATTTACGGTGGGGAACGGGACACTTGAGATGGTTTCCACCACCCCTACTACTTGTCTGTCGCCCTGCGCGCCTTGTCGAGCAGGCAGTTGTTCTCTGTTTGCGGGATGATTTTGCGTCTGGTCCTGTAAGAACCTTCCGAGGATACCTTGTCGAATGAGACGCTCTATCTCGTCTTTGAGTTTGATGCATTCCTCGGTGGTGTGTCCTGCACCTCGGTGGAACTCGCAGTACTTTGACTGATTTCCCCTGCCCTGGGGAAGTTCTCTTGGCCTTTATAGTGCCGGGTTATCCTGTATTGCGTAGAGTACGTTTGTGCGGGAGGTATTGAGCGGTGCATACTCCTGGTAGGTTCTGGGGGGGCCTGTTCTCAGGACGGTCTTGCTGACGTAAATTTCCTTGGCGCTCCTCTTGCTGCTTCGGGACTGGCTCTTCTCTCTTCCTCTTTACCACTCCTTCAAATTGTCGTCGGTGAGCTTCGATCGCTTCGTCCGCCGCTATCTGTGCCTCCACTCGGTGCACCAGATCTGGATAGCTTGGTACTGTCTCCCTCATCAGAGCGGAGTAAAATCCGCTTGGGCGAAGTCCCCCAGGAAAATGCCGCGCAGAAGCTCGGGATCAACCCCTGGGATTTGTCGCGCCTCGGCCGTGAAGCGAAGGAAAAAGCCCTTGAGGGTCTCTCCTTTGTTATGGCGAATCCCTGAAAGATGTGAGGGATCTCGAACGATTCTTCGGTTAGCGACGAACTGGTCCGTAAACTGCTGTGTGAGCTCGGTGAAGTTGTTGATGGATCCATCCAGCAGGGAATGAAACCAAGTGCGTGCCTTCCCCCTGAGTGTTGCCGGAAACACTTGGCAGAGGAGCTGATCAGCGGCGTTGTAGATTCGCATGATGGTGGTAAAATGGTTGACGTGCTCTAGGGGATCGTCCGTCCCATCGAATGTCTCGATGTTGGGAAGCTTGAAGCCGTGCGGAATTGGATGGTCCAAGATTTGTTGTGTGAGCGGGGAGCCGCGACGTAGGGGGCGGCGGGCGAAGATGCCCCGGCGTCCGGCCTATCCGTACTCTTCAGCTATCACGTCGCGTATCTCCTCGCGAGTGGGCCTTCCTATGGATTGTTCGACTCCTATCCCTCCTTGCTGGTGGTGGAGGGGTTCTCCTCTAGCTCCCCTAGCGGGGCAGACTGGATGCGCGGAGCTGGCAGCGTCCGAGTATTCTTCTTCGTATGTTTCTCCTTCTTGAGCAGCTTCTCCCAATGGAGCGTGATCAGGGACCAAGGGAGGCAGGATGATTGGAGCGGCAGGTGGAGCAGGACCTTGCGGGGCTCCGAGGTTTCTGAGAAGAGCCAGCATTTCAGTTTGCTGCTCTTCCATCTGGCGTATACGCCTTTCTAGCGCGGCAACGGGCGCTAAAGGGACTTCTTCGGCAGGAGGTGCGTTGATGAGTGAATGGGATGGAGCGGGATCGACGCGTCCTTCAGGGATGAAAACATCAGTGGTGCGAGCACTTCTTCTTGCCATTGCTGTCAGTCACGAGTGTTGCCGCGAGGAGAATACTGTCTTCGAAAAGCTTTTGCAGAGTTTGGGGAACACCTTTCCCACAGACGACGCCAAACTATTGCGGGTCGCTCAATGTTCTTTCAGACCGGGCGAATCGAACCGTCTTAGCCCGAGAGTGAACCGAGCGCGCAAGCAGTCACAGAGAGAACTAACTGGTGGCAAGAAGATGTTTCTACCGTGGAAAACCCGGAAAGGGTGAAAAACCACGTGGTCGGATCGGCGCCGACCAAATTTCACTAAGTTGTGGAATGTTACAAGTAATGATGCGAGAATCGGGAGCGACAGGCCGCTCCCGTTACAATTGCAGTTGAATGAAGGTCTCTGAGGGTGACAGGCCACCTCTCAGAAAAACTAAGTACTTTTCTCGGCCAGGAAGCCTTCAAAGTCCGCAGGAGATCTTCAAGCGACGATGGGGGTCTTCAAGCGACGAAGGAGGTCTTCGAAGGTTGAAGGAGATCTTCGGGTTCCGTAGGAGATCTTCGGGTTCCGAAGGAGATCTTCGAATGCTGAAGGAGATCTTCGGGTTCCGAAGGAGATCTTCGAATGCTGAAGGAGATCTTCGAGTTCCGAAGGAGATCTTTGAATGCTGAAGAAGATCTTCGAGGGAATTCCAGAGAGCTCTCTCCAATCCAGAAAAACCAAGTCCTTTGAAATGAAGCCCTGGGGTTCCTTTATAGCTTTTGAGGGTGGTTATGGTGGTTAGGACGGCTATCCGCACACCATAACTAATTTATGCGCTATATGCACATTTATCACGAATATGGCTATGCGCACACCAGTTTGTATAGTTTTTAGGATGATATGTATTCATATGATGGATATAGTTACGCGCACACCATAACCATACTATTTGCTAGTCGCAGACCGTATGGCCACTTATTATGAATACGGCTATGTGCACACCAGTTTGTATAGTTTTGGGATAATATGCATTCATATGATGGATATGGTTATGCGCACACCATAACCATATTATTTGCTATATGCAGACCGCATTGGAAGATTTTACTATTTACACCCCCATGATGTAGAGTTTTACTATTTGCACCTCATGATGTGGAGTTTTACTATTTGCACTCCATGATGGGTGGTTATAGGTTTATGGAGGTTTAGCTTGGTCGTCCTCATTTTCTCCGCCGAATGAGGCGAGAGAGGTCGGACGAGCGCGTCCGTTGGTCAAGGGAGGCCGACTGGGGACGAGACGAGAGGGGCCGGAGAATGCGCCCGACGGCGAGGGAGGCCGACCGGCACTGCGTCCACCGCGCGGCCGTGCGCGGTGCCGGGCGGTACCGCGTGTGGTGCCGGGCGGTACCGCGTGCGGTGCCGGGCGGTACCGCGCGCGCGCTAGCGCGCGATATCGCCCGCGCGGTGCCGGGCGCGCGGTGTCGCGCGGCGCGAGGTGCGCGGTGCCGAGCGGTGCCGGGCGCGCGGGCGCGCGGTGCCGCGCGGTGCCGGGCGCGCGGTGCCGCGCGGCGCCGGGCGCGCGGTGCCGCGCGGCGCCGGGCGCGCGGTACCGCACCGTGTCGGACGCGCGGTGCCGCGCGGCCGCGCGGCCGGGGGTGCCGCGCAGTGCCGCGCGGTCGCGCGGTGTCGTGCGGCCGTGCGGTGCCGCGCGACCGCCCGGCCGCGGGATGCCGCGCGGCCGGGCGGTGCCGTGCGGTGCCGTGCGGTGCCGTGCGGTGCCGTGCGACTGTGCGGTGCCATGCGGCCGCGCGCAGAGCCGCGCGGCTGCGCGGTGCCGCGCGGCCTCGTGGCCGCGTGTGGTGCCGCGCGTGGTTTCGCGTGGTGGTTGCGGCGGTTGTGGCGGTTGCGGTTGCGGTTATGGGCGGTTTTCTCCTCTTTCTTGCCCATGCCTCCACCATCTTAGTGGGGAGTGGGGTTTTTGACTACATGTGTAACATCCCCAAAACAACTAGACCCCTAAGATGCATTTTGTCATGACAAGGTCATGGCATTGCTCTAAGAGACCAAAATGAGCCAAGGAGACCCCATGAATTTCATAAGTTAAGGAGGAATACACATTGGTGTGCATTTAGCAAAGACTAACACCCTAGACCAGAGGTGACCAAAAGACTCCAATGAGTCAACATAACCTCATCATGACCCCTAAGACATCTAAGAAGGTGGGTAGACCTCATAGGGACCCTTGGGGCCAACCAAATTGGTCAAATTGACCAAAAGTCAACCTTGAGCTATCCCAGGTCAAACCCCCATGAATAAGGGCAATTGAACTCCAAATGATCAAATTGGACCCACCCTCATATGGCAACCTCCCTAGGGGACCTAATGGACCCAAAAGCCCCATCATAGGGCCATCAATTTGGGGAAATTGGGCCAACTTCTAAAAAACCCCAAATTGACCTACCCAAATTAATCTCCAATTGAGCTAGTGTGATCAAATTGATCACCCATAAACACTAAGGGGAGTGAAAGAGACTCAAATGAACCAAGGTGCCCAGTCAATTTTGGAAAATTAGGGCAAAATACCCAAATTGCCCCTAGAGGCAAACAAGTGCAATCAAGCCCCAATTGACCCCACCTTGACTCAATTCCTTTGGAGTAGGTCCATAGGGCCTTAGGGAGTAATGTGGGTCAGTCACATTTGGTGGTGTGAGATTAAATCAAGCCCCAAACCCAAAACCCCCAAATTGGCCTATTTGGGTCAAGTGAGCCCAAAGCTCAAATCACGTGGGCTTAACCAACCCCATGACTCCCAATAACCAGCCCTCATGATAACTGAACCCAAAGACCTCTGGAAATTCGAAATGGAGAGATTGATTGCAAGGAATTTGGGTTTGAAATGGGGGAAAAAGACAAAGAAAGCATGGAGGAGGGAATTGGGGAATGGGTGCCAAATGGCACCCCATTTTCATTCCCCAAGCTCTTCTCTCAGCAGGAGGATTAATTCCCAGCAGTTATACAGCTTGATTAGTGACCTGCCATTGGCTGGGAAAGAGGTGGAGCATGGCCGAACCATGTCTTGTTGAGATCACCATTAATGGCTACTTCACTTACACACCACCTCAGCCCCATTAGAGACTCGGAACACCTTCACGGAGCCGAGGGAAGAAGAAGCCCCAGCCTTCTTGAAGGAATCATGTACTGGATAGGGATATCAGCAAGGGTCCTCTAATGGAGGTGGTCGGCCATGGAGTCGAGAGAAACAGCCCTCCAGCAGCTCAAATCAGGCAAGTTCCTTTCCCCCTCCTCCTGTGCTAGTCCTCTAATCTCTCCGCTTTCAAAATCGTTGAGGGAATGGTGATCCACCGTTCCTATTTTTCATTGTTCTTGGCCGGAAATTGCAACATGCTGCAGGCCATCTACGGCCACCTCCGCCCGCGTGCTCACCGCCGTAGGATAGCCCTAGGTCGCGTGGTGGCGGTGGCTTGGCTGATTCGCCGGAGATTCCCGGAGCTCGCCGGAATCCGGCGCGCAAACTTCGACCCTGGCACCCCTGGAAAATCATCCTGAACCCATGACAGCGGGGTTCTGCATTTACGACCATACAATGCTTCGTAGGGGGCCATGCCGATGCTGGATTGATGGCTATTATTGTAAGAAAACTCGGCGAGTGGCAGCAACCTTTCCCAAGGTTCGTTGCGGTCCAGAATGCAGAGGCGTAGTAGGTCTTCCATCGTCCGAATTGTACGTTCAGTTTGACCATCTGTCTGAGGGTGGAAGGCGGTGCTAAAGGTCAGCCGAGATCCCAGATAGGCTTGAACAGCCTTCCATTCCCGAGACGTGAACCGGCCATCCCGATCGGACAAGATCGACTTAGGGACTCCGTGGTACCGAACAAATTTCTCTACAAATAGTCGTACTAACGTTCCGACTGGAGCACCCTTCCTGACTGGAATAAACCGAGCCACCTTCGTCATCCTGTCAACAATCACCCATACTGAGTCATTCCCGGAGTGGGAGCGAGGTAGCCCATGCACGAAGTCCATAGATATGTTATCAAACTTCCACTCAGGCACAGGTAGAGGCTGCAATAGTCCCCCTGGCTTCTTGCATTCTGCCTTCACTTGCTGACAAGATACACAGTGCGTCACAAAACGGGCGATGTCTTTCTTCATACCGGGCCAGTACATCGACTTTCTCAGATCCGTCGTCATTTTGGAGACGCCCGGATGTATGGAGTACTTGCTATTATGTGCCTCAGCCATGATATCTTCCCGAATCCTGTCTCCTTGTGGTATGAGTATCCGCCCACGGAAGTGAATGAGACCATCACACAAGGTAAAGTTCCCGGAGGGGCCTGACTCCAGGGCCGCAAACACTGGTTCCAATGATGCATCTTGTCTTTGCCCAAATTTAATGCGATCTTAGATGTCACAGGTCATGCTCATGGCTGCCAAGTATTCTGCATAGGTCTCGGGGTTGGCCTTAGATATTAGTGTGACTTGCGTGTCCTGAAGTACCCTTATCAGTTCCATAACCATTAATCGAAGTTCCATGTCGGATGTACTCGCTCTTCGGCTAAGTGCGTCTGCTACCGTGTTTGCCTTCCCGGGGTGATAGTGCATTGTGTATTGATAGTCACACAAGAACTCTAGCCATCTCCGTTGGCGTAGATTCAAGTCCTTCTGGGTGTCGATGTACTTGAGATTCTTGTGATCCGAGAAGATCTCGCAATGAACCCCATATAAGTAGTGCCTCCAAATATTCAAGGCGAAAACCACTGCTCCGAGCTCTAAGTCGTGTACCGGATAATTTTGTTCATGTTTCTTTAATTGTCTCAAGGCATAAGCAATCACATGACCATGTTGCATGAAGACAGCACCCATTCCTTGATAAGATGCGTCGGTGTAGATTTGAAATCCCTCCTTTCCGGATGGGAGGGTAAGAATGGGGGATGTGGTGAGTCGGTTCTTCAGCTCCTGAAAGGCTGCCTCACACTTGTCTGTCCACACAAATGCAGCATCCTTCTTTGTTAACGATGTGAGGGGAAGTGCAATCCTTGAAAATCCCTCCACGAACTTACGATAATATCCGGCTAGTCCCAGGAAGCTGCGGACATCCGAGGCCGACTTCGGTTGCGGCCAATCCCTTACTGCCCGTTCCTTGTCCAGATCCACTGCCAACCCGGCCCCACTGATCACGTGCCCTAGGAAAGCCACCTCCCGTAGCCAAAATTGGCACTTCGAGAACTTTGCATACATTTGTTGTTGCCGTAACTTGCTCAAGACTTGAGTCAAGTGCTGGGTATGCTCCTCCTTTGTTTTGGAGTAGATTAAGATGTCATCAATAAACACGATAACGAACCTATCTAGGTAAGGTTCGAATACATGGTTCATTAAGCTCATGAAAGCAGAGGGAGCATTCGTGAGTCCGAATGGCATCACTGTAAATTCATATAATCCGTAACGAGAACTGAAGGCCGTCTTTGGGATATCTTCCTCTCGTATTCGCAACTGATAGTATCCGGACCTCAAATCAAGCTTAGAGAACCAGAAGGCCCCTTGTAGCTGGTCAAATAGCTCATCAATCCTCGGTAGCGGATATGTGTTCCGTATCGTCAGTCGATTCAGCTCTCGGTAGTCGATGCAGAGACGAAGTGACCCATCCTTCTTCTTTACAAATAGTACTGGTGCTCCCCAGGGTGATGAACTTGGTCTGACGAACCCTGAGTCCACCAGTTCCTGGAGTTGAGTCCTGAACTCAGCCAATTCTCTTGGTGCCATTCTATATGGTGCCCGAGACACCGGTTTTGCTCCTGGTACTAGTTGAATTTGGAAGTCCTTTTCCCTGTGCGGCGGTAGTCCGGGTAGTTTTTCTGGGAAGACATCAGGAAATTTTTGAACTACGGGAATATCAGTCAGGGGATTACTTTCCTCCTTCATTTCAAAGCAGATCATGAAGACTTCATCTCCTTGCAAGTGGGCCTTGACAGCTTGAATGGATGAGATTAAACGGCGAGAGATAGGTTTAATACCTTCGATCACCACATCGTCGCCCTCGTGTTTTAGCATGATTTTCTTTGCCTGACAATCGATCTTGGCGTGGTTCCAGTATAGCCAGTTCATGCCTAAGATTAGATCGTAGCCCTTCATCTTTAGCAGTGTTGCCGGCGCTTCGAACATCTTCCCTCCGATCTCCACATTCATGTTGCACTTAGCACATGTTTCTATCTCTGACCCGTCCGCCAGTCGCACCTTCCTTTCGACGCCTTCGAAATGTTGTACTTGGTCCAAGTCATCCACGAATTCCGCTGAAACGAATGAGTGGGAGGCGCCCGTATCGAAAAGGGTGTACGCAGGCTTTTTACATACTAGCACTATACCTGGGTGATTTTGCGATTTAGTTTATTGTTTGACGTAAGCTAAAGGTCGGCAAGTAATTAAACAATTATGTAGGGAAAACTGAGGTACCTGTGATCACATCCTCTGGATTTCTGGGTTCGGCAAGATCCAGTGCATACATTTCCTCTGGCTGCCTGCCTCTACCCGGTGGCCCTCGACCTCGTCCACGTCCTCGGCCTCGGCCCCTGATTTGTTGTACCGGTGGTGCTGCTATAGGTAGGGGTGGGGGGTTACCCCATCTCTGAGGGCAGTGAGCCTGCACATGTCCTGGTTGGTGACACCAGAAACACACTGGCGGGGGATGTGCTCCACCTTCTTATTCACGGGGCCCCTGTATCCGCAACGGCTGAGGTGCAAGTACAGCCGGGGGTCTCTGGTCCGGTCGGGGGTCTGGATGAGGTTGTCCTCTGCCTCTTTGATGTCTAATGAATCCACCGCGCTGTCGGTGGTCCCATCCTCTATTCCCGTTTCCATCTTCCGCTGGCCTTTTTCCTCGGCCCTTCACCATTTGCTGATCTGCCTCCAGTCTTCTTGCTGCTTCACTGATTCGGGCTAAACTAGAGTCCGCCGCATATTGTAGGGAGTGTCTGAGATCGTCTCGTAGGCCCTTGAAGAACCTCTTGGCGTACCCAGAGTCGCTTAATTGATGTGATGTAGCGAAGCGAGCCAGGTGAGAGAACTCCCGCTGGTAATCCAATACTGAAAGATTCCCCTGCCTCAGATGCAAGAACCTTTCCTCCAGATCATCTCTTGCTGTTTGAGGCACAAAGTGCTCAAGTAGTGCCTCCTTAAACTCTTCCCACGTGATGTTGGTGTACTCAAGACCGGCAAAGGTGGTGTCTAAAGCTGACTTCCACCATCTCTTAGCATGAGATTTTAGGGCAGAAACAGCTAAGGACACTGCAACATCCGTCGGGCAACGAATCCCTGCCAGCATTTCCTGGATTGCATCCAGCCATTCCTCCGTTTGCACCACTGACTCAGATCCTGTGTAAGATGGGGGGGAGAGGCCCCGGAAGACGCTCAACCAGTTTGCCCCTGGGTTGGGGGCCTGAAGTGGGACCTGTTACTGAGTAAAAGCCTGCAGGATAGCGGTCAGGGTCTGACCCAGCTCCGTTTGTTGGAACTGGACGGCAGCCGGTGGGGGAGGGACCGCATTCTGTGCGGGAGGTACTTCGTCTTGCAGTGGGGGAACCGTAGCCTGTTCCGGGGGGACTTCATCTTGCACTGGGGGAATCACGACCTGAACATGGGGAATCGTTCTCCGGTTGGGAACATTTACCGGAGGCTACATAAGAAAAGTGTTTAATTAGAAAGGTTGGCCCTAAGCATCTTGTTCGATGGACAATTTAACGTGATTTCTCCTATGGCACACCATTGCTTCCGCTGCTAGTTTGTCCTCAAACTAACTCGAGCGGGGTTGCCCTAGGGTTGTGGACTCTTTATTTGGATCGGTTTTGGCTCCCTCTGATACCAGTTTGTAAGACCCTCTTTTTTTTTGCTTTTAAACCGGGTCTTACCGCCCAGAACCGCCGTCTTGCGGTGGTACCCTCTCAAGCATGGTCCCCACCACAACACGCCAATCCTGCCGGCTATTCAACTATATCCAGGCCAACCAAATTCTTAAAAGGAAGAGTGAATTAAAAGTACAAGTCCACAATAATCACCTCAAATAGAGAAACATGTCCAACAAGTGATATTCATATAAAATAAGAGTACATCAGAGTGCGGAAATTAAAATAAAAGTACAACATGGGCCTAAGCCCGGTCCTCGGATGCTTTCTTCGCCTCTCTCCTGGCGAAGATATAACAATCTAAGCATCCACAAGGCTCGACTCCCTCAATGGCATATAACTCCAGCTTCTGACCTGGGTAGATGTGTAGCGTAGGTATATGAGGGGTCTTGCTTACCGGGGCTCTCCCGGCGGCAGCTGAGAGTCCAACTCCAGGCCTGTTCACCATCTCAGGCACCACCCTCTGGGGGTTGACCTGCTCTCCCTGGTTCTCCTGTAATAATAGGGTCCACTGACCGTCAGTCTAAAAGACTCAGCATATTCCTCACCGCCTACACCCACGACTCCTAGGCACCGTGCGGGAGGAGGAAACGGAGGTCATCAAGGGGTAAATCAAGGAAGCAGGTGACAGGTGGTAAAACTAATAATGTATATCAAGTAAAAGATAAGTGGCTTCTAGCTAGCAGGAGTACACTAATTTAGATTACTCTAGCAGTTCTACAATTTGTTTTGTAATTAAGAGCAAACGCTAGGAGAAAGCTACAACAGCAGTAATATGAGCAATTAAAGTAGGATGAAGTGCAGCTAGGAAAATTAACCTTAACTTATATGCGTACTCAAAGGTACATAAGCTAAGGGATCTGGCAAGCAATAAACTCATCGTATAAAAGAGCCCACACTGATTTATACGATGAGGTCTCTATTTATGCATAAATGCTATGCTATGTTATGCAATGCAACGATGCAATGTATGTATTAATATTTCGTAATCATGCAACTCACTCACACGACTCTGTACGTACAGACCTTTAGTTCCCACTTTTCGGAGGTAGCTAACCTCTCGGGCACCTCCCGTCGTGGTCAAACGGTGGCAGAGGAGCGGGCGTCTCCTCACCTAGGTGGGTATCTCACACTACCAGACCTAGGCCCAAACGTACGCTGTGATACCGGTACCCGGTACTCACGAGCTCCTGCGTACTAAACTGAACTGGCCAGGCAGGGTTTAGGGAATTCGTCCCGTCGGACGCGCAGTAAAACAACCTGGCCCCAATACAACCACTAGCACTGCCGAGTCAACGAACTGCTGTCGGTGTGACGACTAAGACAGAACCGAAGACCCACCACATCTTATACACAAGCAACAAGTATTAGCCATTTACTACCGAGCCTCCAGCTCGCAATTCTATATCAACATTTATAAAGTAGAGCCTACCGCTCGCCAGACTATACCAGTCTTATATCTAAACTACGAGCCTACCGCTCGCTAGACTACACTAGTCTTGTATTTAAACTACGAGCCTACCGCTCGCTAGACTACACTAGTCTTATATTTGAACTACGAGCCTACCGCTCGCTAGACTATACTAGTCCTTCCTTATAACCCGAGCCTACCGCTTGCAGGACTATCCTAGTCCTTCCTTATAACCCGAGCCTACCGCTCGCAGGACTATCCCAGTCCTTCTTTATAACCCAAGCCTACCGCTCGCAGGGCTATCCCAGTCCTTCTTTATAACCCGAGCCTACCGCTCGCAGGACTATCCGAGTCCTTCCTTATTACCCGAGCCTACCGCTCGCAGGACTATCCCAGTCCTTCCTCATAACCCGTTCCAGTTCGGGATGGGAGTTAACTTGGCAAGTTTTCCTACTTAACTAGTTTTGTCTATAATTTAGTTGATCTTAGAAGCTTTAGGGTTAGCCTTGGAACTTCCGGAGGGTTACCCGGTGAGGGGCTTCGCAGCTGGTACTAGGAAGTGTGACGGGCTGACACCCCGAACTTCCTCTTCCCAAGGCACTTAATCTTGTTGGTATCTCCCCCTTTTTACTTGATCCCCATTTTCCTCTCCAATTACATTAACTCTTTAAGATGAGTTAAGCTTGGCTCCTAGGAGCGGGCGAGTTCTTTTGAACTCCAATACCACCAATTGTGACCGGGTGCTGACTCTCCCGTCGTCACATTCTAACCTCGAGTTCCCTTCTTCACCGAGGAACTGCACACATTCAATTAGCATTCTCAACCTTTCTTGGACCCACACTCTTATTCTTCGGCATCCTTAACCCTGGGGTTTGCCTTAGATGTTTTCCGACTTCACCCTTGAGTCTTACCCTAGATGGCTCACCCGGCTAAGGTCAATTCTACTTTCATATAATCACTCACTACGACAAGTTGTGTGTGTGTGAGGCCCATGACGAGGTCTAACCTCCTTTTCATATCACTGTGAACTCATACACCTATAGCTTGCTAAAGTCACCCCAATCCTTATTTCCCAAGATGCCCTTAGAGATGCTCTCCCAAATAATCTGAGCCTTCATAGTTAATAATGAGTTAATAGTTCTACGTGTGAAGGTCAGTGGTGGTCTAATTCATGTAAATCAGTTTCACTATTCGTGGACCGAAATAAGGTTGATGTAGATTTGGCTCCTATGGTGCGATCTTGATCACATCATACCCAAACGAGTTCCAATTATTACCATAGGTTCACAATGAGTGGTGGTCTAACAACCTCATATCCTAATTTCATAAATTCTCTAGGGAATCTTAAATCATAGTTTCTATTAAAAGTAGGAGATATGCAAATAGAGATTTACACACCAAGTATTAGATTATGATCTCAATAAACTCAGGGAAAATTACCATGACATAACACTGGTCTAAAAACACCAAAATCTGAGTCTCATATTATTCCAAGTGATATTTACCCTTAATTATCATTTATTACATTTGGCGTGCGTATAAGGGTTTACACTACAAGTGCTATGTTAAGACTTCAGTAAATTCTGGGAAAATTATTATAGCACCATATTAGTCTAAAAACACCAGATCCTAAGTCTCATATTATTCCAAGTGATATTTACCCTTAATTATCATTTATTACATTTGGTGTGCGTATAAGGGTTTACACTACAAGTGCTATGCTAAGACTTCAATAATTCTGGGAAAATTATTATAGCACCATATTAGTCTAAAAACACCAGATCCTAAGTCTCATATTATTCCAAGTGATATTTACCCTTAATTATCATTTATTACATTTGGTGTGCGTATAAGGGTTTACACTACAAGTGCTATGTTAAGACTTCAATAAATTCCTGGGAAAATTATTATAGCACCATATTAGTCTACAAAACACCAGATCCTAAGTCTCATATTATTCCAAGTGATATTTATCCCTTAATTATCATTTATTACATTTGGTGTGCGTATAAGGGTTTACACTACAAGTGCTATGCTACGACTTCAATAATTCCTGGGAAAATTATTATAGCACCATATTAGTCTAAAAACACCAGATCCTAAGTCTCATATTATTCCAAGTGATATTTACCCTTAATTATCATTTATTACATTTGGTGTGCGTATAAGGGTTTACACTACAAGTGCTATGTTAAGACTTCAATAAATTCTGGGAAAATTATTATGGCACCATATTAGTCTAAAAACACCAGATCCTAAGTCTCATATTATTCCAAGTGATATTTACCCTTTTCATTTTATAACCTAAATTATGGGTAATTTAGTAAATTCCATAACTTGGGATTTTTGTACCCAAAAATCCCAAATAACTTTTGGGAAGGCATATTGCTGCCAAGGACCCATGTCCAGCATTTCAAGCCATTGGGTCAACCCCCAAGGCTTAGGGCTCACTCCACCCAAAATTGCTAATAGACATAAAGAGCAGTCCTAGAAACAAGACTCTACAAGGAGCTGTAGAGTTCCAAATCACTTGATCACAAATCCTACAGAAAGTAGACATCAAGAGCTACAAAAGTTGTCTCTGCCAACTTTTCATGATATGGCCTCTAAGGCCTTCAAAAATTGCATGCAAACTACATAAAAATCCTAGGCAGAATTATTGTGGTTTGCTAATAGACATAAAGAGCAGTCCTAGAAAAATGGCTCTACAAGGAGCTGTAGAGCTCCAAATCACTTGATCACAAATCCTACAGAAATTAGACATCAAGAGCTAGAAAAGTTGTCTCTGCCAACTTTTCATGATATTGCCTCTAAGGCCTTCAAAAATTGCATGCAAACTACATAAAAATCCTAGGCAGAATTATTGTGGTTTGCTAATAGACATAAAGAGCAGTCCTAGAAAAATGGCTCTACAAGGAGCTGTAGAGCTCCAAATCACTTGGTCACAAATTCTACAGAAAGTAGACATCAAGAGCTACAAAAGTTGTCTCTGCCAACTTTTCATGATATGGCCTCTAAGGCCTTCAAAAATTGCATGCAAACTACATAAAAAAAAGAGTCCTATAAATTGAGAAGTGTGACAAACCATATTTATGGAATTTTACTAAGTAATATTCATCCATTAATTCTACCAAAAATCTCAGAAATTCAAAACTAGATTTCACATGATTTTCCATGGTTTGCACAATCCCCAAATACTTTTCATCACAAAAATCTTATTTAATTAGAAAGGCAACATAAGGTAATTTATCATGATTTTCAAGTAAACAATATCTAACAATTCACACAAGATTTCCAGAGGTCCTAAATGATGTTACAAGGTGATCTCTAGAGTTTCATATTTTTCCATAAGTTTTTCCCCATGAAATTTTCCATGGACAACATTATGTGACCTAAGTCATGTTAAATCAAAGTAAGGGGTTTTTGGTCTTTAGGGTTCCCACCATTCATTGGAGTGGCATGTTTTGATATTATGAAGGTGCTGCCTAAGTTTCAGAGGCTAACACCAAGCCTTCTCTTCTGAAAATATAACAATAGACTTTGTCTATTGACACACCAAATCACATAAGAGTAGAGACAAACAAACTGAAATTCCTCTACATGCAGAGATCCATTTGACCTCAAATTTTAACCATGAGTTGTCTAGTACCTAGATAAGGTTATCCCACAAATTTGGGGTCAGTTGGAGTTATATAACCCCAAAAATATCATTTATTTAATTTCCTAAGTTTTGAACAAAACTTTAGAAAAAGTACCTCCTAAAATTCTGATATTTTTACCTAAGCTAAATTTGGGTCACATGCATGCATGGCCAAAATATCAACTTCATCAGATTTGTCATTTAAGAATTACACTAGTTTAAAGATCTGGTTTGAGTTTTGACCAGCCTCACTAGAATGAGTGCTGTGGGTTCCACACTTAACCAAACAGCCTGATTCTACTTCCATTAGAAAGTAGACATCAAGCCCTACAATTGTTATCTCTGGGTACTTTTCGAATTATGGCCTCTAAGAGCCTCAATTTCAGCTCACAAAATCGGGTACATAAATGTGACAGATTTTTGATTCATATTAATATTACATTTAAATGGTCTGCGGTTAAAGATCCGGCTCAGATCCGACGGCTACGGGATCGTCTTCCCCGATGAGCCGACGATCCCGATTTCACGCGCCTGGGCCGCCTTCTCCGACCATTTCCCGGCAATCTGCAAGCACCCCACCGCCGGCCACCGCCTCCACCACCTCCGTTGAGGTGGTGGCTAACGCCAGGCGGCGACACGGCCACCGGAGATGGCCTCTCCGGCGATCCCGAGCAAGAAGAAATGCTCGAGAAATCTCCCACTATCTCACATGGGATCGGGCTCAATTGAGCCCGATCTCTCTCCTAAATGAATCTAGACACTAACACAGATGGAGGGGGGGAAGGAACTTGCCTGAGCACGGCCTTGGCGGCGGGTGTTGCGGCGGAGGAAGAGTGCGTCCCTGTTCCCGGCATCCATGGCTATCCCGTGCAGCTGAGGACGAAAACTTGCTCTGGAAGGGGGGCTCGACTGCTTGGAGGGCTCTGAAGCTAATGGCGAGGAGAAATGAGAGGAAGAGCGAGTATATGGCTGGCTAGCAATACCCGGCGATTTCCTCTATGTCGCCACCGCCCTTGCCAGCCAGTCTCAGACCTCCAGCTCACCAGGAAATTACTCCTGGGCTCACATTGATACCAGAGGAGAGGGAATTGGCCGGCATTGTATTGGGAAGGAGGGAGCGGCCATTATGGTGGCCGGCAAAGTGAGCTTCTCTCTCCTCCCCTCCCTCTCAGCGGCAGCCAGCTTAGTCCCTCTTTCTACTGGAATTCCTTGGGAAGGCAGGAGCCAACCAGGAATTAAGGAGTGGTGGCCAAGTGGCCACCCCTCCATGAATTCCTCGTGAATTCAAGGTTGGAGGTGGCCGGCCACCTCCTTGGTGCACCCCCTCCTTGGACCCAATTTGGGCTCTAGGTAATTCAGTCCACTAGTGGGCTTAATTAGGTGGGGTTGAGCCCAAGGTTCTAAGGTTGGGTTTGGGGTTAGGTCCACCTAGCTTGAGTTTGGCTCACTTGACCCAATTAGGCTAAAGTTGGGATTTTTAGTTTGGGCTTGACCCAAGCTCACTCCACTCAATGTGACTGAGTAACATTGCTCCCCAAGGCTCCATGGACCTATTCCAAGAAGAATTGAGTTAAGGTGGGGTCAAATGGGGCTTGATTGCACTTATTTGCCTATATGGGCAATTTGGGTATTATGTTGATTTTGCCCTAATTTTCCATGGTTGAATGCACACCATGGTCCATCTAGGTCTCATATACTCCCTTTAGGTTTTGGGGGTGATCAATTTGGTCATTCTAAGTCCCTTGAAGATTAATTTGGGTTTTAGCACCTTTAGGTCAATTTGGGGCTCTTAAGAAATTAACCCAATTTCCCCAAATTGATGGCCCTATGATGGAGCTTTTGGGTCCATTAGGTCCGTTAGGGAGGTTGCCATAGGAGAGTGGCTTCAATTTGATCAATTGGGGTTCAATTGCCCTTAATTATGGTGATTTGACCTAAGATTGCTCACAGTTGACTTTTGGTCAATTTGACCAAATTGGTTGACCCCAAAGGTCCCTAGTGGCCTACTTGCCCCCCTAGTTGGTCATAGGGATCATGGTGAGGTTATATTGGCTTTTTGAAGTCTTTTGGTCACCTCTAGGCTAGGACATCCATTTTTGCTATTTGCACCCCAAAGTGCATTCCTTCCCATTTTAATAAGTTCATGGGCCTTCCTGACCCTCTTTGTGTACTTAACTCACCATATGAACTATTCATGGTTATGTGGGGTTTATAAGATATTTTATCCTCCCTTTTGGTTCACTTCTCATTAGGGTGGATCATGATGGCTAAGTGCACACCATGAGTTTTTTCACCTCTTCCATTTTCATCCTAGGGTTCTAGGTCACTTATCCTATTTTGTCATGACTTGTCATGACAAAAAATCATCTAGGGGCCTAGTAGTTTGAGGAATGTTACATCCGATGTGCGCGGACACTGAAGAAGCACAGAGCACCCGAACAACCACTTGATGAAGCAAACGTAAATAAAAGGAAGCACGTAGAATATCGTGAAAGCAGAGAGAGCACAAGAGCGTATCAGAGCATGTAATAGAGCGTAAGAGAATTGCAGAAAGAACGAGTATTTATAAAACTTAGACCGCAAGATCTTCAGTGAAATTCGATCTCGTAAAACGGCAATAAAATAAAGCCACAATAAATACGAACGGTTATATAGGGAAGGATAATAATCAGGAAAATAAACGTTGAATATATTCAACGTAAATATTGGTGAGAAAGACACGCAAAAGAGCGGTTAAGAAAACGCGTAACAATGGCAGAACAAGAAGAGAAATCGACGTTGCGCCGACATTATATCGACTTATCGACGCAAGCCTTATCGACGCTACGTCGATTTCAATCGACACATGCGTCGAGTTCCATTCGACGCCACGTAACTCCAGCGGGCAAAACGATGCTACATCGAAATCTATTCGACGCAGCTCCGAATTCTAATCGACGCATCTCCGAGTAAAATGTTATGAAGCTATTTGGAATAAAAAATACAATTCAATTAATCTGAAATCCGAAATCCGAAATCCGAAATCCGGATCCGGTGCGGTGCGTGCGCGCGCGCGCGCGTGTGGTTCATAGTTTCTCATTATGTTCTTTTGAACAAATAAGAAGGAGTGAATACATATAAATATTCTTTGGCTAGAAAGCAAATAAGCAAGGTGGGACTAAAGGTTCATCCTTTCTTTTATGAAAGGTTTCCCTCCAAATAATTTGGATTCCCTCCAATTTGGTTTTGAGCTTTTCCATCATAATGAGGAGCCCAAACACCAAACACTATTTAGCTCCAATCAAAACATTTAATTTATAATGTTGTATAATTAAAATTTCTAACAGCTAGGAATCATAAAGAGATTCTTGCAACCATTCCCATCTATGGTCTACTTGAACTCAGTATATACTAAGAAAAATAACTGTAAACATGATTTCAAGAATATTTAAACCTATGAGTTAAGAACAAGACACTGGCCAGAATACAATAATCAAATAAACCTCCACAAGCAAAAAATCTGAACATATATGATATTGATATATGACATTTATAATACCATCAGATGCTTCTTTAGCAAGGCATCGAGATGCTCCTTCCTGCAGCGTGCAAACCATGATTAGCAGTCGATTAGATCAATGGATCGATGATAAGAAGCCTAAAATGATTGTTTTCCCCCAAATATGATATCCCTTCTACATTCCAATGGTATACCTTAATGATCTTAGCAGCAGACAACACTCAAACTCTCACAGCAGTGGTCTGTGGAGCACTGCACAAGACTCATCCGACGGCTTTGTAGATTAATAGTCGAAGGAGCATGGAGATCTCCTCCTTGCCGTGGCCCGTGGTGATGGAGAATGGAGATTGCACCTTGGTCCGTAGATGCGCAGTCAGCCAGTCAGCAATGGGGTGTTGGCGGTCCAGTCAACAATGACAGAGGGAGGGAGGATTGAAGAGGAGATGGAGTCATGGAGATCAGGTCATCAGGAGATTCAGGAGAATGGAGAATCGGAGATGCAGAGGGGGAGGGCCGCGCACAACGAGCTAATGCCGAGAGGGAGTGGTCGACTGAATGAGTAATGAGAAATAGCCAAATAGGGTTGCGGTCCTTTCGGACCTTCGGTTTTGTTTTTTTGGAGCAGAACTGCAGCTGCATGAATAGGGTTTTGGAAACCGAAAACCGGCAAATGAAACCAAGCCCAAGGCGAATAGCAGTTGCGGTCCAACTATCTAAGCCCAAGCAGTTGCGGTGCGGTTTTCACGGTTTTTACGAACTGAAAACCGCACCGCACCAAACCACCTGCGGTTTTCAGCCCCCCAAAACCGAACCGCACCATGCTCGATCGGTGCGGTTTGCAATGTAGTGCTGTGCGGTGCGGTTTTGCGGTTTGGTGCGGTTTTCGGTTTTTATGTGCAGCGCTAATTACAACCTTCAACCTTGAAATAAAGAAGACCTCATTATATTGTGATTCCTCAAGTGTCATCTCAATTGCAAAGAATCCTATGACACACAACAGAACCAAGCATATAGAGATCAATTATAACTTCATTAGGGAGCATATGCAGAAGGAAGACATTTGCTTGGAATATGTACCAACAGACAAGCAAGTGACCGACATCTTCACTATGCCCCTTGATGAAACAAAATTCAATTAATTCAAAATTGAGCTTGGTATGCTTAATATGGATTGATATACTTCTCATAAGAATCATATTAATTATATTTTCTCATTTAAAAGATTTATTGGTGTAAAGACCAGAGATCTGGTCAACACAAATGTTGTCTAACCATTTTTTGGAAGTTTGCAGAAATTTTGCTAAGTAAAGAAATGTCGTCGAGAAGGTCTAGAAGACACAGAAATGTTGTCGAGAAGGTCTAAAAAAATGTCATCGAGAAAGTCCAGACGACACTGAAAATATCGTCATGATGCAATTTCTGTCTATTGGCACACCAAAATTGGTTCTTTATTAATAATACACTCTCGAAATTATCGCCTAAACAGGTGAGCGCCTCTTTATATTATTATAATATACGATAATCACAATCACAGTAGACATTAGGGTTTAAATACATCATAAATCCTTGAATCATTTGCGCGATCTCTGAGCTTCCTTCATCCCATCGATAAAGAATTCTTCTACTCTCTGCAACTTGATCCCTAATGGCTCCCAAGGTCATCTCTTCCACCAGGATGAACATCAACAATGAAATTATGCGAGACAGATTCATGAATGCACCAGAAGAAATCAAGAATGTAATCTTTCTTCTAAGTTCATAAGGATCGGAATATGTTCTATCAGAACTAACATCTGTCTGACTAAAAGAAGTCCAGGAATTTCTTCAAATTGGAGAGGTAAGTTCAATAGGAAGATACATCAAGACTTCTGTTGGAGAACTTTTTTGAAAATAAATGCTAGAAGTATTAGCAGAATTCTTCATCTACCTTCACTTCAAGAGAATGAAGAAGAAGATGAAATTAGTCAAGCAGACCATGAATTAGCCCTAGAATGGTGTGGCTATTCAGATGAGGCATATGAATCACTATACATGATGGAGATGAATTCCCTAGGGAAATTGCTATCTGACATTGTGTGAAAGGTTATACTGCATAAGCCAGGTTCACATGATAGAATTTCCAAAGAAATGTTCAAGGTCTTGACCACCATCATATTGACCAAGAAGACTGACTGGAGTCAGTTTATGTTTGAAAAATTCAAAATCTGTCTGCATACCCCAAATTATGGGAGGATTATCTCTCTATATCTATTAAACACCTTGGGTGATAAACTTGATGAGTCAGAAGGAACACATCTACATTATCTGAAGAAGATTGACTATAAGTCAATAGAGAGGTGGGAAAGTCATTTCTCAAGATCAGGAAAGAGCCAAGGAGAAAGCTCTAAGAAGAAGGAAAGGAAGAAGAAGAAAGTAGTAGCAATCTCTAACATCCCTCCAAGTTATATTGAGGGGGAGCAATCAGAGCATCTTGTTCATCAAGAAGATGTGGAAACAATAACACCCATGGAGATGCCCAAGGTGGCTGATGAAATTGAGAAAGCTGATGAAGTAGAAAAGAATGTTGAAGCTGAGAAGAGTACTAGAATAGAGAAGGTAACTATGGTTGAGGGGGAGTCTCCCTTGGGGAGCTCAGCCCAAAATACTGAAATAATTGAGAGGAGTCTATCCTTGAAAATTCAGCCCAGTGTACTGAAGTACTTGAAGATGAAGCAGAAAGAACTGAAGTGATGGAGGGGGAGTCTCAACATGAGAGCTCTGCCCAAAATGCGGCTGATGTAAAAGCAGTAGGTCCCATTGTAAAGAAAGTTGCTGAAAGCATTCCTCAGGAAGTCAGTAAAGTGCTGAATAAGACAGAAGAAATAGATGTCACTGGTAACGAAATTGTGATGTACAAAAGAAGGTCAGCAATGACAAAGTCAGAATCTGAGAAGAAATTTGCAAAGGCTGACACTCCTGACTGCATGTATGAGGATTATGAATCTGAAACAAATCCTTTCATTCCAACAAATATTGGAGAGCCTACTATTCCTGCAACCAGTGAAGCACTTCCTGGTTCCTTAATGGCTCAAATGAAAGCTTTGTTGGATAATCAATCAAAGCAATTTGAATGCTATGTGGACAAGACTGTTCAAAGCATGATGAAGGAATTATCTGAAGAGATATCAGAGGTAAATGCTGAGATGAATCATCTGAATTCCCATACATTGAACTTTTTCATGAGGGTTGCTTATGTTGTGAATCATACATTCCAACAACTGGAAATAACTCATAAAGGGATTGAAGATATAATTGGAAATTAGGTTGCTACATCTGAAAATCTCCAAAAGGCATTCACATAAACTGCCAAAAACATGATAGAGCATAGGATGAACATCCTTCAAAGAATTGACTTTTATAGCTAACTGCTGGATGAACACCTCCTGGAAACAAAGAATCTTATCACTGAAGGCGTGAACATGATCAGAAATAAAATATCCGACCTTCATGACAACATCTGGCAACATGTATCTGAAGAAGTCAGAAAGGGATAAGAAGTCATCATACAACAAGGAGCTGACCAGGCTGTTTGGGTCTCAAATGTAGCAATGCTTGCCTTGAATCTTCCCCTGCTGAATTTTGATGAGTCTGCTCATCATACTGAGTCATCTCACAAAAGAAAGGCAATGACACCTGAAGAAGAGATGTTGGCTAGGAAGAGGAGAAGAGAGGAAATTCCATAACTACCAAGTATGAAGAATGGATCCCAAAATCCAAGTCCATCATATTGTATACTTGGAATCTGTTTGACAGTCAAGGTATAAATATCTCAAGATATTATAGCATTGTGGAATGGAACATGAAGAACAAGAGAGTAAGAGGAGGAGTCACATGAAGAAGCATCCTAATGGAACACCTTCTCCTCCCAAAACATCCATAAGTCACTAAGATACGTTGAAAGGCAAATGAGGAAAACTGCCTGGGAGAGGGAGAGGGAGAGGAAAAACATGCGTGAAATGAACGAACGGAAAAGGTAATGATGTTAACTTTAGAACTAAAATATAAATGTACGAAAAGGTTTGGGGTCTGATTTGACCAAAATTAAAGGTTTGAGAATGAAATATTAAAATTACTAGTATTTTTTATTTAATAACAATTTCAAAAAAATCATATGAAAAATCGAAGAAGTGATGGTTAAGGGGAACAGAAGTTGGATGAGAAATAGCACGCGTGAAACCCCCACATTAAACAACCACAACAAAAATTGACATAAAATTATACATGGTGGAGAGCTTTCAGGGCATTTTATAGATTTCGGAACAAATCGGGCGCGATCTTCGGCTAGAACTTATATTTTTGAAATTTCCTCGAGATTTGAAAATATGCGGGGATTATGTTTACCAAAGAAACCGCTATCAATATAGTGGACCTTCAAACCGGGCGGTCTTCTATTTTAACCGCTTGGCTCTATCTTCGGTTACTTGCACGAGTCCCTCGATTCATCAGGACAAGCCGAGCGGTCTATACAACGTCAGACCGTCGTCAGGAAGAGTTACAATCAGGGCTCAAGTCCAGAAGACAAGATGCGGTCTCCGATTACAGACCGCCCGAGCTGCTTCTCTGCTCTATGTGCATCTCATCTCAACCCCGATTTAATACAGATCGGAGCTCAAGCCGCCAGGCCGCGCGACTTCACTATTTTTCCCTACTGTATCTCGTCACCCCCTGCCCGATTTTCCTATATCCGGGCAGGCAGTTATTTTATCCCTGCCCGTTTGGGAAGGCCCCCGAGCCTATAAATAGGGGGGCGATGTTTCCAAGACACGCACACTCGAATCCAGGAGCTCGCTTGTCAGAGCTGCGGTCTCGAGTTTACTGTCTTGCGACTTGTTGTCCGTCCATCTTCTCTTTTTCTTTGCCCTTGTAACCCGCTGTAATCACTTTACTTGAATCAAGGGAAAGCCCATCACAAGAGTGGCATTCGCCGTGACGGGCGAAGTTTGGTCTCGACCACTGCTAGCGGTCTAAGAGGTTTGATTTCTCCTAGTCAATAGTAACCGGCAGCTCGCGGCCTCCTCTTTTCCTTCGCTTTCCTAGCGTCGAACGTGGAGGTGCAATTTCGGCATCAACATGAATAGTGTGTCTACACAAGTCCTAATCGATTTTGACTTTTAAGTTGAGTTTCATTTTTAATTATAATAGATGTTTTATTCTCGTTACCTCTTAAGAATTGGTTCAACATATTTCGAGGGAAAGGATTCGTTTGGGGCAGCGTTTTTCCTTGGTGAGGTAGGACAAAAATATCACCGTCATAAAATTTGTGTTTTACATGTAACGGTACGGTTATGACCGCATTTAGAATAGAAACCTAATTTTGAACATAAAAGTGGATGGACTTCCTTAGGTGAGGTCAGATGTTCACGAACGATGGTTCATATAATTTTCGTATTCACAACCGCCATGCCAATAGGCCCTAAGTCTATTGGTATAGCATTTTCAGTATTCACTTATTTCGGATTCCATGTGGTAGAAAAATATATAGTATTTTTTTATTTGGGGTGCGGATAACAATTTTGTGTCAGGATAAATGTTTCAAAAAGTATGATGTGTTGTCAACAATGAGGTACACATAGCAAAAATGTTGTATGATTAGCAAGCACCCGGCCCCTGTCAAGCGCGATAGTACCCGGCCCGCGACGGCGGGCTTTGCCCGCCCCTGGCCGGCTACGCTCATGACGCTCTGGGCTGCGCCCGCATCAAGCCGGTTGCGCCCACAACATATACATATGAGTACTCAAAATGACCGAAAAAAAATTATATTTTAACAAATTTTTTTTCAAAAGCATTTATATTTTAACAAAAAAATCATTTTAAAGTAGGTTTAGGATGTCTGATGATTACCTACCATAGTAGGTGTATGAGGTCAACTAAATTTTTGTTGAATTTTATGAATTTTCATCATTATTTTTATTATAGGGATATAGTGTAATTACACAAATTGCCGTTATATATTATGAATTTTCATTTTTTTTCATAATATATGTTAAAGTCATTGGAGTAAAAGAATGAGGCTATATTTGACAATTTTAAAAATGTTGCGCCAAAGACAACTTCTTGTATAATGTAGATGATATTTGTGCAACACACCCGGACAATAGTATGGGGGCTTGTTAAGGCCCCAAGATCTTTTTCATGTCTGTCCGCACCCTAGCAAGACTTTTGAGCTAATTGAAGAGCTAAAGATTCATGGAAGGCACAAACATCATGAAAATTCTACTCAAACTCATGCCATATAATCAACCAAAATATCAAGTTTTTATTGATTGTGGTCAATCCCATAATATTTTTCCAATATCATTTATGAAACAAAATTAAATCAGCAAACTCACATTCTTAATTTCATCAAATTCTACTCTCCTAATCTACACTACATGTTGATGGACAAATCATTTCCTTGCAGATGGTGGAATGGCATTGGTCTGGCCGAAAATTTTAGTTTCGCGAGAGATAGAATAATGGAGTGTTACTTCTGGATTATGTCGGTGTACTACGAACCTCAGTACACAACTTCGAGGAAAATAATGGTCAAAGTGATGGCATTATTGTCAATTTGTGATGATATATATGATGCATATGGAACTTATGATGATCTCCAATCTTTTACCGACACGATTCAAAGGTTAGAATGTTTTAATCCTTTCCCGTAAATCTCAACTTAAAAAATGTTAAATATAATGTTTAACTATTAATTACTGAAATCTCCCCTAGGAGTTACCAAAATTACAGCTTGCACCGCTCTACCTTTTGAAAGTACAAAAACCTTGTTATGAAATATGAATTTACGAGAGAGATTTTTGTAATTTCAAAAGATGTAACGTGCAATTTAGCATACTCGTAAAGAAAAGTTTAACTGTGCACTTTCATCAATATTTAAAATGCAGGTGGGATGTGGAACCAACTGATCATCTGAGAGGATGCATGAAGCTTCTATTTCATAATATAACTAAAACATTTCAAGATTTTGAGGATGAGTTAAGCAGCATTGGAAAATCTTATCGTGTGCATTACCTCAAAGAAGCAGTATGATTTTAATTTATATAGATTTATTTACATAGTTAACATACTATAGATAAATATTGATGAATATATATGTATATAGATAGATAGATTTTGTAGAGATATATAATGAAAAATGTATATTATGCAATAATCATTGACTTACCAACTTCATACTTGCCAGTTAAAAGTGATAACAAAAGGTTGGCTTGAGGAAGTAAAATGGAGAGATGAAGGATATATTCCGACACTTGAAGAGCACCTGAAACTTACAGCAGTGACCACCTGCTATGATTTGCTATCTTGTGCATCTTTCGTAGGAATGGACGATTCAGTGACAAAGGAAGTGTTTGAATGGGTGTTAACCACCCCAAAATTTATCCACCACGCATCCTTGATATGCCGATTAAGAGATGACGTTACAACTCAAGAGGTAACATATTTTTGTAAAGGAATATAATGTCAATCTCATCAAACTTTTCAACGTAGATAAAATGATAGCTTTAATTTATTATGTGACACACGAAGCGTATCTTTATATAGGCTATGTTTGGAGGGACTTATTTTCACCGGTCAAGCGGTTACGACGGCATGAACCGGGCCTTAATTAAGGTCCGGTTCATGCGGTCGTAACCGCTTGACCGGTGAAAATAAGTCCTCCCAAACGGAGCCATAATCAAATGATTTAAGATTTTTTTTATCAATTCACAGTTAATTAGTTCAAATTAGTCCACTTACTTTTACATATACTAGATAAACGTGTCCATGAACAAAGAAAATGTCAATCCTTAGTTCCTTACAAAACATGAACATACATGCCAGATTTTTTTAAAGATATTAGACATGGCCAATGAGGCTTGACACAGTTGGGTAAATTGATGCCCCATGACATGGAGGTCATGAGTTCGATTCTTACCATGGTGTGAGCCTTTGTGTACTTATGTGGTAGTTTGTTAATTGCTTTGGATGATTATTAATGCTTTATTAATATTTCTCATGTAATGTTGTTTGTACATTTACTCAAAAAAAGATACTAGACATGGATGCATAATTTTATCTTACATGCTAGTGTTTTTCTTAAAATTATGATATATATTGACAAGATACATCACAATTTCATATATGTTCTTGATTTTAATCCCTAACATATACATCAAAAATGTAAAATCTTGGCATGTTGATGACATAATTTAAAAGTTCTATTTTACAATAATATTTAACAAGTATTTAAAAATTTAAGGGATTTGTTAGAAACCATGAATACTGCAACGTCGTAGACAACAAATTTACTAATGTAAGGGTAAGCTAGATAACCTCTATTGACCTCTTATATATGGTTGTCTTTTTGTAGTTTGAGCAGAAGAGAATCCATGTGGCGTCAGCAGTACAATGCTACATGAAAGAGCACAACACAACATTGGAGATTGCAAACGAGGAACTCTTGAAAATGGTTGAAAATCAATGGAAGATTGTAAACCATGAATACCTTAGTCTAAGTGGTACTTTCCCAAGGGCTGTGCTAATGAGAGTTATCAACCTCACACGTTTTGTGGAAACCGCATATGAAGGTCAAGACAAGTACAACCATTCAAGCTTGATCAAAGACCATATTTCAAAGATTTTGATCGAACCGATTTCCTTTTGATAACGATCGAGGATCATCGGTCATCAACATTTATCTAGGTGTATGTTGCTTCTTGAACTTTAATGTTTCAGAACTTAATAATATCATGCGCACTTTAATTTCGTTTGTTGCGAATCCTTTGTGTAAGTGTTGCTATTGCCATGTTGAAGTTTTTGATTTTCAGTGTGATGTGTATTGATTATTAAATCATATTCTAAAATGCTGATTTTCATAATAGAGTTTCTATTATTAATTATATAAGTGGTCTAAATATGTAATGAGTAGAATTTCTATTTGGGTGCTGATATTCGCACCGCAGTTTTGGCCATCCGCACTCTATTTGTTTGAGTTATTACGCGCATTTTGAAAATACGTCTTGTAAATGCATTTTAAAGAAAAGTGTTCAACATGAAAGTTGTAGATCTCGTCGAGATCTACAACTTTAGTATTGAACACTTTTCCTAAAAATGCATGTACAAGACGTATTTCCAAAAAATCGTTACAGTTACGCTCATGTTTCAATCAGGGCGGCAATACGTCTTGTACGTGCATTTTTAGGAAAAATGTTCAACACAAAAGTTGTAGATCTCGACGAGATATACAACTTTCGTGTTGAACATTTTTCCTAAAAATACATGTACAAGGCTTATTTCAAAAAGGCGCGTAATAATTCATACAAATAGAGTGCGGATAGCCAAAAATGCAGTGTGGATATCATCATCCTTCTATTATTATATAATGTTCTTTGTTTATGAAATGGTTGTGTTTATAGTATATTATGAATGAGAGAAGACGTGTGTAGTACAGTATTGTGAAGAGCTCATAATGCAGCGAATCCTGTTGCTAATTTTTATGCCTATTATGCGAAAAGTTGTAATTTTCTATGGAAAATTCCTTGAGCTTGTTCATGCGGACTTGAATAGTATAGTTCCGGCGTAATTCTCTTTTTCTCTCGTTTTTTATGCACATGCAATCTTTCAAGCATGTAGAGCCCAAAAACAGAAAATGAGGCCGAAAACAAAAGCATGTTTACTCTGTTGAATGACTCCGTTTGGCGCGGAGTTTCCGCTCCGGTGAGTTTGAAGAAAAATGTTGTCGTCATATAGAATGCATGTTTGGCATGACAACAGTTATGCCCACCAACAAGAAAAGAAAACTATTTTGAACTTAGAAGTGAAATGAAGTTCTTTAGGTGAGGTCGGGCGTTCACGAACGACGGTTCATACCCACCGCGCTCACGACCGCCACCGCCGCGCCAAACGGAGCCTAGGTTGAGTGCTATTGAAATATTTTCTCTTAATGTGTGATCAGCTGCCCATAGTGTGAAATATTTTGTAGTCGGAAGAACACGTCAACCAACGGGAGAATAAGGACACTAAATAGATGAACACAAGCTTTCACAATAATAACTATGGTAGCTAGTTACCACTGAACAAGGCTGAATACAAGTTGCATCCAACTTGAATCACAACAGCCAATAGTAGGTAAGAACTTGGTCACGGACAAGGTCCGCTTCTCCTCCGGAACACACCGCGCAGGTGATACTCGCTCCTTGCTACCGCTGGCGCTAACGCTAGCGCCGGGCGTTAGCTCTCCAACTCGCGAGCTCGCTGCTCGCACTCCAAGCTACTTGCACGCTCGCCGCGCTTTGCTTCCTCCACTTCTCGCTACCGCGCGCGCTAGTCACTAGCGTCGGGCGCTATCTCCGAAGTAGGTTACTCGCCTGCCAAACTTACTCCAAGTTCGATGCTCGCCTGGTGGCGCTCTGGTATCTCTAACTCGCTCTAAGTTGAGGATACTCACCACTTTCAGAATCGATGCTCTTTGGGGGGGGGGGGGGGGGGGGGTGGGTGGCGAGAAGGATCTAACGCCGGCGCTAGCGCGAGCGCTGGCGCTAGCTCACTTCCATTCTAACACTCCCCCTTGAAGTGAGTTCCGGGAACAAGTCCAAGCAACGAGCGAAGCCTCCGGAACGGCCCCGCAGATAGGGGCTTCGTGAATATATCCGCAAGGTTGTCTTCACTCCGCACATGCTCCACATCGATCAAGCCACCCAGCACCTTCTCTCTGATGAAGTGATGCTCGATCTCAATGTGCTTGGTCCTTGCATGGCACACTGGATTGGTTACCAGTTTCAATGCACTCTCATTGTCCCCGCGAAGCACAGTAGGTCCGCTGACCTCCTCGTCCACATCCTCCACTAGTCTCCTTAGCCAGACACACTCCTGAGCTGCTAAGGACGATGCCTTGTACTCGGCCTCCGTGGTAGAAAGGGAAATAGAGTCCTGCTTCTTGCTACACCACGAGATAGTAGCTGCTCCACACAAGAACACGTAACCTGATGTCGACTTGCGATCATCAGCGTCACCTCCGTAATCTGCATCCATGTACCCATGCAGCTTGAAGTCAGACTTCTCTTCATAGGACAACCCCATCTCAAGGGTTCCCTTCACGTACTTCAGTATCCCTTTAGCTGCCTCCAGATGAGGCTTCCACGGCTCCTGCATATACCGACTAACTCGGCCGACAGCAAAGGCGATGTCCGGCCTCGTGATAGTCAAGTAGATAAGACTCCCCATCAGTGCCCGAAAGATCTTCGGATCAGGAAGAATCCTCCCTTCTTCCTTCCGAAGCTTCAGCCCAGCCTCCAGAGGAACAGAACTGCCCTTACCCTCCTTCATGCCGAATCTTTCGACGATCCTCTCGGCATAAGCCCTCTGGGAAACATACAACCCGCCTCTTCTCTTCTCAACTTGGAGGCCAAGGAAATGGTGCAGTTCACCAAGATCCTTCATCTCGAATCGTGTGGAAAACTGCTGTCTCAGCGCCGCGACCTCCTCAGGGTTGTTCCCTGTCACGATCACGTCGTCGACGTATAGCAGCACCAGTACGTGAAGACCTCCACTCTTCTTCACGAACATGCTGGAGTCTGAGTCTGAGGCATCGTAGCCGCAGAACTGCAAGTACTCCGCAATCTTCCCATACCAGGCTCTCGACGCCTGTTTCAACCCGTAGAGGGCCTTCTTTAGCTTGCAGACGTGATGTGGAAGTGACTTGGACACGTATCCAGGTGGTTGCACCATGAATATGTCTTTGTCAATCTTTCCATACAGGAACGCATTCTTCACATCAAGCTGCCACAGCTTCCAACCTCGGCACGCCTCCAGAGCAATGATCGTCCTCACCGACGTCATCTTTGTGACATGACTAAATGTCTCCTCGTAGTCCTATCCGTAGGTTTGCGAGAAGCCCCGAGCGACAAGACTTGCCTTGTACCACTCCACTTCTCCATCCGCCTTCTTCTTAACCTTGTACACCCATTTACAGGTGACATGTTTGATGCCCTCCACCATGGGAACCAGGTCCCATGTCTCATTCTTCTCTAGGGCCTCCATCTCCTCGATCATGGCTGCGTCCCACTCCTTGATGCCAGCTGCATCCTCAAAGAAGGCAGGTTCCCTCTCATCGAGTGGTCCTGGGAAGAAGCAGGAAACCAAACTCACGAAGTTTCCCTCTTTATAGCGAGCAGGTGGGACTATGGTCCTCTTCGACCTCCTCAAGGCTTGGTCACTATCTACCACTCTGGTAGACTCCTCTGCTTGAGCTCCTTTCTGAGCTCCTCTCTGAACTCCTCCTAAAGCGGTGCTCTCCCTACTTCTTGAGTTCGTAGCTCCCCCTGAGCCAGTAGCTCCCCCTCAAATATTTTGTAGTCGGAAGAACACGTCAACTAACGGGAGAATAATGACACCAAATAGATGAACACAAGCTTTCACAATAATAACTCTGGTAGCTAGTTACAACTGAACAAGGCTGAATACAAGTTGCATCCAACTTGAATCACAATAGCCAATAGTAGGTAAGAACTTGGTCACAGACAAGGTCCGCTTCTCCTCCAGAGCACACCGCGCAGGTGATACTCGCTCCTCGCTACCGCCGGCGGTAACGCTAGCGCCGGGCGTTAGCTCTCCAACTCGCGAGCTCGCTGCTCGCACTCCAAGCTACTTGCACGCTCGCCGCGCTTTGCTTCCTCCACTTCTCGCTACCGCGCGCGCTAGTCACTAGCGCCGGACGCTACCTCCGAAGTAGGTTACTCGCCTGCCAAACTTACTCCAAGTTCGATGCTCGCCTGGTGGCGCTCTGGTATCTCTAACTCGCTCTAAGTTGAGGATACTCGCCACTTTCAGAATCGATGCTCTTTTTTGGGGGTGGGGGGAGGGGGGTACCCCTCTATTTATAGGCAAAACAGGGAGGGGGGGGGGGGGGTGGCGAGAAGGAGCTATCGCCGGCGCTAGCGTGGCGCTGGCGCTAGCTCACTTCAATTCTAACACATAGAATGCCCATTTTGACTAGTCTATATATATCCTTAAGTCTATAACACAGGTTTGGTCTCTATAAGACTATTGCAACATAGTCACCCTGATTTTTTGGCAAGCAACTTAGTTTCTGTAAGACCAGTGATGATTCTTGCTATTCTTACCTCTATTACAAATAAGATTATTGAAGATCTTGTCCATGAATTTAAGGATTTGGCATGGTATATTAGTATTGTCATAAATACAAACATTAAAATGCCTCTTTGTTAATTAAAATATGATTAATCATTATCTTTTTTATTTTGTTTACTGGCTTAATTATGCCTAAAATGAAGGAAAAGTTTAATTTGATCGAGTGATACAAAATTAGTAAAAAAAGATTTTAAAAACTACGAGTTAGGCAAACTTTAAGTTATGTAATCTAAGGGTCTGTTTGGCACGATGTTGGTGGTCGTGAACGCGTGGGTTATGAACCGCCTTTCGTCACCTCACGTAAGGACCTTATATGCTTTTATGTTCAAAATTATTTTTTTTCCTTGATGACGGTCATAACCATTGACATGCCAAACAATTATTTTATGATTGCAACGTTTTGGTCAAAACTCACCGGATCAAAAAATCGCGCCAAACCAGCCTTAAAATAAATACAGATATGTCTTTTCTTTGGTTACCATCATTAAAGAAGAGATATAGAAGTAAACCTTTGCTCTTATTATGGCAGAGGTGGTCACATTATTGAGGGATGTTTTGCGAAAAAATCTCACCTCCGCCCTAAGGCTCATCTTGGTTCTATAGAGTATGTCGTATCCTCCTTTACATCTCTTCCACAGTAAGAGATTGACCGCTGGTTCTTTTCCACGGATATTGAGGCTCTCATCAACACCTCCAAGCAGTCAGCCTCCATTACCACCTCCTCAGGTAGCACACATCATGCGACATAGGGTAAGTGGTTCATTGACTTCGGTGCCACCAATCATATGACTGGTAACCACCTTGTATTCTCATAGCTAGAGAAACACAATCGATTACCATCGGTGTTCGTGGCTAATCGCTCCCATGCTCCCATTTGTGGCACTGGAATGGTCCAGGCCACCACCACTCTCTGACTTGACAATAATCTTTATGTTCTGAATTTTCCTTGCAATTTGTTATCTGTCGGCGTTATCTCTCGACAACTACAATGTTTTGTGTTATTCATCCATACTACTTGTACATTATTTTCAGGATGCTCACTCAAAGAATACGATTGTTCATGGAACTGAGTGTGGGGGCCTCTATTTCCTCAATGTTGTTCTCGTTCTCTCTGCCTACATCCAGCATAATCTGCATCTGAATTGCCTACTAAGTCAAATCCAGATTCTACAGGATACCATAAGCCAAATTATGGTTCACCCTTTAGATATCTGAGTATTCTTTTCACAGAACTCATATGAGATTCCTTAGGGTCAACCTGAAATCTAGCACATATACATATAACAAACATGATATCTGGCCTGCTAGCTGCCAGATAGAGAAGTGAGCCAATGACTGCTCTGTAAGTCTTCTGATCAAAGGACTTACACTTCTCATCTCTATCAAGGATAGTATTGGTAGTCATGTGAGTTTTCATTACAGAGGCATTCTCCATCCCAAACATTTTGATAAGTTCTCTGGTATATTTGGATTGAGATATGAAAATGTCATCTGCAGTTTGCTTTACTTGGAGACCAAGAAAGTAGGATAGTTCCCCCATGCTACTTATCTCAAATCTATACTGCATTAGGTCAGCAAAGTTTTTGATCTGTTGAGCCAAATATGATATCATTTATATATATTTGTACTAACAGTAGCTGATTTTTATGTGCTCTAGTGAAAAGTGTTTTATCCACCTTCCCTCTTACAAAAGAGTGTTCTTAGAGAAAGGTGGATAAGGTCTCATACCAAGCTTTTGGAGCTTGATTGAGACTATATAATGTTTTATCTAGTCTATAAACAAAATAGGGATAAGATGGATTGACAAAACCTGGAGGCGCACTCTTCGCATCCATCTGATAGACTTTTATTTTCATATGTGCATCATAAGCAAGAAACATTCTGATGGCTTCCATCCTTGCCACTGGAGCAAATGTCTGGTTGAAGTCAATTCCCTCATCTCGTCTATATCCTTGAGCAACAAGCCTTGCCTTGTTTCTGACAATAACTCCAGTTGAGTCCATCTTGTTTTTGTATACCCATTTGGTTCCAATTATTGGGTAATTTCTTGGTCTCTTAACTAAGGTCCAGACCTTGTTCCTTTCAAACTGAGCTAGCTCCTCTTGCATGGCTGCAATCCAGTGAGAGTCACTGTCTGCTTCTTTAAATTTCTTTGGCATAAATTGAGAGAGGAAGCATTGCAGCATAATTTCAGTTGTTATATGATTCCTTGTCTTTAGTACAACTGTCAAATCTCCAATAACTTGAGTTTGAGGGTGATCCTTTAGGGTCATCCTTGTTCTTATGGAGTTGATCAGTGGATTCACCTCCTCATGAATTTCTTCCTGCTCATTGACTGTGGGAGCACCATTTTTATTTATTAGAATGACCTCTGTGTTTGGTAGAGCTGGTGCTCAATTTTCATCCTCATTTTCAGCAGAGTCTTCATCTGAATCATTGTCAGCTTTATACTTGCCCTTGTCTTGGCTATCTGATGGGTGATCCATGATGCTGAGTTTTTCCACTTGATCTATGAGTTGATCTTCTTCCTGCAATATGGCATTGGTGGAAGTTTCCTTCCCCTCGGAGAACATGCTAGTTTCGTCAAATACAACATGCATTGACTCCTCAATTTTGAGAGAGCTCTTATAATAACACATATTGGCGTTGCTTGAAGAGGAGTATCCCAGGAATATTCCATCATCAGTTTTCTTGTCAAATTTGGCAAGATGACTCTTTCCATTGTTTAGAATGAAGCATGTACACCCAAAAATCCTAAAGTATGTGACTATAGGTGTCTTTCCCTTCAACAACTCATAAAGAGTCTTCAACTTAGTTTTGTGGATGAGACTTCTATTCAAAACATAGTTGGCAATAATACCTCAGCCCAAAAGGACTTTGGCAAATTGGATTCAGCCATTAATGTCATTCCTGATTCAATTAAGGTTCTATTTTTCCTTTCAGCCACCTTATTTTGTTGTTGGGGGGGGGGGGGGGGGGGGTTCTAGGAGCTAAAAAGCTTTGTCTTATCCCTTTATCCTTAGAGAATCTACAAATTAACTGATTTTCAAACTCAGTACCATGATCACTTCTGATCACAGTAACTTGAGAATTGAATTCAAATTGAATCTGTTTAATGAATCTTGAGAGAATATTGAAGGTGTCTGATTTAGCTTTAAGAAAGAACACCCAACTAAATCTAGAATAGTCATCTACAATGACTAATGTATATGACTTGTCTACTAAGCTTTGAGTGGAGATAAGACCAATTAGGTCCATGTGCAACAGATAGAGGGTTCTAGGGGAATCATTCTTACCAATTGGTTTGCATGATGACTTGGTTTGCTTTCTTAGTTGGCAGGCTCTACAAGAATGGTCTTTCTTAAACTTACCAATTGGTAAGCCTCTTACTAGGTTATGTTTGTATAACTTAGCTATTATCTTAAAGTTCAGGTGACTAATTAAGGCTCCTATGCCACAATTCATTATTTTCTTGATGGGAGTTAAACAAACAAACTCCAGACTTAGCATCCCCAAAATCTACTACATAGACCTTACCTTTCCTAAGTCCAGTAAGTACTATTTGGCAAGTTACAGAGCTAACTATATGACATAAGGACTTGGTGAATACAAATGTGTATTCACCATCACACAAATGACTAATACTAATTAGATTATGTTGAAGACCTTCAACATATGCTTCCTTAGAATAGGAGATTTCCCCGATTCTGAGCACAACATATCCTTTAGTCTGACCAGAGTGGAAGTTCCCAAAGATTACCTTAGGGCCTTCCTTGGCCTTGAGTTTTCCAATACCTCTTTTGCTCTAGTCATATGCACGAAGTATTCACTGTCTAGATACCACTGCTGGCCTGTGTTAGAAACGTCTCCTTTCTGCACATGAAATCAAACCTTAGTATAGACCCTCACTTGCTGGGGTCTCTTTCTTCTGTCATCATACGAAGCTATGAAAGAATAAGTTGTTCTTTCAGTATACCCCTTAATGTGAAGAAGTACTAGTTTATTATGCCAGCAATGTTTGACTATGTGCCCAATTTTAGAACAGTAAAAACATTTAGGAATATAAGTAGAAATAAGAGAGAGAGGTTTAGATGTTTGAAATTTATTTGTTGGGAACTTGCGTCGAGAAGAAATCGACGCATCTTTAGAGTTGCATCGAGGGGAATTCGACGTGTCTGCATAGTTACGTCGATAGTAAGTCGATGCAGAATATTAGTTGCGTCAAGTAAAATTCGACGCACCCTCATACTTGCTTTGAGTTGATGTCGACGCATATGCAGAACTCTGTTGAGTTACATTCGATGCATCTTTAAAACTGCATCGAGTTATATTCGACGCATAATTCCTTTTTCTAAGAATTTTGTAAATTTTAACTAGATTTTCTAAGGGGTGTTTACCTAGAATTCTTGTTTTATTAGTTATATCCGCCTTATTGAACACAGTGATTTTATTAGGTTTGTTATTTAATTCTTCACAAAATTCTATATTGTTATTAGTTTGTGTTACACTAGGTCTAATGAATACTATAGGGTTTTCCCAGGCAGGTTTGCCAAGGTTTATTGTGCTAGTGGATGGGTCTGCTCCTAGACCTAGGTGTTGAAATCTCATGGAGAGATTTTGTGTAATGTCTTTAAGCTTTTGACTCCTCCCATTGAGTGTCTTCCAAGGCTTTTGCCTTTGCAAGCTCTTCTTTTAGGTTAGTGTTTTCAGTAGTTAATGTATCTATTTCAGTTTCTTTCATATACATCTGATTTCTTAATTTATAGTTAACTGAATACATATTGTCTTTCCTAAGGTCTTCTAGTTCTTCTTTGAGAGTGTTAAGTTCCTTTTGATTGTTAATATAATCTTGACAAAAATATTTAAAACAATCCTTAAAATCTTTTGAAGAGAAATCAAATTCATCAAATATGGTTACCTGATTTTCTTTAGTAGAATCTTCTAAAGCCATTAAACAGACTTCTGCAGCTGCACTCTCTTCATCACTGTCAGATGAAGAGGAACTTGACTCAGACTCTGAGTCACTCCAGGTCTCAGCAATGAAACCTTTCCCTTTCTTCTTATTCTTCTTCCTGAAGGATTTCTTATTGTGCTCTTTCTTGCTGCTGCTTCTGTCCCTCTGTTGCTCAGGACATTCATGGGCAATAAGCCCAGGCTTTCTGCATGAGAAGCAGATTATTTTCCTTCTTTGGAGTTTTGTCATACCTTGGTTTGCTTGAGCTCCTCTCCTTTCTTTTGGAATCCTCTGTCTTGACCCACTTTCTGAACCTTCTGACCAAGAGGTTGAACATTTCCTCTTCAGAGGTGGAAGGGCCATCATCAGCAGCCTTCAGAGCAATTGTTCTTTCCTTAGGGTTTGAGACCTTTTCTTTGGCTTCAGTCTCAGCCCTGCTTTTCAATACAAGCTCATAGGACTTGAGCTTTCCTAGCAAAGCATCCGTAGAGATTTCTTTATGGCATCTGGACTCTCTAATAACTCAGATCCTTAAATCTCATGTGCTTGGGAATCACATAAGGAGTTTGTCATTGACTTCTGTCTGAGAGATCTCCTTATCCAGACTTTTTAACTCAATAATAATAATGTTGAATCTCTCATACATTTCAGCAACACTTTCCTCACCCTTCTTTTGAAAGTCCTCATATTGGTATTTGAGAAGGGACTTTCTGTCCTTTCTTTCATCAGAGCTTCCTTCAACTAATCTGGAAAGGGATTCCCAGATATCTTTGGCTGAGTTGCACCCAACCACATTTTAGAAAATGTCATTAGACATTGTTGATACTAGAATATTCATGGCTTTGGCATCACATGTTTTTACCTTCTTTTCATCCTCAGTCCACTCTGCTCTAGGGGAAGCTTCTTGTGTCACACTATCACACTAACATCTTTTCTCACTAGTGCTGGAGGATTTGTAATAATGACATTAAAATGTCTTCATCAATAGAGTTCATATATAACTTTATTCTGGCCTTCCAGAGTGTAAACTTGTTAAGATTACACACTTATGGTCTTGTTGATGCATAGTCCTTAGAACTCATTTTCTAAAAATAATTTGATAATATGAAAATATGAGTGCGGAGATCTTTTGATCAAGGTGTTAGCCTTTTTATGATCAACCTCCCTCTGATACCAATTGAAAGTGCACAGTGTAACCTCTGAATATTCTCTAGAGGGGGGGGGGGGGTGAATAGAGATTTAAATTTTTTACCATAAATATGCACACATAATAAAACTTCTAACAACTATGCAATTAGCAAATCCAATCCAGAATAAATTAAATGCAGATAACAGGAATAATAAATGGGATAACACAGAAAAGCAAGACACAAAAGAGACAAATTTTATAGTGGTTCCCCAAAATGTGGGTGCTCCACTCTTCTACCACCTTGGTAGGAATGCGTTGTAAGTGCCCAAGTCTTTTGATAAGGATACTCTTAGAACCACTGAGTCTTTTGAAAAGGAGACTCTTAGAACCACTCACTGAGTCTTTTGATAAAGAGACTCTTAGAACCACTAACTGAGTCTTTTGATAAGGAGACTCTTAGAACCAACTGAATCCTTTGGAGAAGGATTCTTAGGACTCTTTACTCAGTTACAATAAGAGAAATGAGAATAAAGAGGAAGAGGAAGAAAGAATATGATTCTTCTGTTTAAATCCTTCTTCAGCTATCACTTAGGATGATGTCACTTGATGTTCATCAAGATCTGTATAAGATTAACTCTTGCTTGAGATGCAAAAGAATGCAATAGTTGTTTTTGCTTGTGATTCTGATAATCTCTGCACTCTTGATGGCTTCAAGCTATAAGAGAGAAGAAGAAGTAGTAGCTGTATTTTTGTTTCCTTTACAGAGATGTTCTCTTTTCTTGTCTGTGTTAGAACTTCAAGAGCAAGAAGCAGAAGTAGCCTAATCAATAGAAAATCTTGAATGTTATTTGTCTTCCTTCCTCTGTATAATTATGTTTTGTCAAATAGTGTCGTTGATTTGTTTTCTCTTCTGTTCTGTCCTCAGAAGGAATATTTATTGGATAATATGTATTTCTTTCTATTTCTGTTTCATGACCCGTCAATCTGATTTGAATATCTTCCAAGAATGTCTTTGTTGTCTCTTTGGAGTATTTCATTCCATTCTTGACAAAAAATGAACCGTTAGAATATTATTTATATCCTAGGATACCTTCTGGAAAAGCATCAGAAAAGACATCAAAAAATATTCCATTTCTGACTGTATTTGACGTTGCGTCGAATTCATCCCACTTCTAACCGATGCACCTCTGAGTTCTTATAGAAGAACCTTTGAAATCCATCTTAGCTCTGAATGAACTCAGATGTTGACGCTGCGTTGAATACTTATCGACGTATCCGCCGAGTTGAAAACTTGAACATTGAAATTCGTCGTCTGCGTCGAATTCTTGTCGAAGTTGCGTTGACTTCTAATATTGCTTTGGCAAGCTCTGTCTTCTGCGTCGAGTACATCTCGACATTGCGTCGACTTTAATTATAATTTGACTTCAGTCTGAGTTACTTCTACTTGTATTTGAAGTTGCTTCGACTTGTAGTTGAAGTTGCGTCTATTGGATCTTGAGGCGCCCTTAGAGGGGTGGGGGGGGGGGGGGGGGGGTGGGTGAATAAGGGTTTTAGAAAACTTTAATCTTTTATAGAAAACTTTTGATATTTTATTCGAAGTAAGTTAAATCAAAAGTAAAGAGAATGAAATCAATTTTATTAAAAAAGAACAAACATGATTATCATTTATAAAATTGATTACAAAATCTGATTTCTATGACGCTAGAAATCGAAAGCGAAATATGAAATATTCTTTTTCTTTTCTATACCGACTCTTCTCACCAAGAACCGATTGGCTTTAGCCGATCTATCCCCAGATACGGCCTTAAGACGCTCGAGCCCTTCTATCCCCAAAAAGGCCTCGAGCACCCCATAGATCTACTCCCTAGAACTAGTCGCCAACACGAGGCAAATTTATGAACCGATTACAAAGATAAATATAGAATACAAATTTTAAAAACTCCCTATGAGGTAATCTGAAGGAGACACCAAAGAATCGCTGAAGATCGTTGAAGTCCAAGCATGCGTTCTTCGCGTTTAGTTAGCATGTTGATCCAAGCCTCATTTGATTCCTCCTTTTGAAATTTTGTGGGAGATCCTTTGTGGTCTGGAAATACTGCCCTCTGAGAATTTCTGAAGTGCTGGAATAGGGTTCTCTTCAATCAGTAGTTGGAGAAGACGAAGTCCACCAATTTATAGGACTGAAGGCTAATGTCGGTGTTAAGGCTAACTCTTGACGTTGACCTAATTTGGAATTGTTTTGATGGATCGAATCTTCAAAATGGGAAGGATATTTTGTACTTTAGGAAACTTTTATTTTAGGCAACCCTAATGCTGGCATTGAGGCTAATGTAGGCGTTAGGTCAGATCATTCCTTAAGTGCTCCTGGAATCACGACTGCTTCCCACCTTCCAAAATCATCATGATGGAATCAAGAGTCAATGCCCATCATTAAGTCCTAACGTATGACGTTAAACCTCTTTCATTTTCTCAGCGGCAAGCCATCCCGTCGATCGACAAGCCATCCCGACGATCGGCAAACCATCTCGTCGATCTCCAACACCCAGCGTTAAGTCATAACGCCTGACGTTAGACATCTTTCATTATTTTTGCTTGTGGACAGTTCCAGGCCTATATTACAGCAACCTAGTGTCATATCTGTTCAAACCTGCATGCTAAGAACACAATGACAAACAAGATCAAATACAAGTAGGATTTGTTCTTCTCAAATCAAAGGGATGCGAAAAACCATGTTCCAACAATCTCCCCCTTTTGATAATAACAAATCCAATATAGATAAATCAGATTTATATATAAGAGAGGTGTGTTTTTAGAAGAATATATGACACTAAGCAATGTAGAGACAATAATAAGAATTATAGATTGTTTAAGTTGTGCTCCCCCTACTTAAGTGCTCCCTCTTAGTGTATGCTCCCATAGACTAGATTTATGCTCCCCCTTAATCTAGTGAATCCTACTCCTTTAATCATTAAGATTTATCATTTTATTCTCCCCCTTTTGTTATTAGCAAAAGTGGCTAAAGTTGAAACAAAACTAGAAGAGAGAAGACAAAAGTTAGGACATAACTAAGAGAAGATTAAGAGTTTTGTTTAGGTATAAGGTAAGTCGTGATCGAGCTAAGAGAGAGAGAGAGAGTAACACAGCGGAAAAAAGATAAGGTAGGCGTGAAAGAACAACATTCCATGATTTTACCAAATGAATTCTACCACTTGCTTTGCAAATTAATTTTTAAGGAAAAATAAAACTTGTTGAAAGAGATGCAATATTGTTTGACAAGCACAAGTGAAGAAAGAGAAAAAAACTTTGAAGTAAGCATGATAAACCATGGTAAACATGAGCAAAATAGAAATGCGGAAGACAAAAACACAACAATTAAGAGTAGTATTTTTGTTATAGTTTGACCATTTCAACAATATGTCTAGGCTCTTCACATTTGAGCATTTAACTTTGAAAATTTTCATAACTAATAGGCAAGCATGATTTATCATATTCAAAAAGATAATAGCTACAATGTAACCAATTCGTATTTCAAGTAAAGAAAACATTGTAGAAATCATGCATTGCAATCTAGTGCTTTTACTTAAGTTTTTAAAGAATTATGTAATTTTGCATTAGGATCCAATTCTCATGAGTAGAAGCTTTATGAAAAACAATGATGTGTCCATAAGATGTTTTGATAAAAGTATACAAGTGAAATAATCAAAACACATGACACATGTAATGAAATAGTAACAACAATATTAAGATTGTAATCTTATAATTACTTTCACACATCAAATCTAGAATAAAATTTTAAAGCACATAAATGGGTACAACTATTAAGGTGCTTCGCCCATACAATGCTCATTAAGACTTATCAGGGAGCGAAGTATTGCTTGAGGGATCACATAAGCATTTTTATAATTTTTATAATTTTTTTGTGATCCAGTGTACAAATAGAAGTGATAAAAGAGTATGTTTGCACAAGACACTTTACAATTATTTCCAAGGTGCTCAACCTCACAATGCTCATTAAGAATTATCAGGAGGCTGAGTAGTGCTTGGTGGAGTTATCTCTTTGGCTTTTTATTTCATAATTTTTTAAGTTTGGGCCAAAGGTCTCCGAATTCACTTGTTGATGCAAACATTAGCAATTTGGAAATATTACTTCTATGTGTGCAAGAAATTTATTGTTTGAAAGATGGTGTAGGTAATTTAGATATACAATTTAATGTGTGTTAAAACTATTACACTATACAATCATGCAAGACTAAGATTATGAGCACAAGAAGATTACCAAAATAGTGAGTGTAAGAATCATTGATTAACATAAAACATTACTCATACTTAGAGGCATGTTAGGCAATCATACACAATTTTCTATAGACTATTTCATTGCACATAATCAGATTAAGGTCAAGGCATGACAAAATAAAACAATGTTAAGGAAATTGGAAATTAGAATTAGACATTGAAGAAAATCCTTGTGAGTATGCCAAAAACAATTTTTACCATTCGACATAAATGACAAAGATGTTTGCTCATGTGAAGTCTTATTGTCAAACCATAGTTTTGTAAATATTTAAAGCAAAAACAAATAATAAAAACATATTTTTGATTATTTTGAATATTTGAATTTTTTTGTATTTTAGAGTAAAACAACCAAATTAATAACAAAATAATTTCAAATCTGAGAAAAGAAACAGAGAAAAATCATAATAAAAATACCAGAAACAGTGCAGTGAAATCAGAATTTCAATTTGGCAAAATGGAGCTAACACCTAACGTTAAGTGCTTAACGCCCAACCAGGACACTGTTTCGTGAGATTTTTGAAAAAAAATTCTCTGGAATAGGGAGTAGGTATATAGACCTTCTTAGTGTAGAAATTTTAGAGAATTTAGAAATGATTAGAAGGCTATTTAAGCATGTTTTATTAAAAAATGGCTTTTATATTTTTATTTGGCTTTCAAATATTTGTGTTTTACAATATCATTAAATCTAAAAAATGATAAAATATGCAAAACACAAGATAAGCATGTTTGTTCAAAAACAAGAATGCATGAATAATATAATCATAAAGAGTGTACGCAAAAATATGATATAGGTATGTCCTAGATTATAATACCCTAACTATATGCCTACATACTAGCCCCGTACTAAGTAACGGATGGGCATGAGGAGCTGCACACATGCCGTAGTTGGGGTGTTAATCCCATATGCACACACTAGATAACGCTCAACCTAACACTCTTTCCCCCCAGTGCCTCGCAAGGCCCCACTAGTGTTGGATCTTACGACGCCCTTAGAGGGGGGGGGGGGGGTGAATAAGGGAATAAAATTCTTTCTATAATTTTCAAGATAATTACTAAATTGTTTTATAATGAAGGAGATTGAAATAAACAATTTAGATTTAGAATTGAAAACTTAGAACACAATATAATAGAGATTACGCCAAATGATACAAATCAAGTAAACACAAAAGAGACATGATTATATATATGAAAAAGTGTTTACATAAATTTGATTTCTATATCGCTAGAAATCGGAGGCGTACAAATGTAAATTTCTTTTTGTTTACCAATCCTTCTCCCAAGGATCGGAAGGCTATCACTTGTCTCTCCCTAGACCAAGCCCAAGCCTATCCTCTAGATCTTCCCAAGATCTAGACGTAGCACACAAGGCCACGATTTCCCACCAAGCCACGCAAGGACTTGGACGCTCCGCACAAGGAAGCGATTTTCCCCTAAGCCACGCAAGGACTTAGACGCTCCGCACAAAGAAGCGATTTTCCCTACCAATACAAAGTAAAATGTATATAAATGAAAATACAAGATAAAATAAGAACTCCCTAGAAATTCAGATCTCTGAAAGGAAGGTTGAAGCCTCGAGATGATCCTTGATGTAGAAGCGCGTCCGATCTCGTCTTCAATTTCAAACCTTCTGAGCATAAATGGGAGTTCATGAGGTTCTGGAGCTCTCTGGATGGAATGCACTCAGGAAGGGACTTAAAATCTTTTGTGGTTGAAATGCACGAACACAAGGTGTCAATTTATAGAAAATCGCTGTCGGAATTTCCGACAGTGACTGTCGGAATTTTCCGACAGCGCTAAACTGCCGCTGGAGTGCCGTCGTGGGTGGAGTCGTGGGCAGTTGGTGTAACCGTCGAGCTGTCGCCTGGGCGACATCGATGTCGGATTTCCGACATCTCAAAACTGCTTTTCGTCGTGCTGCCGTGGGGGAAAGTAGTTGTAACTTCTCTGCTGTCGCCTGGGCGACATTGACTGTCGCCTGGGCGACAGTGACTGTCGCCTGGGCGACATCTCCTCTTCATTTTTGCCATCCGAAACTTCTCCAGACTGTAGATTGAGTCGTTCTCATCTCCGAAATGGGGTGGCACATTCCGTAACTCTTCCTGGATTGAAAGTTATGGCCATTTTAAGATCAGCACACAAAACTCATCCAACCTGAGACTTGTCGTTCTCGGATCATGCCCATGAACGAGGACTTGTCTCCTCATTGAACCTATACAACCTGGCCACTATAAACACACAAAAGACTAGATCAAATACAATACGGTATTTGTTATTCTCAAACCAAGAGATGCGGAAAGCAAGCTCCAACAATCTCCCCATTTTGATAATAACAAATACCCATATGAGAAATTAGTGAGTTTATAGATAAGTGCGATAAAAGATATGTATGAATAAAAGGTTTACTGCGTGACAGATTTTACTCCCCCTAAATATATATGTCACTAGATTTCTCATTTTATTCTCCCCCTTTTGTTATTACCAAAAGTGGTTGTCATGATCGAGCGATAGACGCTTTCCATGAAAACTTTTTAATATACTCCCCCTAAATTGTATTCTCCCCCTAAATGTATGCTCCCCCTAAATGTTATAATTAATTACAATGGTGCATTATTTAATTATTCTCCCCTTAATCTTCTAGATTTCTTGAATTAATCTCCCCCTTTTGGTATTATCAAAAGAAGGTGGGGTGAGGGTAGTAAGGAGGCATTTAAATAACAAAGCATGATCGAGCTTTTAAATATATGAAATGATAAAGAGTTGAAGCATAGTATATAAAAGAGATTTCAAATAAAAAGATAAGAGTTGTAAAGCAAGCGGAAGATTATAAGAAACATCCTTTTTGTAAGCATGAAAAGCATAAGTAAAAATATGAGTTTTAGTTCAAAATTGAAAGATGTTTTAACCTTTTTGAAATCTCAAAGTTTTTCATAAAGATACCAAGCATGAAATGAACATATTAAAGAGAGATTATACTACAATGTTACTTAATTTTAAGTTCAAGAGATACCATAACATTGTAGAGATCATGATAGGTTATCTAGTGCATTTTTATATAAAGAGTAGTATAGATAAAGCATTAGAATCCAATACTTATGAGAAGAAGTGTTATGAAAGATAATGATGTGCACATAAGTGTATTTTGGGCAATGTTAACAATTGATTTAAATCATCAAAATACAAGACATATGTAAATTAAAGTGCACAATAAAACATAAGTAAATTACTTTCACACACTTTTAATGCACATAATTTAATTTTTTTAACAAAGTGGTGTAATAACTAAGGTTTGCACAAGCCACTTTACTATTCTTTCCAAGGTGCTCAACCTCACAATGCTTATGAAGACTTATCAGGAGGTTCAAGTAGTGCTTGGTGGAGTTATATTTGTCTACATATATATATATTTTTTGTTCACATTTGTGAGACAACATTCTCCGAATACACTTGTTTTGCAAACCCAATTTTTTTAACTTTTAACCACTTTTCTAAATTTCATAAGTGCAATTCAAATGTAGTGTAGGTAAAAAACTTATGCAAGTTTTAATTCATTGTACAAATACAATACACAAGCAAGCATTTTAGATTTAGACACACATGTTGATTACCAAAATAAGTGAGTGAAATATATCATTATCAATCATAAAACATTTACTCATACTTAGAGGCGTGCTAAGCTTGGTTCTACACATTTTTCAATACAACTGATGCACTTAAATAGATATATCAAAGCATGATAATCAAAACAATGTTCATAGAAATTTCAAGAAATAAATTTTAACATTGTAAATAATTCTAAATAATAGAATTCATACATGCTTGATATTGGCAATAAAGATCATACAGTTTTTTTTTAAGTTTAATCATTTTTTTTAAATCAAATAAAAACAGAAAATCACAAAAACATATTTTTGTAATTTTTGAATTTTGAATTTTTGTAGTAGATTTTTCATAATAAAAAAAAAATAACAAAAACATATTTTTGTATATTTTTTTAATTTTGAACTTTTGTAGTTGATTTTTCATAATATGATTAAAAACACAAATAGCAAAAAAAAAATTTTGTATTTTTGAATTTTGATCTTTTGTAGTTGATTTTTCATAATATAAATAAAACAAAAATAACAAAAGTCAGAAACACAACAAATAAGTAGAAAATATGAACCAACATATTTTTATGGATTTTCAGAAATTTTAAAAATCAGAAAATTCCAACACCCACGCTAGCGCCGGCGCTAGCGCTAGCGCTGGAAACAATACTCGAATTTTTGAGAATTTTAAAAAATCTGATTTTTTATTTTGATTAAGTGTCCTTAGAGTAGTTCCATGCTGAAATTTCAGAATTTTCAGAGATGTCTTGATTGCTCAAATTTGCATAAAACTTTAGCTTTTTCAAATACATGTGTTTTACAAAAACATTTAAGCTCAAAAAGATAAATTATGCAAACACATGAGGACATTTTTAGTAAACAACCCAAAATATGCATGATTTAAGTGATAAGTAAATAAAATGTTCATGCAGTACGTAATATAGGTATGTCCTAAGATTAGAAACTACCCCGACTAAATGTCTACACCCTAGCCCCGTACTAAGTGACGGATGGGCATGAGGAGCTGCACACATGCCATAGGTTGGGGTGTTAATCCCATATGCATACAAAAGACGACGCTCAACCTAGCACTCTTTTCCCCCAGTGCCTCTCAAGGCCCCACTGGAACCCTCCCCGGTTAGGTCTCTAATGCACACAATCCTACGCCCTCACTATTATGAGACACATGTCATAGGTTAATGATTATGGATATACTAAGCGTTTTAGTCTAAGGATTGATTCATAAAACATGAGTTTGTTTTAGTTTTAGAACATATAGTAGATTTTGAAATCACAATGTACTCATGAATTTTAAAGTTCAAATTTCTCTACCTTTAGCATGTCATTATATTGATAATCCTAACATAAACACTAAATTGAGCATATACAAAGAGGTGCGGCTAGGATAATGAATTTGGATGTTATGCAAAATATGCTAAATTTATATAATTGGTTTGCATGTAATCAATTTTAGAGTTTTGAAAATTTATAGACCTAGAATGAAGTGACAATTCTATTTGATTTCATCTTGTTGATACCAAGTTAATTCATAGGTCTAAAGATAATGATATACATGCAAACAATAAAGATGCACATCACACACACAAAACAAGATATGAAACTATAATACCAATTGCAATCATATATTTCATAATTCCTAAGGTTGATAGAATTAGTTGATTTAAGATAGGTCTCGATGGATCATGAATTATGATATATGATTATAGTGAATTTTAGCATAGGATATTAATAGATCATGGTGGTGATTGTGAAATCATATTTATCATTTTTGAAAATTTTCTTTTGATTTTAATTTTTAGAAATTAGACTAAACAAATACAAGGTATTTGACAATAATGATAGTAAAAATAATTTTTCAGAGAAATCAGAATTTTTTTAGGAAAATATGTTACCGCCAGCGTTAGTGATAATGCCTGGCGTTAGCAACAAAGTTACTATATTTGATTTAAAACACATTGTTTTTTTATATTATTTGATTCTGATTTTTCTCGATTCTGATTTTCAATATACGGGCTATTATATGCAGGCAACGAAAAATAGACAAATATGCAATAAGTTGCGCATTTAATATTTTAGCCTAAGACCCCTAAAAATCCATTTAAATCCAATTTTGAAAGTAATTGCATTAGTCTTGATAATATCATTTAGAAAATTTAGCTTTCAATTTATAATGATAATATAAGACATTTATAGGCAAAGGATTTAAAAAGGATAAAACAAAAAGAAAAGATAGATCACTTAAAAATTATGACTTTATGTTTAATTTAATTCAATTTTGATTTGATAAACATTAGGCTTAAAATGTAAAAGTCATATTTCATAATATATCTAAGTGACCTTAGCATGTTGGCTCAAAAATAAGAAAAAAAAAAATTAAGCATATCATGAAGTAGAGAATTGATATTTCATTTTTAATTGTTTCTACTTCATGCAAATGATATGATACTAATGAATAAGAGATTTAGGTATCCAAAGGGGACCATGAGGGATGGTTCCTTTGGGTAACCAAATACGACATGATGATTTTTTAGGAGACAAGGATAAATGAGCCCTTTCTATTAAAGTTGATGTGTCATTTTTCTTTAAGGGTCTCCATTCATACCTTGGTTGTTTATCTTTAAAATTCATATTATGATTATGTGACATCTTTATATAATTGTATTTGTTTGAAAAATAATTCATTTGAGATTTATGTTTATTCAAATTATTTTTCAAAATAGATTGATATTGATAATCATAATGAATTTTATTATATGGATTGTTTGAAAATTTATAAGAGTGATTGTCTTTCTTTAGAATTGAATGTTGAAAGAGTGAGTTACAAAATGTTTTAAATGATTGGTCCTTATTTAGATGATTTTCATTTCCACTCTTTCTTATAGACCTACTCTTATAATATGAAGTTAAGCTTTTAGACTTTTGAAAATTTGATAAACTAGAAAAAAGAGATTTTTCATTATATGAAATTTTTTGAATAAACATTTTTAATGATTCTAGTTTATCCTTTAAATTATCATTTTCTTTTATTAATTTTTCATTATGTTCTTTTGAAATTAAAAGTCCTTTTTCTAAAACCTTGAGTTCTTCTTTAAAGAATTATAATCAAAAAAAGGTTTAGCATTTTCAATTAAAGAGCATGAACAAGAATTTGAAACATCAATATAAGATTCTACTTTAGTGTTTGCTTTTAAAGTTTTATTTTCTAAACGTAATTGGAATTAGCATGTTTGAACTTTGAAATTTTACGTTTAGCAAATTTAAGCACACGAAATGTAGAAATAGAATTAGTTACTAAAAGAGAAGATTTAGATTTTCTTACCTTGCTATAGTTTCCGTCTTCTCTTTTGCTTGATGTTTTGCCATCAACTGAGTCCAATATTGTGACGTTGTCTTCTTCATCTTCCTCTTCCAAACAAGAGTGTCCATCATCCTTTCCGCTTGATGAGCATTCTATGGATCCATCCTTTGTGTAGCTTTCTTGAATATTTGCATAGGCTTGCATATTCTCCGGTTCTTGTGAATGTTTCGTACCTGTAGAAGGATAATCATAAGTTCTTTCAAGAAAAACTCCAAATTTCATATGCGGTACGTAAAGTATAAATAAGTTTGAAAATATTTTGGTCTAACGCACAAAATATACTATTCATAGATTTTGCATTTAAAATAATTTCGTTTCTAGTTAGTACGCTAGATGGCTTTTTAATAGTAATATTCCAAACTTTTTCATCTAAGGCCTTAAGAAAATTTTTCATTAATATTTTCCACCCATTATAATTTTCACCCATAAATAATGGTGGTGATAATACTTTTTCATTTATATTAAAATTTTCCCCACTAGTAGAAGCGAGATCATGATCAAGAGGCACCATTATTCCCGGTTGTTAAGTCGATTTGGAATAACCTCGCTCTGATACCAATTGTTGGATCTTACGGCGCCCTTAGAGGGGGGGGGGGGGTGAATAAGGGAATAAAATTCTTTCTATAATTTTCAAGATAATTACTAAATTGTTTTATAATGAAGGAGATTGAAATAAACAATTTAGATTTAGAATTGAAAACTTAGAACACAATATAATAGAGATTACGCCAAATGATACAAATCAAGTAAACACAAAAGAGACATGATTATATATATGAAAAAGTGTTTACATAAATTTGATTTCTATATCGCTAGAAATCGGAGGCGTACAAATGTAAATTTCTTTTTGTTTACCAATCCTTCTCCCAAGGATCGGAAGGCTATCACTTGTCTCTCCCTAGACCAAGCCCAAGCCTATCCTCTAGATCTTCCCAAGATCTAGACGTAGCACACAAGGCCATGATTTCCCACCAAGCCACGCAAGGACTTGGACGCTTCGCACAAGGAAGCGATTTTCCCCTAAGCCACGCAAGGACTTAGACGCTCCGCACAAGGAAGCGATTTTCCCTACCAATATAAAGTAAAATGTATATAAATGAAAATATAAGATAAAATAAGAACTCCCTAGAAATTCAGATCTCTGAAAGGAAGGTTGAAGCCTCGAGATGATCCTTGATGTAGAAGCGCGTCCGATCTCGTCTTCAATTTCAAACCTTCTCAGCATAAATGGGAGTTCATGAGGTTCTGGAGCTCTCTGGATGGAATGCACTCAGGAAGGGACTTAGAATCTTTTGTGGTTGAAAATGCACGAACACAAGGTGTCAATTTATAGAAAATCGCTGTCGGAATTTCCGACAGTGACTGTCGGAATTTTCCGACAGCGCTAAACTGCCGCTGGAGTGCCGTCGTGGGTGGAGTCGTGGGCAGTTGGTGTAACCGTCGAGCTGTCGCCTGGGCGACATCGATGTCGGATTTCCGACATCTCAAAACTGCTTTTCGTCGTGCTGCCGTGGGGGAAAGTAGTTGTAACTTCTCTGCTGTCGCCTGGGCGACATTGACTGTCGCCTGGGCGACATTGACTGTCGCCTGGGCGACATTGACTGTCGCCTGGGCGACAGTGACTGTCGCCTGGGCGACATCTCCTCTTCATTTTTGCCATCCGAAACTTCTCCAGACTGTAGATTGAGTCGTTCTCATCTCCGAAATGGGGTGGCACATTCCGTAACTCTTCCTGGATTGAAAGTTATGGCCATTTTAAGATCAGCACACAAAACTCATCCAACCTGAGACTTGTCGTTCTCGGATCATGCCCATGAACGAGGACTTGTCTCCTCATTGAACCTATACAACCTGGCCACTATAAACACACAAAAGACTAGATCAAATACAACACGGTATTTGTTATTCTCAAACCAAGAGATGCGGAAAGCAAGCTCCAACAACTAGAACCCTCCCCGGTTAAGGACAAGATATGACTTAGAGGTTAGGTCTTCTAATGCACACAATCCTACACCCTCGCTATTGTGAGACACATAATGTGGGTGAATGATCATGGACATTCTAAGCATTTTGTACTATGGAAACAATTTGTAAACTATAGCTTTTTATGAGAGATTGATTTCTAATTATATTTTAAAGCAACATAGTTACTATGAGTTTTAACTTTTAATTGTTCTACTTTAAGATGGATTTATTATGGCATTATTAGACAACTAGCATGAATGATAATATTTATTAATTGATAATGCTAGAATGATGAGTTTGAATGTAATGTTACGTCATAAGATTAATAGAGTTAATGTTGCATGTATTCAAAAATAGTGTTTCAATTTTTAGACCTAGAATAAAGTGATGATTCTATTTGATTTGCTCTTATTAGTATAAAGATGATTCTAGGGTTTACATATAGGTGAGATACATGGACACACAAAACATATTTCATTCACATTATCATGATCACAAACCATATGTTGGAAGCAAAGGATCTTTTGTAGTTATGTTTCATATTTGAATAAAAGATCTTTTGATTTGCATGATTATTTTAAGCGATCATTAGTTTAAAAACATAGAAATTTAGATACTCAAATTTTTATTCATAATGATGTAAGTATTTAAAATAAAACAATTCATATTCATCCATTTCAACATATTAAGGAGAAAGATTGTAAGGTGAAAATGAATATAGTGAGAAAGTATTTTGGGTTATTTTTGAATGGTTTTATAAAATTTCTCTTTGATTATTGAATATTATCAAACCATGTATATATATAATTTTTTGAAAACATAGTAATAATTGTTTTCTTTTTCGGTCATTGCAAGAATACGCATGAGTCTATAGTTAATTTGATCTTTGCTAGGTTTTAGTTGGACTTAGCAATTTAGAGTGGATCTTGGACTTCCCGAGGTCTACCCGTGAAGGGTTCGCACCGGTACTAGGAGATGTGATGGGGTGACATCCTAAACCTCCATTTCTCAAGATATTTAAGTGTTATTGGTTGCTACCCATACTAAATATTTAAAATTTATAGACTAAAAAATTGTCGAAAAAGAAAAATTGAGATAACTTTTAAACAGAGTTGAATTTTGGCAATTTTAAGCTAGTTTGCCATTGCATAGATCTTCTCGACCTCGTTCTGAAAAGCTATTGTGGGCGAGATTCTGATAAGCGAATCAAAAGTTATGATCGTTTGAAGTTTGGGTCAAAATCTCGCATATTTTTGTAAATTTGATTTTGGTTTTGATTAAAAACATATGATTTTTGCGATTTTTCAATTCCAATTTTTCATGATTATGATAAAACATGTTAGAGGCTATCAAATGACACAATGATATTAAATAAATAATCAACCACTTGTGCATTTTATACATTTAGCCTAAGACCCCTAATTTTCCTTTAAATCCCCTTTTTTGACAATTATTTTATTTGTCTTGATAATATAAAAAAAACTTTAGCACTTAATTTATAATGATGATATAAGACTTGTAAAGGTAATAGATTTAGAAGGTTAAAGATAAAAGGGATAGATAAGTCACTTGAGAGATGTTATGACTTTTATTCAATTTCATTCACTTTGATTCATTAATGAATTTGTGGCTTAATGTGTGAAAGTCATATTACATGTTATACAAAGTGACCATATCATGATGGTTAAAATAAAGAAAAAACAAACTAAAAAGAAGTTTAAGCATATCATGAAGTAGAGTTGATGATATTTTATATTTACTTATTTCTACTTCATGCATTTGTATGATACCTAATGAATATGAGATTTTGGTATCCAAAGGGGACCAAGTGGGATGGTTCCTCTGGGTACCCAAATACATCGTGTTTGTTTTTGGGGAGATGGAAATGAATGAACCCTTTTGAGTGGAGTTTGTGTTTCATCTTTAACTTTGGGTCTCCATTCAAACATTGGTTTGATATTATTTTTATGCATCAAATTTCCATTATGATTGTCTTTATTTTGAAGAGTGTAATTGTAATAATGATTGAAAATATTTTTCATAGGAAATTTGTGCACTTCTATTTTTAAGTTGGGAGAAGAATGATTTTGTAAATAATAGTGTTTGGGATTTTGATTTACAAATACTTTGTGTTCCTTACTCCCATTTTTAGGTTTAGTCATGATATTTATATTCATATTCAACTTGTTTTTAGATATTACTTGATATTGTTGAATTTATGTATTGTGAATTTTTATTCATAATTTTCATAAGCAAGTTGATTTTTGTTTTTAATTCATCATTCTTGATCTTAAGATTATGTCTACCTTTATTATAGGCTATTGTGCTATTTTTAAGAGTGGACACAATAGAGTCAATATGAGTTTGATAATTATTTCTTAATTCTTCAAATGTTTCATCCATCTCTTTAATTTCAATTTTATAAGTTTTGCGCATAGCACAATTATTTTTCAAGGATGAATTTTCTAAACATAATCTTTCATTTGTTCTTTTACAAAAATAACTTCCTTTTCAAGTACTTTGTATTTTTCTTTTAATTCATTATAATCAATACAGGGTGTAATATTTTCAACTAAAGAGACATGGGTATAACTAGATAAATAAGAATTTGATTCTACATTAACTTTTGTTTTTAAACCTTTATTTTCTAAGCGTAATTGTTTATTAGCATTTTTTAATTTCTTAATTTTGCGCTTTGTAGTTTGTAGCAATTCTAATGTAGAAATAGAATTACACACAATAAGAGATTTTGATTCCTTACAATGCTTGTGGATGAGGCAAGATTTGAACATATAGTTCTTTTGACATCTTTTGGCACTCCTCTTCCGAAGATAAGATTTCTTCTTCTCTTCCACTTGATGTGCACTCCATTGATCCATCCCGTGAGGAGCTTTCTTGACTATTTGTGCAAGCTTGTATATTCTCCAGTTTTGTGATTGTTTTACACCTATAGAAGGAGAATCATAAGTTCTTTCAAGGAAATTCCAAATCTCATATGCGGTAGGTAAAATATAAATAAGTTTGAAAATATTTTGATCTAACGCACAAAATAAACTATTTATAGATTTTTGCATTTAAAATAATTTCATTTCCTGTTAGTACGCTAGGTGACTTTTCAATAGTAATATTCCAAATTTTTTCATCTAAGGCTTTAAGAAAAAATTTCATTAATATTTTCCACCCTTTATAATTTTTGCCCATAAATAAAGGTGGTGATAATACTTTTTCATTTATATTAAAATTTTCCCCCACAAGTAGAAGCAAGATCATGATCAAGAGACGCCATTATTCCCGATTGTTAAGCCGATTTGGAATAACGTGCTCTGATACCACGTGTTGGATCTTGAGGCGCCCTTAGAGGGGGGGGGGTGAATAAGGGTTTTAGAAAACTTTAATCTTGTATAGAAAACTTTTGATATTTTATTCGAAGTAAGTTAAATCAAAAGTAAAGAGAATGAAATCAATTTTATTAAACAAGAAAAGACATGATTATCATTTATAAAATTGATTACAAATTCTGATTTCTATGGCGCTAGAAATCGAAAGCGAAATATGAAATATTCTTTTTGTTTTCTATACCGACTCTTCTCACCAAGAACCAGTTGGCTTTAGTCGATCTCTCCCCAAATACGACCTCAAGCCGCTCTAGCCCTTCTATCCCCAAAAAGGCCTCGAGCACCCCATAGATCTACTCCCTAGAACTAGTCGCCAACACGAGGCGAATTCCTCCCTAAGTCCTACCCAGACCTAGTCACCAACACGAGGCGAATTTATGAACCGATTACAAAGATAAATATAAAATACAAATTTAAAAACTCCCTATGAGGTAATCTGAAGGAGACACCGAAGAATTGCTGAAGATTGTTGAAGTCCAAGCATGCGTTCTTCGCATTGAGTTAGCGTGTTGATCCAAGCCTCCTTTTATTCCTCCTTTTGAAATTTTGTGGGAGATCCTTTGTGGTCTAGAAATATGGCCCTCTGAGAATTTCTGAAGTGATGGAATAGGGTCTCTTCAATCAGTAGTTGGAGAAGACGAAGTCCACCAATTTATAGGAATGAAGGCTAATGCCAGCGTTAAGGCTAACGCCAGGCGTTGACCCAATTTGGAATTGTTTTGATGGATCAGATCTTCAAAACCGGAAGGATTTTTGTATTTTAGGAAACTTTTATTTTAGACAACCCTAACGCTGGCGTTGAGGCTAACGCTGGCGTTAGGTCAGATCATTCCTAAAGTGCTCCTGGAATCACGGCTGCTTCCCAGCTTCCAAAATCATCATGATGGAATCAAGAGTCAACACCCAGCGTTAAGTCCTAACGTCTGGCGTTAAACCTCTTTCATTTTCTTAGCGGCAAGCTATCCCGCCGATCTGCATGCCATCCCATCGATCGGCAGACCATCTCGTCGATCGCCAACGCCCAGCGTTAAGTCGTAACGCCTAGCGTTAGACATCTTTCATTATTTTTGCTTGTGGACAGTTCTAGACCAACATTGCAGCAACCTAGTGTCATATCTATTCAAACCTGCATGCTTAAAACACAATGGCAAACAAGATCAAATACAAGTAGGATTTTTTATTATCAAATCAAAGGGATGTGGAAAACCATGTTCCAACAGCGTCGACTTCTATTCGACGCAATTTTAACTCAACTAAATTTTGTGCTCGATTTGGGTTGGTTCTAACACTCTAGTGTGAGGGTGATATCCTTGGACATCTAATGACAAATTTACCCTTTCTATACAACATGGGTAATACATCCTAGATTATGAAATCACTTTAAGATAATTTGTAAGATAAACTACAAGTGTTTTTCCCAATAACATTTATAATGATGACGAATCTCTCATACATTTTAACAACATTTTCTTCAGTCTTCTTTTGAAAGTTTTCATATTGGGATATGAGAAGGGACTTTCTGTCCTTTCTTTCATCTGAGCTAACCTCAACCAGTATGGTCAAGGATTCCCATATTTCTTTTGCTGAGTTATAGTCAGCCACCTTCTGGAATATATCATCTGACATAGTTGGCACTAGAATGTTCATTGTCTTGGCATCACATGCCTTTGGCTTCTTCTTAGCATCAGTCCACTCTGCTCTAAGGACAAGTTCTTGTGTCACAGTCCCACTTGCATCTTTTCTAACTGGGACTGGAGGACCTGAAACAATAACATCAAATATTTCCTCATCAATGGAGTTCATGTAAAGTTTTATTCTTGCCTTCCATAATGTAAACTTATTCAGATTACAGACTGGTGGTCTTGTGGATGCATAATCCTTAGAACTCATTTTCTGAAAATAAATTTTAAAATATAAAGTTTGAGTGAGATGATCTTTGATTAAGGTGTTAACATTTGTATAATCAACCTCCCTCTGATACCAATTGAAAGTGCACAGTGTGTCCTCTGAGTATTCTCTAGAGGGGGTGAATAAAGTTTTAAAATTTTTTTTATTTATTATGCACTACACAATAAAACCTTCTAACAACTATGCATTCATCTATCCAACACAGAATAAAACAAGCACATAATGCAGACATAAAGTAAATGGACAACACAAAAAATCACAGCACAATGAGACAAGAGCTATAGTGGTTCCCCAAAATATGGGTACTCCAATCTTCTACCACCTGGTAGGAATACATTTATCCAAGTGCCCGAGTCTTTTGATAAGGAGACTCTTAAAACCACTGAGTCTTTTAATAAGGAGATTCTTAGAACCAACCACTGAGTCTTTTGACAAGGAGACTCTTAGAACCACTGAGTCTTTTGGTATGGACACTCTTAGAACCAAACTAGATCTTTTGGTAAGGAGATCTTGAACCAACTGAATCCTTTGGAGAGGGATTCTAAGGACTCTTTACTCAAATTACAATAAAGAAAGAAAGAGTAAAAGGGAGAAGAAGAAGATGAAGAAGAATCTTCTGGTTGAATCCTCCTTCAGCAATCACAGAGGATTCAGGTACTTTGTGTAGTTGATTGATCTCTACTTCAATAGATAAGTCCTTGCTGAGAGAGAGAGAAATGCAAGGACTGTTCTAGCTTTGATCCACAGAATCTCTGCATTTCTGTAGACTTCTTGTTATAAGAGAAGAAGAGAAGAAGCCTTTGAATGATTCCTGTACAGAGATTTGTTGTACTGTCTGAGAGATAGCTTTAGGGAGAAGGAGATGGAAGAATAAAGGAATTGATGTTGTTCTGAATTGTCCTCAATGTCCTTATTATTCTGTCGAATAGTGTTTGAATTCATGTCCTCATATATTGTATCCCTAATAGGACTGTCCAAGGGATAATAATATTCTCCTTCTATTTCTTGTGACTACCTGTCAATTCCTTTTTGAATATCTTCTAGAAATGTCTTTATTATGTCTCTGGTGTCGTTCTTTCCATTCTTGGTATAAACGACCTATTAGAGATCAAATCAATTCAATTCAATGTATAGCCTCTGAATCATCTTTAGAAAAGAATAAAGAGATATTCTAATTCTGTCTGTATTCGGACGTTGCGTCGAATACATTTGTCTTCTTTATCGATGCACCTCTGAGTTCTAATGGAAACTGCTTTGAAATCCTCCTTAGTTTAGAAATGGACTCTGCAGTCGACGTTTCGTCGAATACTTATCGGTGTATCCATCGAGATGAAATCCTTGAACTCATAGATCTTCCTTCTGCGTCGAATGTAAGTCCAAGCTGCATTGACTTCAAATGCTGCTTCGACTGACTTTGTCTTCTACGTCGAGTACATTTCGATGCTGTGTCGGCTTCAACTTATACATCGACTTCTATTCGACGCAGATTTAACTCAACTGAATTTTGGACTCTTTTTAGACTGGTATTTGACACCCTAATGAGAGTGTGACATCCTAAGAATCTATTGACCAAATTACCCTCTCTATACAACATGGGTAATGAATCCTAGATAATGAAATCATTTGTATATATTTATAAGATAATTCAAAGGATGTTTTTCCCAACAAAGCTCTCTATGGACGATGATGTCGAACACCTTATCTTGGTCTCTGGATGAGTACCCTAAAGCACTAGGTGTAGTCAAGTACATAGAAGATACCACTGCAATGATAAGATTGATCCAAAAGAGGATGCTTGAAACACAAAGTAGGCAAGCAAAGTATTATGATGCTCGCCATTATCCTGTGGATCTCAGTATATGAGATTTTGTTTTCTTAAAAATTATGCCCATGCATGGGAATTCTCGGACCAGGTGACATAAGAAGCTTAATCATCATTATTTGGAACCAACCCGATCATAGAACATATCGGGGTCTGTAGCATATCAGTTAGCCCTACCACCAGAAATAGGAAACATGCATGGTGTCTTTCCTGTCTCCATCGCTGCGACGAGTCCTAAGACAACCTGATCATCATCTTCATGCACCTCTGGTGCTTGTGCAATCTGACAGATCGATGCAGATAAAATCCATACAGATTGTTAATTCCAAGACAAAGAACATGTGAAAATAAGACAATAACTATGGTTAAGATATTATGGTCAAACTGCGGATGTGACGAGTATACTTGGGAGCCAGAGCGCCTTGTTAGAGAAAAGTACCCGGAACTCTTTTCCGGGTAACGTTACACCTTCTTTAAAAACATCTACTTTAAGTAATTTTCGAGAACGAAATTCTTCTTATTTTTATGGATTGTAAGATCCCAATTTTTAATTGGGTCACAAGGACCCTAGCTGATCAAAGTAAGGTTACCCGACCACCTGTTACCCTAGATTTTTGTCAGTTGTGCGAAAGTGACTTTAAAGTAACGTTGTTCGACACAACAACCCTGAAATGTCATTTGAGCAAATGAGCTTAGAATTGACTTTTGTCTGTTTGTTATGGACTCATTTGACCTGTACGAGTGCAACACAACTCATTTTATTTTGAAGCTGAGATCGTTTATCGAAAGTGACAGTTATAAGTAATGTTGTTCGACTCAACGATCCTGAAATATCATTATGAGGAAATGAGTTCATAATTGAATTATGTCAGTTGCGTTAGACTCGTGTTATCCGTACAAGGGCAACGCAACTCAATTTCGTAAAAATTCGAGATGGTTAAGCAAAATGACCGTTTTATGTAACGTCGGGTCGACACGATTACCCCGAAATTACTTTTTTGAGCAAACTCGGAATTGATTCTAGCCTGTAGCATTGGACTCGTATGGTTGATACAAGTCCAACGGTTCTCAGCTTGTTTCGCCTCAATTTTGATGTTGTTTGGTCGATTAAATAAAAATAAATCTCGTAAAATTATACAGCGTCTAGAAAAGCGCGAACGTTTGAATTCGAGCCCTATCTCCAAGACTAGCTCCAAGCCCCTCTAACCCATCCAAGGCAACCAATCAATGCTCCTAACCACTGAGAGGTACAACCACCCCCCCAGAAAGCAGTTGACCCCTTGACCCAACTAGGGTTAGGCTAACCCTAACCCTACTCGGGTAACTTGACCGAGAAGGAAGAGAGGGAGGGGCTCTCCTCCGCCTCTATTTAAGAGCCTCTACCCCCTCTCAGATGGAAGCACACCCCAAACCCAGCTCAAATGATTCCACCCCCTACCGGAGCACTAGCTCGCTGGAGAAGTCAGACCGAGCCCTCAACACCTCCCTCGCCACCTTCATTGGCCAACCCACCAGAGACCTCCAGGAGGACCTCCAATGAGATGGATCTCTAGCTACTCCATCCTCCTCCTCTTTAATCTCGAAGACGACCTGCAATGAGCTCCGACCCCCGGAGCGCCGCCGCCACCCGAGCACTATTTTTAATCTCCAGGTTGAGGTCGAGCAGGGTGAACCTCCGAGTGCTCCCCTGAGCTGCTGGGAGGTCGTAAGATAAGGCGGCAGTGCCGCCGGAGAACAGAGCTCCGATGGAACACATGTCCTGCTCGTCTTTAAATATGGTCTCCGACGACCGTCAGGCGGCGCTAGGCCGTTGGAAGGGGTGCTAGCCACCCGTAGAAGTCGGTCGGAGCGTGGCGGCGAGGCCAAAAACAACGACCTGCCGACAGTGGCAAGAGCCTGCCAACTCTCAATGATCACCTCCACACAGCCGTTTGTCCGATCTCAGGGATGAGATCAGACCGTCCCAGATAACCTTAAAATTGGCGAGCCCATAATTGGCTCCCATAGAGGGTCTGAGGTCGATCCGTTGTGGGACCGTTGTTTCCTTGCGGTTTGGCTCAATCCTCAGCCAGACCCAGTACACTAAGATTCGTGGCAGAGGCGATTTAGTCCAAATAGTAGTGTTTCTAATTTTTGAAAGCCGATTGTTTGCTCGAAATTAAAAGTGTTGAACATAAAAGTTGTCTCACAACAAGGGACATTTATTGTAAAAATTTCAGTATTTTCGGAATAATTTAAGTATTTATTATCAATTAAAAATACCAAAAATTCCACTATTATGAGATAAAATTCTGTAAATTTTTTCCAGCAGGGTAATGTTGATTCACATGAACAAAAAATTTTCGTGATTTAAAATTGTTGCGGGTCGCTCAACGTTCTTTCAGACCGGAGCGAATCGAACCGTCTTAGCCCGAGAGTGAACCGAGCGCGCAAGCAGTCACAGAGAGAACGAACAGGTGGCAAGAAGACGTTTTATCCATGGAAAACCCGGAAAGGGTGAAAAAACCACGTGGTCGGATCGGCGCCGACCAAATTTCACTAAGTTGTGGAATGTTACAAGTAATGATGCGGAGAATCGGGAGCGACAGGGCCGCTCCCATTACAATTGCAGTTGAATGAAGGTCTCTGAGGGTGACATGCCACCTCTCAGAAAAACTAACTACTTTTCTCGGCCAGGAAGTCTTCAAAGTCCGCAGGAGATCTTCAAGCGACGATGGGGGTCTTCAAGCGACGAAGGAGGTCTTCGAAGGTTGAAGGAGATCTTCGGGTTCCGTAGGAGATCTTCGAATGCTGAAGGAGATCTTCGGGTTCCGAAGGAGATCTTCGAATGCTGAAGGAGATCTTCGGGTTTTCGAAGGAGATCTTCGGGTTCCGAAGGAGATCTTCGAATGCTGAAGGAGATCTTCGAGTTCCGAAGGAGATCTTCGAATGCTGAAGAAGATCTTCGAGAGAATTCCAGAGAGCTCTCTCCAATCCAGAAAAACCAAGTCCTTTGAAATGAAGCCTGAGGTTCCTTTTATAGCTTTTGAGGGTGGTTAGGGTGGTTAGGACGGCTATCCGCAACCATAACTAATTTATGCGCTATATGCACATTTATCACGAATATGGCTATGCGCACACCAGTTTGTATAGTTTTAGGATGATATGTATTCATATGACGGATATAGTTTACGGCGCACACCATAACCATATTATTTGCTAGTCGCAGACCGTATGCCCACTTATTATGAATACGGCTATGTGCACACCAATTTGTATAGTTTTGGGATAATATGCATTCATATGATGGATATGGTTAAGCGCACACCCATAACCATATTATTTGCTATATGCAGACCGTATTGGAAGATTTTACTATTTACACCCCCATGATGTGGAGTTTTACTATTTGCACCCCATGATGTGGAGTTTTAATATTTGCACTCCATGATGAGTGGTTACAGGTCTAGGGAGGTTTAGCTTGGTCGTCCTCATTTTCTCCGCCGAATGAGGCGAGAGAGGTCGGACGAGCGCGTCCGTTGGTCAAGGGAGGCCGACTGGGGACGAGACGAGAGGGGCCGGAGAATGCGCCCGACGGCGAGGGAGGCCGACCGGCACTGCGTCCACCGCGCGGCCTCGTGCGCGGTGCCGGGCGGGGTACCGCGCGCGCTAGCGCGCGATATTGCCCGCGCGGTGCCGGGCGCGCGGTTTGTTCGCGCGGCGCTAGGCGCGCGGTACCGCGCCGTGCCGGGCTCGCGGTTGCCGCGCGTTGCCGCGCGGCCGGGGGTGCCGCGCGGTGCCGCGCTGTCGCGCGGGCGGGGGTGCCGCGTCGGTCACGCGGTGTCGTGCGGCCGTTGCAGTGCCGCGTAGGCAGCGGGATGCCGCGCGGGCCGAGCGGTGCCGCGCTGCCGTGCGGTGCCGTGCGACCGAGCGCGGAGCCGTGCGGCTGCGCGGTGCCGCGTGGCCTCGTGGCCGCGCATGGTGCTGCGCGTGGCTTGGCGCGGTGGTTGCGGCGGTTTGCGGTTGCGGTTATGGGCGGTTTCTCCTCTTTCTTGCCCATGCCTCCACCATCTTAGTGGGAGTGGGGTTTTTTGGCTAAATGCAACCCGAATTTCTCTACAAAATGGATGAGGACCCATCAATTGCCCTCCAAATCCTCGGAGTGGTCTTTATTGTTGCTTGAGGAAGTGCGAGGATTTTGTAATCTTTGGTTGTGATCTGGGCGTTGCGGTGAAGCTGGAGAAGTCTCCCGTGCTGAAGTTCGTACGGAGAAGGCCCTTGTGAGGGGTTCGGCTCATTTGTTGGAGGATTTGCGAGCTACAGTAACTCGTCTTGGGGCCGAGTTGGTGTCTTTGAAGGCGGAGGTGGAACGCCTTATTTCGCCGGAGCGGGCTGTCGAGCTGAAGGCTGTTGGCGGGTTGCGTCGTTTGTACAACAGTTCTTGTTTTCAGCTCTTATAGTAGTGGAGTTTTTGCGGTGTTTGTACCAATGTTTGCTCGGCAAACTATGTTCTTCTCTCATGGGGTTGGCATTTAGAGGACGAGACCCGGGTGGTGTCGGAACCTACTACGTGGGCGAATGGCGAGCGATTCGAGCCGGGTAGTGGGAGGTTCGCTTAACCGGCCTGGGGGATGTCGTTGATAGTATCGGTGAAGGGCAGACGCTTCGAATTGTTTGCGAGCGCGAGAGGGGCAGGCCCTGGCGACGCATTTTAGAGGACGAGACTCGGGTGGTGTCGGAACCTACTACGTGGGCGAATGGCGAGATATTCGAGCCGGGTAGTGGGAGGTTCGCTTAACCGGCCTCGGGGATGTCGTTGATAGAAGCGGTGAAGGGCAGACGCTTCGAACCGTTTGCGAGCGCGAGGGGGGCAGGCCCTGGAGACGCGATTTAGAGGATGAGACCCAGGTGGTGTCGGAACCTACTACGTGGGTGAATGGAGAGCGATTCGAGCCGGGTAGTGGGAGGTTCGCTTAACCGACCTGGGGGATGTAGTTGATATTACAACAATTGGCGTTGCTTGCAGTTGATCTTAACTGTGTTTGAATAGCAGAGCTTGAAGCAGAGAAAGCATTTCGAAATTTAACACACAATAGTTCTTGCGTAAGCATAGGCTTACGACTTGTCTAGAATAACTATTACAAACAAGAGTTCTTAAAGACAATTTGACGAGTTTGGAATATAGTAAGACATTTCTGCCCAATTCCTAGCTCCTTTTGGGGCTTCAGGTTCTGGATGTGGTGGCGCACAGGGCGGCTCCTTGTCCAGGCTCCATTTGTTGCAGATAGCACGCGCATGCTGCTTCCTGGTTTCCACGAACAACTCCAATTCCCCCTGGGGTGACAAACTTCATTGCGAGGTGTGGGATGGACGGGATAGCTCCAAATAGGGCCTGCAACGGTCGACCGAAAATCGCATTGTAAGGCGATTCTGTCTCGATTACCACGAACTGCACGTCGCGGGTAGACCTCCTAGGGAAATCTCCTAGGGTAACAGGGAGAGTGATGGTTCCTTTAACCGGGACAGGACTGCCGTTGAAGCCATAGATTGGTCCAGAAGCTGGTTGGAGACTTTCCGGTAGGATCTTCATGCTGAGGAGAGCGGTCATGAACATGACGTTGACGGAGCTGCCGTTGTCTACCAATATCCGTTTGACGCGGAAGCTGGGGTTGCCGATCTCTGCGCTGATGACCAATGGATCCTGGTGCGGGATGAGCAGTCCCTTTAAATCTTCATCCCCGAAGCTGATCGTCTCTGCCGGCAGGGTAATGGAATTGACGGTGGGGAACGGGACACTTGAGATGGTTTCCACCACCCCTACTACTTGTCTGTCGCCCTGCGCGCCTTGTCGAGCAGGCAGTTGTTCTCTGTTTGCGAGATGATTTTGCGTCTGGTCCTGTAAGAACCTTCCGAGGATACCTTGTCGAATGAGACGCTCTATCTCGTCTTTGAGTTTGATGCATTCCTCGGTGGTGTGTCCTGCACCTCGGTGGAACTCGCAGTACTTTGACTGATTTCCCCTGGCCTGGGGAAGTTCTCTTGGCCTTTATAGTGCCGGGTTATCCTGTATTGCGTAGAGTACATTTGTGCGGGAGGTATTGAGCGGTGCGTACTCCTGGTAGGTTCTGGGGGGCCTGTTCTCAGGACGGTCTTGCTGACGTAAATTTCCTTGGCGCTCCTCTTGCTGCTTCGGGACTGGCTCTTCTCTCTTCCTCTTTACCACTCCTTCAAATTGTCGTCGGTGAGCTTCGATCGCTTCGTCCGCCGCTATTTGTGCCTCCACTCGGTGCACCAGATCTGGATAGCTTGGTACTGTCTCCCTCATCAGAGCGGAGTAAAATCCGCTTGGGCGAAGTCCCCCCAGGAAAATGCCGCGCAGAAGCTCGGGATCAACCCCTGGGATTTGTCGCGCCTCGGCCGTGAAGCGAAGGAAAAAGCCCTTGAGGGTCTCTCCTTTGTTATGGCGAATCCCTGAAAGATGTGAGGGATCTCGAACGATTCTTCGGTTAGCGACGAACTGGTCCGTAAACTGCTGTGCGAGCTCGGTGAAGTTGTTGATGGATCCATCCAGCAGGGAATGAAACCAAGTGCGTGCCTTCCCCCTGAGTGTTGCCGGAAACACTTGGCAGAGGAGCTGATCAGCGGCGTTGTAGATTCGCATGATGGTGGTAAAATGGTTGACGTGCTCCAGGGGATCGTCCGTCCCATCGAATGTCTCGATGTTGGGAAGCTTGAAGCCGTGCGGAATTGGATGGTCCAAGATTTGTTGTGTGAGCGGGGAGCCGCGACGTAGGGGGCGGCGGGCGAAGATGCCCCGACGTCCGGCCTATCCGTACTCTTCAGCTATCACGTCGCGTATCTCCTCGCGAGTGGGCCTTCCTATGGATTGTTCGACTCCTATCCCTCCTTGCTGGTGGTGGAGGGGTTCTCCTCTAGCTCCCCTAGCGGGGCGGACTGGATGCGCGGAGCTGGCAGCGTCCGAGTATTCTTCTTCGTATGTTTCTCCTTCTTGAGCAGCTTCTCCCAATGGAGCGTGATCAGGGACCAAGGGAGGCGGGATGATTGGAGCTGCAGGTGGAGCAGGACCTTGCGGGGCTCCGAGGTTTCTGAGAAGAGCCAGCATTTCAGTTTGCTGCTCTTCCATCTGGCGTATACGCCCTTCTAGCGCGGCAACGGGCGCTAAAGGGACTTCTTCGGCAGGAGGTGCGTTGATGAGTGAATGGGATGGAGCGGGATCGACGCGTCCTTCAGGGATGGAAACATCAGTGGTGCGAGCACTTCTTCTTGCCATTGCTGTCAGTCACGAGTGTTGCCGCGAGGAGAATACTGTCTTCGAAAAGCTTTTGCAGAGTTTGGGGAACACCTTTCCCATAGACGACGCCAAACTATTGCGGGTCGCTCAATGTTCTTTCAGACCGGGCGAATCGAACCGTCTTAGCCCGAGAGTGAACCGAGCGCGCAAGCAGTCACAGAGAGAACGAACTGGTGGCAAGAAGATGTTTCTACCATGGAAAACCCGGAAAGGGTGAAAAACCACGTGGTCGGATCGGCGCCGACCAAATTTCACTAAGTTGTGGAATGTTACAAGTAATGATGCGAGAATCGGGAGCGACAGGCCGCTCCCGTTACAATTGCAGTTGAATGAAGGTCTCTGAGGGTGACAGGCCACCTCTCAGAAAAACTAAGTACTTTTCTCGGCCAGGAAGCCTTCAAAGTCCGCAGGAGATCTTCAAGCGACGATGGGGGTCTTCAAGCGACGAAGGAGGTCTTCGAAGGTTGAAGGAGATCTTCGGGTTCCGTAGGAGATCTTCGGGTTCCGAAGGAGATCTTCGAATGCTGAAGGAGATCTTCGGGTTCCGAAGGAGATCTTCGAATGCTGAAGGAGATCTTCGAGTTCCGAAGGAGATCTTTGAATGCTGAAGAAGATCTTCGAGGGAATTCCAGAGAGCTCTCTCCAATCCAGAAAAACCAAGTCCTTTGAAATGAAGCCCTGGGGTTCCTTTTATAGCTTTTGAGGGTGGTTAGGGTGGTTATGGTGGTTAGGACGGCTATCCGCACACCATAACTAATTTATGCGCTATATGCACATTTATCACGAATATGGCTATGCGCACACCAGTTTGTATAGTTTTTAGGATGATATGTATTCATATGATGGATATAGTTACGCGCACACCATAACCATACTATTTGCTAGTCGCAGACCGTATGGCCACTTATTATGAATACGGCTATGTGCACACCAGTTTGTATAGTTTTGGGATAATATGCATTCATATGATGGATATGGTTATGCGCACACCATAACCATATTATTTGTTATATGCAGACCGCATTGGAAGATTTTACTATTTACACCCCCATGATGTAGAGTTTTACTATTTGCACCTCATGATGTGGAGTTTTACTATTTGCACTCCATGATGGGTGGTTATAGGTTTATGGAGGTTTAGCTTGGTCGTCCTCATTTTCTCCGCCGAATGAGGCGAGAGAGGTCGGACGAGCGCGTCCGTTGGTCAAGGGAGGCCGACTGGGGACGAGACGAGAGGGGCCGGAGAATGCGCCCGACGGTGAGGGAAGCTGACCGGCACTGCGTCCACCGCGCGGCCGTGCGCGGTGCCGGGTGCGCGGTGTCGCGCGGCGCGAGGCACGTGGTGCCGAGTGGTGCCGGGCGCGCGGGCGCGCGGTGCCGCGCGGCGCCGGGCGCGCGGTGCCGCATGGCGCCGGGCGCGCGGTACCGCACCGTGCCGGACGCGCGGTGCCGCGCGGCCGGGGGTGCCGCGCGGTGCCGCGCGGCCGGGGGTGCCGCGCGGCCGGGGGTGCCGCGCGCCGGGGGTGCCGCGCGGCCGGGGGTGCCGCGCAGTGCCGCGCGGCCGGGGGTGCCGCGCGGTCGCGCGGTCGTCGGTGTGCGGCCGTGCGGTGCCGCGCGACCGCCCGGCCGCGGGATGCCGCGGGATGCCGCGCGGCCGGGCGGTGCCGTGCGGTGTCGTGCGGTGCCGTGCGGTGCCGTGCGACCGTGCGGTGCCATGCGGCCGCGCGCGGAGCCGCGCGGCTGCGTGGTGCCGCGCGGCCTCGTGGCCGCGTGTGGTGCCGCGCGTGGTTTCGCGTGGTGGTTGCGGCGGTTGCGGTTGCGGTTATGGGCGGTTTTCTCCTCTTTCTTGCCCATGCCTCCACCATCTTAGTGGGGAGTGGGGTTTTTGACTACATGTGTAACATCCCCAAAACAACTAGACCCCTAAGATGCATTTTGTCATGACAAGGTCATGGCATTGCTCTAAGAGACCAAAATGAGCCAAGGAGACCCCATGAATTTCATAAGTTAAGGAGGAATACACATTGGTGTGCATTTAGCAAAGACTGACACCCTAGACCAGAGGTGACCAAAAGACTCCAATGAGTCAACATAACCTCATCATGACCCCTAAGACATCTAAGAAGGTGGGTAGACCTCATAGGGACCCTTGGGGCCAACCAAATTGGTCAAATTGACCAAAAGTCAACCTTGAGCTATCCCAGGTCAAACCCCCATGAATAAGGGCAATTGAACTCCAAATGATCAAATTGGACCCACCCTCATATGGCAACCTCCCTAGGGGACCTAATGGACCCAAAAGCCCCATCATAGGGCCATCAATTTGGGGAAATTGGGCCAACTTCTAAAAAGCCCCAAATTGACCTAAATGTGCTAAAAACCCAAATTAATCTCCAATTGACCTAGTGTGATCAAATTGATCACCCATAAACACTAAGGGGAGTGAAAGAGACTCAAATGAACCAAGGTGCCCAGTCAATTTTGGAAAATTAGGGCAAAATCCACAAAATACCCAAATTGCCCCTAGAGGCAAACAAGTGCAATCAAGCCCCAATTGACCCCACCTTGACTCAATTCCTTTGGAGTAGGTCCATAGGGCCTTAGGGAGTAATGTGGGTCAGTCACATTTGGTGGTGTGAGACTAAATCAAGCCCCAAACCCAAAACCCCCAAATTGGCCTATTTGGGTCAAGTGAGCCCAAAGCTCAAATCAAGTGGGCTTAACCAACCCCATGACTCCCAATAACCAGCCCTCATGATAACTGAACCCAAAGACCTCTGGAAATTCGAAATGGAGAGATTGATTGCAAGGAATTTGGGTTTGAAATGGGGGAAAAAGACAAAGAAAGCATGGAGGAGGGAATTGGGGAATGGGTGCCAAATGGCACCCCATTTTCATTCCCCAAGCTCTTCTCTCAGCAGGAGGATTAATTCCCAGAAGTTATACAACTTGATTAGTGACCTGCCATTGGCTGGGAAAGAGGTGGAGCATGGCCGAACCATGTCTTGTTGAGATCACCATTAATGGCTACTTCACTTACACACCACCTCAGCCCCATTAGAGACTCGGAACACCTTCACGGAGCCGAGGGAAGAAGAAGCCCCAGCCTTCTTGAAGGAATCGTGTACTGGATAGGGATATCAGCAAGGGTCCTCTAATGGAGGTGGTCGGCCATGGAGTCGAGAGAAACAGCCCTCCAGCAGCTCAAATCAGGCAAGTTCCTTTCCCCCTCCTCCTGTGCTAGTCCTCTAATCTCTCCGCTTTCAAAATCGTTGAGGGAATGGTGATCCACCGTTCCTATTTTTCATTGTTCTTGGCCGGAAATTGCAACATGCCGCAGGCCATCTCCGGCCACCTCCGGCCGCGTGCTCACCGCCGTAGGATAGCCCTAGGTCGCGTGGTGGCGGTGGCTTGGCTGATTCGCCGGAGATGCCCGGAGCTCGCCGGAATCCGGCGCGCAAACTTCGACCCTGGCACCCCTGGAAAATCATCCTGAACCCATGACAGCGGGGTTCTGCATTTACGACCATACAATGCTTCGTAGGGGGCCATGCCGATGCTGGATTGATGGCTATTATTGTAAGAAAACTCGGCGAGTGGCAGCAACCTTTCCCAAGGTTCGTTGCGGTCCAGAATGCAGAGGCGTAGTAGGTCTTCCATCGTCCGAATTGTACGTTCAGTTTGACCATCTGTCTGAGGGTGGAAGGCGGTGCTGAAGGTCAGCCGAGATCCCAGATAGGCTTGAACAGCCTTCCATTCCCGAGACGTGAACCGGCCATCCCGATCGGACAAGATCGACTTAGGGACTCCGTGGTACCGAACAAATTTCTCTACAAATAGTCGTACTAACGTTCCGACCGGAGCACCCTTCCTGACTGGAATAAACCGAGCCACCTTCGTCAGCCTATCAACAATCACCCATACTGAGTCATTCCCGGAGTGGGAGCGAGGTAGCCCATGCACGAAGTCCATAGATATGTTATCAAACTTCCACTCAGGCACAGGTAGAGGCTGCAATAGTCCCCCTGGCTTCTTGCATTCTGCCTTCACTTGCTGACAAGATACACAGTGCGTCACAAAACGGGCGATGTCTTTCTTCATACCGGGCCAGTACATCGACTTTCTCAGATCCGTCGTCATTTTGGAGACGCCCGGATGTATGGAGTACTTGTTATTATGTGCCTCAGCCATGATATCTTCCTGAATCCTGTCTCCTTGTGGTATGAGTATCCGCCCACGGAAGTGAATGAGACCATCACACAAGGTAAAGTTCCCGGAGGGGCCTGACTCCAGGGCCGCAAACACTGGTTCCAATGATGCATCTTGTCTTTGCCCAAATTTAATGCGATCTTGGATGTCACAGGTCATGCTCATGGCTGCCAAGTATTCTGCATAGGTCTCGGGGTTGGCCTTAGATATTAGTGTGACTTGCGTGTCCTGAAGTACCCTTATCAGTTCCATAACCATTAATCGAAGTTCCATGTCGGATGTACTCGCTCTTCGGCTAAGTGCGTCTGCTACCGTGTTTGCCTTCCCGGGGTGATAGTGCATTGTGCATTGATAGTCACACAAGAACTCTAGCCATCTCCGTTGGCGTAGATTCAAGTCCTTCTGGGTGTCGATGTACTTGAGATTCTTGTGATCCGAGAAGATCTCGCAATGAACCCCATATAAGTAGTGCCTCCAAATATTCAAGGCGAAAACCACTGCTCCGAGCTCTAAGTCGTGTACCGGATAATTTTGTTCATGTTTCTTTAATTGTCTCAAGGCATAAGCAATCACATGACCATGTTGCATGAGGACAGCACCCATTCCTTGATAAGATGCGTCGGTGTAGATTTGAAATCCCTCCTTTCCGGATGGGAGGGTAAGAATGGGGGATGTGGTGAGTCGGTTCTTCAGCTCCTGAAAGGCTGCCTCACACTTGTCTGTCCACACAAATGCAGCATCCTTCTTTGTTAACGACGTGAGGGGAAGTGCAATCCTTGAAAATCCCTCCACTAACTTACGATAATATCCGGCTAGTCCCAGGAAGCTGCGGACATCCGAGGCCGACTTCGGTTGCGGCCAATCCCTTACTGCCCGTTCCTTGGCCGGATCCACTGCCAACCCGGCCCCACTGATCACGTGCCCTAGGAAAGCCACCTCCCGTAGCCAAAATTGGCACTTCGAGAACTTTGCATACATTTGATGTTGCCGTAACTTGCTCAAGACTTGAGTCAAGTGCTGGGTATGCTCCTCCTTTGTTTTGGAGTAGATTAAGATGTCATCAATAGACACGATAACGAACCTATCTAGGTAAGGTTCGAATACATGGTTCATTAAGCTCATGAAAGCAGAGGGAGCATTCGTGAGCCCGAATGGCATCACTGTAAATTCATATAATCCGTAACGAGAACTGAAGGCCGTCTTTGGGATATCTTCCTCTCGTATTCGCAACTGATAGTATCCGGACCTCAAATCAAGCTTAGAGAACCAGAAGGCCCCTTGTAGCTGGTCAAATAGCTCATCAATCCTCGGTAGCGGATATGTGTTCCGTACCGTCAGCCGATTCAGCTCTCGGTAGTCGATGCAGAGACGAAGTGACCCATCCTTCTTCTTTACAAATAGTACCGGTGCTCCCCAGGGTGATGAACTTGGTCTGACGAACCCTGAGTCCACCAGTTCCTGGAGTTGAGTCCTGAACTCAGCCAATTCTCTTGGTGCCATTCTATATGGTGCCCGAGACACCGGTTTTGCTCCTGGTACTAGTTGAATTTGGAAGTCCTTTTCCCTGTGCGGCGGTAGTCCGGGTAGTTTTTCTGGGAAGACATCAGGAAATTTTTGAACTACGGGAATATCAGTCAGGGGATTACTTTCCTCCTTCATTTCAAAGCAGATCATGAAGACTTCATCTCCTTGCAAGTGGGCCTTGACAGCTTGAATGGATGAGATTAAACGGCGAGAGATAGGTTTAATACCTTCGATCACCACATCGTCGCCCTCGTGTTTTAGCATGATTTTCTTTGCCTGACAATCGATCTTGGCGTGGTTCCAGTATAGCCAGTTCATGCTTAAGATTAGATCGTAGCCCTTCATCTTTAGCAGTGTTGCCGGCGCTTCGAACATCTTCCCTCCGATCTCCACATTCATGTTGCACTTAGCAAATGTTTCTATCTCTGACCCGTCCGCCAGTCGCACCTTCCTTTCGACGCCTTCGAAATGTTGTACTTGGTCCAAGTCGTCGACGAATTCCGCCGAAACGAATGAGTGGGAGGCGCCCGTATCGAAAAGGGTGTACGCAGGCTTTTTACATACTAGCACTATACCTGGGTGATTTTGCGATTTAGTTTATTGTTTGACGTAAGCTAAAGGTCGGCAAGTAATTAAACAATTATGTAGGGAAAACTGAGGTACCTGTGATCACATCCTCTGGATTTCTGGGTTCGGCAAGATCCAGTGCATACATTTGCTCTGGCTGCCTGCCTCTACCCGGTGTCCCTCGACCTCGTCCACGTCCTCGGCCTCGGCCCCTGATTTGTTGTACCGGTGGTGCTGCTATAGGTAGGGGTGGGGGTTACCCCATCTCTGAGGGCAGTGAGCCTGCACATGTCCTGGTTGGTGACACCAGAAACACACTGGCGGGGGATGTGCTCCACCTTCTTATTCACGGGGCCCCTGTATCCGCAACGGCTGAGGTGCAAGTACAGCCGGGGGTCTCTGGTCCGGTCGGGGGTCTGGATGAGGTTGTCCTCTGCCTCTTTGATGTCTAATGAATCCACCGCGCTGTCGGTGGTCCCGTCCTCTATTCCCGTTTCCATCTTCCGCTGGCCTTTTTCCTCGGCCCTTCACCATTTGCTGATCTGCCTCCAGTCTTCTTGCTGCTTCACTGATTCGGGCTAAACTGGAGTCCGCCACATATTGTAGGGAGTGTCTGAGATCGTCTCGTAGGCCCTTGAAGAACCTCTTGGCGTACCCAGAGTCGCTTAATTGATGTGATGTAGCGAAGCGAGCCAGGTGAGAGAACTCTCGCTGGTAATCCAATACTAAAAGATTCCCCTGCCTCAGATGCAAGAACCTTTCCTCCAGATCATCTCTTGTTGTTTGAGGCACAAAGTGCTCAAGTAGTGCCTCCTTAAACTCTTCCCACGTGATGTCGGTGTACTCAAGACCGGCAAAGGTGGTGTCTAAAGCTGACTTCCACCATCTCTTAGCATGAGATTTTAGGGCAGAAACAGCTAAGGACACTGCAACATCCGTCGGGCAACGAATCCCTGCCAGCATTTCCTGGATTGCATCCAGCCATTCCTCCGTTTGCACCACTGACTCAGATCCTGTGTAAGATGGGGGGGAGAGGCCCCGGAAGACGCTCAACCAGTTTGCCCCTGGGTTGGGGGCCTGAAGTGGGACCTGTTACTGAGTAAAAGCCTGCAGGATAGCGGTCAGGGTCTGACCCAGCTCCGTTTGTTGGAACTGGACGGGAGCCGGTGGGGGAGGGACCGCATTCTGTGCGGAAGGTACTTCGTCTTGCAGTGGGGGAACCGTAGCCTGTTCCGGAGGGACTTCATCTTGCACTGGGGGAATCACGACCTGAACATGGGGAATCGTTCTCCGGTTGGGAACATTTACCGGAGGCTACATTAGAAAAGTGTTTAATTAGAAAGGTTGGCCCTAAGCATCTTGTTCGATGGACAATTTAACGTGATTTCTCCTATGACACACCATTGCTTCCGCTGCTAGTTTGTCCTCAAACTAACTCGAGCGGGGTTGCCCTAGGGTTGTGGACTCTTTATTTGGATCGATTTTGGCTCCCTCTGATACCAGTTTGTAAGACCCTCTTTTTGTTTGCTTTTAAACCGGGTCTTACCGCCCAGAACCGCCGTCTTGCGGTGGTACCCTCTCAAACATGGTCCCCACCACAACACGCCAATCCTGCCGGCTATTCAACTATATCCAGGCCAACCAAATTCTTAAAAGGAAGAGTGAATTAAAAGTACAAGTCCACAATAATCACCTCAAATAGAGAAACATGTCCAACAAGTGATATTCATATAAAATAAGAGTACATCAGAGTGCGGAAATTAAAATAAAAGTACAACATGGGCCTAAGCCCGGTCCTCGGATGCTTTCTTCGCCTCTCTCCTGGCGAAGATATAACAATCTAAGCATCCACAAGGCTCGACTCCCTCAATGGCATATAACTCCGGCTTCTGACCTGGGTAGATGTGTAGCGTAGGTATATGAGGGGTCTTGCTTACCGGGGCTCTCCCGGCGGCAGCTGAGAGTCCAACTCCAGGCCTGTTCACCGTCTCAGGCACCACCCTCTGGGGGTTGACCTGCTCTCCCTGGTTCTCCTGTAATAATAGGGTCCACTGACCGTCAGTCTAAAAGACTCAGCATATTCCTCACCGCCTACACCCACGACTCCTAGGCACCGTGTGGGAGGAGGAAACGGAGGTCATCAAGGGGTAAATCAAGGAAGCAGGTGACAGGTGGTAAAACTAATAATGTATATCAAGTACAAGATAAGTGGCTTCTAGCTAGCAGGAGTACACTAATTAAGATTACTCTAACAGTTCTACAATTTGTTTTGTAATTAAGAGCAAACACTAGGAGAAAGCTACAACAACAGTAATATGAGCAATTAAAGTAGGATGAAGTGCAGCTAGGAAAATTAACCTTAACTTATATGCGTACTCAAAGGCACATAAGCTAAGGGATCTGGCAAGCAATAAACTCATCGTATAAAAGAGCCCACACTGATTTATACGATGAGGTCTCTGTTTATGCATAAATGCTATGCTATGTTATGCAATGCAACGATGCAATGTATGTATTAATATTTCGTAATCATGCAACTCACTCACACGACTCTGTACGTACAGACCTTTAGTTCCCACTTTTCGGAGGTAGCTAACCTCTCGGGCACCTCCCGTCGTGGTCAAACGGTGGCAGAGGAGCGGGCATCTCCTCACATAGGTGGGTATCTCACACTACCAGACCTAGGCCCAAACGTACGCTGTGATACCGGTACCCGGTACTCACGAGCTCCTGCGTACTAAACTGAACTGGCCAGGCAGGGTTTAGGGAATTCGTCCCGTCGGACGCGCAGTAAAACAACCTGGCCCCAATACAACCACTAGCACTGCCGAGTCAACGAACTGCTGTCGGTGTGATGACTAAGACAGAACCGAAGACCCACCACATCTTATACACAAGCAACAAGTATTAGCCATTTACTACCGAGCCTCCAGCTCGCAATTCTATATCAACATTTATAAAGTAGAGCCTACCGCTCGCCAGACTATACCAGTCTTATATCTAAACTACGAGCCTACCGCTCGCTAGACTACACTAGTCTTGTATTTAAACTACGAGTCTACCGCTCGCTAGACTACACTAGTCTTATATTTGAACTACGAGCCTACCGCTCGCTAGACTATACTAGTCCTTCCTTATAACCCGAGCCTACCGCTTGCAGGACTATCCCAGTCCTTCCTTATAACCCGAGCCTACCGCTCGCAGGACTATCCCAGTCCTTCTTTATAACCCGAGCCTACCGCTCGCAGGGCTATCCCAGTCCTTCTTTATAACCCGAGCCTACCGCTCGCAGGACTATCCCAGTCCTTCCTTATAACCCGAGCCTACCGCTCGCAGGACTATCCCAGTCCTTCCTCATAACCCGTTCTAGTTCGGGATGGGAGTTAACTTGGCAAGTTTTCCTACTTAACTAGTTTTGTCTATAATTTAGTTGATCTTAGAAGCTTTAGGGTTAGCCTTGGAACTTCCGGAGGGTTACCCGGTGAGGGCTCGCAGTGGTACTAGGAAGTGTGACGGGCTGACACCCCGAACTTCCTCTTCCCAAGGCACTTAATCTTGTTGGTATCTCCCCCTTTTTACTTGATCCCCATTTTCCTCTCCAATTACATTAACTCTTTAAGATGAGTTAAGCTTGGCTCCTAGGAGCGGGCGAGTTCTTTTGAACTCCAACACCACCAATTGTGACCGGGTGCTGACTCTCCCGTCGTCACATTCTAACCTCGAGTTCCCTTCTTCACCGAGGAACAGCACACATTCAATTAGCATTCTCAACCTTTCTTGGACCCACACTCTTATTCTTCGGCATCCTTAACCCTGGGGTTTGCCTTAGATGTTTTCCGACTTCACCCTTGAGTCTTACCCTAGATGGCTCACCCGGCTAAGGTCAATTCTACTTTCATATAATCACTCACTACGACAAGTTGTGTGTGTGTGAGGCCCATGACGAGGTCTAACCTCCTTTTCATATCACTGTGAACTCATACACCTATAGCTTGCTAAAGTCACCCCAATCCTTATTTCCCAAGATGCCCTTAGAGATGCTCTCCCAAATAATCTGAGCCTTCATAGTTAATAATGAGTTAATAGTTCTACGTGTGAAGGTCAGTGGTGGTCTAATTCATGTAAATCAGTTTCACTATTCGTGGACCGAAATAAGGTTGATGTAGATTTGGCTCCTATGGTGCGATCTTGATCACATCATACCCAAACGAGTTCCAATTATTACCATAGGTTCACAATGAGTGGTGGTCTAACAACCTCATATCCTAATTTCATAAATTCTCTAGGGAATCTTAAATCATAGTTTCTATTAAAAGTAGGAGATATGCAAATAGAGATTTACACACCAAGTATTAGATTATGATCTCAATAAACTCAGGGAAAATTACCATGACATAACACTGGTCTAAAAACACCAAAATCTGAGTCTCATATTATTCCAAGTGATATTTACCCTTAATTATCATTTATTACATTTGGCGTGCGTATAAGGTTTACACTACAAGTGCTATGTTAAGACTTCAGTAAATTCTGGGAAAATTATTATAGCACCATATTAGTCTAAAAACACCAGATCCTAAGTCTCATATTATTCCAAGTGATATTTACCCTTAATTATCATTTATTACATTTGGTGTGCGTATAAGGGTTTACACTACAAGTGCTATGCTAAGACTTCAATAATTTCTGGAAAATTATTATAGCACCATATTAGTCTAAAAACACCAGATCCTAAGTCTCATATTATTCCAAGTGATATTTACCCTTTAATTATCATTTATTACATTTGGTGTGCGTATAAGGGTTTACACTACAAGTGCTATGTTAAGACTTCAATAAATTCCGGGAAAATTATTATAGCACCATATTAGTCTACAAAACACCAGATCCTAAGTCTCATATTATTCCAAGTGATATTTATCCTTAATTATCATTTATTACATTTGGTGTGCGTATAAGGGTTTACACTACAAGTGCTATGCTACGACTTCAATAATTCCTGGGAAAATTATTATAGCACCATATTAGTCTAAAAACACCAGATCCTAAGTCTCATATTATTCCAAGTGATATTTACCCTTAATTATCATTTATTACATTTGGTGTGCGTATAAGGGTTTACACTACAAGTGCTATGTTAAGACTTCAATAAATTCTGGGAAAATTATTATGGCACCATATTAGTCTAAAAACACCAGATCCTAAGTCTCATATTATTCCAAGTGATATTTACCCTTTTCATTTTATAACCTAAATTATGGGTAATTTAGTAAATTCCATAACTTGGGATTTTTGTACCCAAAAATCCCAAATAACTTTTGGGAAGGCATATTGCTGCCAAGGACCCATGTCCAGCATTTCAAGCCATTGGGTCAACCCCCAAGGCTTAGGGCTCACTCCACCCAAAATTGCTAATAGACATAAAGAGCAGTCCTAGAAACAAGACTCTACAAGGAGCTGTAGAGTTCCAAATCACTTGATCACAAATCCTACAGAAAGTAGACATCAAGAGCTACAAAAGTTGTCTCTGCCAACTTTTCATGATATGGCCTCTAAGGCCTTCAAAAATTGCATGCAAACTACATAAAAATCCTAGGCAGAATTATTGTGGTTTGCTAATAGACATAAAGAGCAGTCCTAGAAAAATGGCTCTACAAGGAGCTGTAGAGCTCCAAATCACTTGATCACAAATCCTACAGAAATTAGACATCAAGAGCTAGAAAAGTTGTCTCTGCCAACTTTTCATGATATTGCCTCTAAGGCCTTCAAAAATTGCATGCAAACTACATAAAAATCCTAGGCAGAATTATTGTGGTTTGCTAATAGACATAAAGAGCAGTCCTAGAAAAATGGCTCTACAAGGAGCTGTAGAGCTCCAAATCACTTGGTCACAAATTCTACAGAAAGTAGACATCAAGAGCTACAAAAGTTGTCTCTGCCAACTTTTCATGATATGGCCTCTAAGGCCTTCAAAAATTGCATGCAAACTACATAAAAAAAAAGAGTCCTATAAATTGAGAAGTGTGACAAACCATATTTATGGAATTTTACTAAGTAATATTCATCCATTAATTCTACCAAAAATCTCAGAAATTCAAAACTAGATTTCACATGATTTTCCATGGTTTGCACAATCCCCAAATACTTTTCATCACAAAAATCTTATTTAATTAGAAAGGCAACATAAGGTAATTTATCATGATTTTCAAGTAAACAATATCTAACAATTCACACAAGATTTCCAGAGGTCCTAAATGATGTTACAAGGTGATCTCTAGAGTTTCATATTTTTCCATAAGTTTTTCCCCATGAAATTTTCCATGGACAACATTATGTGACCTAAGTCATGTTAAATCAAAGTAAGGGGTTTTTGGTCTTTAGGGTTCCCACCATTCATTGGAGTGGCATGTTTTGATATTATGAAGGTGCTGCCTAAGTTTCAGAGGCTAACACCAAGCCTTCTCTTCTGAAAATATAACAATAGACTTTGTCTATTGACACACCAAACACATAAGAGTAGAGACAAACAAACTGAAATTCCTCTACATGCAGAGATCCATTTGACCTCAAATTTTAACCATGAGTTTCTAGTACCTAGATAAGGTTATCCCACAAATTTGGGGTCAGTTGGAGTTATATAACCCCAAAAATATCATTTATTTAATTTCCTAAGTTTTGAACAAAACTTTAGAAAAAGTACCTCCTAAAATTCTGATATTTTTACCTAAGCTAAATTTGGGTCACATGCATGCATGGCCAAAATATCAACTTCATCAGATTTGTCATTTAAGAATTACACTAGTTTAAAGATCTGGTTTGAGTTTTGACCAGCCTCACTAGAATGAGTGCTGTGGGTTCCACACTTAACCAAACAGCCTGATTCTACTTCCATTAGAAAGTAGACATCAAGCCCTACAATTGTTATCTCTGGGTACTTTTCGAATTATGGCCTCTAAGAGCCTCAATTTCAGCTCACAAAATCGGGTACATAAATGTGACAGATTTTTGATTCATATTAATATTACATTTAAATGGTCTGCGGTTAAAGATCCGGCTCAGATCCGACGGCTACGGGATCGTCTTCCCCGATGAGCCGACGATCCCGATTTCACGCGCCTGGGCCGCCTTCTCCGACCATTTCCCGGCAATCTGCAGCACCCCACCGCCGGCCACCGCCTCCACCACCTCCGTTGAGGTGGTGGCTAACGCCAGGCGGCGACACGGCCACCGGAGATGGCCTCTCCGGCGATCCCGAGCAAGAAGAAATGCTCGAGAAATCTCCCACTATCTCACATGGGATCGGGCTCAATTGAGCCCGATCTCTCTCCTAAATGAATCTAGACACTACACAGATGGAGGGGGGAAGGAACTTGCCTGAGCACGGCCTTGGCGGCGGGTGTTGCGGCGGAGGAAGAGTGCGTCCCTGTTCCCGGCATCCATGGCTATCCCGTGCAGCTGAGGACGAAAACTTGCTCTGGAAGGGGGGCTCGACTGCTTGGAGGGCTCTGAAGCTAATGGCGAGGAGAAATGAGAGGAAGAGCGAGTATATGGCTGGCTAGCAATACCCGGCGATTTCCTCTATGTCGCCACCACGCCTTGCCAGCCAGTCTCAGACCTCCAGCTCACCAGGAAATTACTCCTGGGCTCACATTGATACCAGAGGAGAGGGAATTGGCCGGCATTGTATTGGGAAGGAGGGAGCGGCCATTATGGTGGCCGGCAAAGTGAGCTTCTCTCTCCTCCCCTCCCTCTCAGCGGCAGCCAGCTTAGTCCCTCTTTCTACTGGAATTCCTTGGGAAGGCAGGAGCCAACCAGGAATTAAGGAGTGGTGGCCAAGTGGCCACCCCTCCATGAATTCCTCGTGAATTCAAGGTTGGAGGTGGCCGGCCACCTCCTTGGTGCACCCCCTCCTTGACCCAATTTGGGCTCTAGGTAATTCAGTCCACTAGTGGGCTTAATTAGGTGGGGTTGAGCCCAAGGTTCTAAGGTTGGGTTTGGGTTAGGTCCACCTAGCTTGAGTTTGGCTCACTTGACCCAATTAGGCTAAAGTTGGGATTTTTAGTTTGGGCTTGACCCAAGCTCACTCCACTCAATGTGACTGAGTAACATTGCTCCCCAAGGCTCCATGGACCTATTCCAAGAAGAATTGAGTTAAGGTGGGGTCAAATGGGGCTTGATTGCACTTATTTGCCTATATGGGCAATTTGGGTATTATGTTGATTTTGCCCTAATTTTCCATGGTTGAATGCACACCATGGTCCATCTAGGTCTCATATACTCCCTTTAGGTTTTGGGGTGATCAATTTGGTCATTCTAAGTCCCTTGAAGATTAATTTGGGTTTTAGCACCTTTAGGTCAATTTGGGGCTCTTAAGAAATTAACCCAATTTCCCCAAATTGATGGCCCTATGATGGAGCTTTTGGGTCCATTAGGTCCGTTAGGGAGGTTGCCATAGGAGAGTGGCTTCAATTTGATCAATTGGGGTTCAATTGCCCTTAATTATGGTGATTTGACCTAAGATTGCTCACAGTTGACTTTTGGTCAATTTGACCAAATTGGTTGACCCCAAAGGTCCCTAGTGGCCTACTTGCCCCCCTAGTTGGTCATAGGGATCATGGTGAGGTTATATTGGCTTTTTGAAGTCTTTTGGTCACCTCTAGGCTAGGACATCCATTTTTGCTATTTGCACCCCAAAGTGCATTCCTTCCCATTTTATAAGTTCATGGGCCTTCCTGACCCTCTTTGTGTACTTAACTCACCATATGAACTATTCATGGTTATGTGGGGTTTATAGATATTTTATCCTCCCTTTTGGTTCACTTCTCATTAGGGTGGATCATGATGGCTAAGTGCACACCATGAGTTTTTTCACCTCTTCCATTTTCATCCTAGGGTTCTAGGTCACTTACCTATTTTGTCATGACTTGTCATGACAAAAAATCATCTAGGGCCTAGTAGTTTGAGGAATGTTACATCCGATGTGCGCGGACACTGAAGAAGCACAGAGCACCCGAACAACCACTTGATGAAGCAAACGTAAATAAAAGGAAGCACGTAGAATATCGTGAAAGCAGAGAGAGCACAAGAGCGTATCAGAGCATGTAATAGAGCGTAAGAGAATTGCAGAAAGAACGAGTATTTATAAAACTTAGACCGCAAGATCTTCAGTGAAATTCGATCTCGTAAAACGGCAATAAATAAAGCCACAATAAATACGAACGGTTATATAGGGAAGGATAATAATCAGGAAAATAAACGTTGAATATATTCAACGTAAATATTGGTGAGAAAGACACGCAAAAGAGCGGTTAAGAAAACGCGTAACAATGGCAGAACAAGAAGAAAATCGACGTTGCGCCGACATTATATCGACTTATCGACGCAAGCCTTATCGACGCTACGTCGATTTCAATCGACACATGCGTCGAGTTCCATTCGACGCCACGTAACTCCAGCGGGCAAAACGATGCTACATCGAAATCTATTCGACGCAGCTCCGAATTCTAATCGACGCATCTCCGAGTAAAATGTTATGAAGCTATTTGGAATAAAAAATACAATTCAATTAATCCGAAATCCGAAATCCGAATCCGAAATCCGAAATCCGAATCCGGTGCGGTGCGTGCGCGCGCGCGCGGCGTGTGGTTCATAGTTTCTCATTATGTTCTTTTGAACAAATAAGAAGGAGTGAATACATATAAATATTCTTTGGCTAGAAAGCAAATAAGCAAGGTGGGACTAAAGTTCATCCTTTCTTTTATGAAAGGTTTCCCTCCAAATAATTTGGATTCCCTCCAATTTGGTTTTGAGCTTTTCCATCATAATGAGGAGCCCAAACACCAAACACTATTTAGCTCCAATCAAAACATTTAATTTATAATGTTGTATAATTAAAATTTCTAACAGCTAGGAATCATAAAGAGATTCTTGCAACCATTCCCATCTATGGTCTACTTGAACTCAGTATATACTAAGAAAAATAACTGTAAACATGATTTCAAGAATATTTAACCTATGAGTTAAGAACAAGACACTGGCCAGAATACAATAATCAAATAAACCTCCACAAGCAAAAAATCTGAACATATATGATATTGATATATGACATTTATAATACCATCAGATGCTTCTTTAGCAAGGCATCGAGATGCTCCTTCCTGCAGCGTGCAAACCATGATTAGCAGTCGATTAGATCAATGGATCGATGATAAGAAGCCTAAAATGATTGTTTTCCCCAAATATGATATCCCTTCTACATTCCAATGGTATACCTTAATGATCTTAGCAGCAGACAACACTCAAACTCTCACAGCAGTGGTCTGTGGAGCACTGCACAAGACTCATCCGACGGCTTTGTAGATTAATAGTCGAAGGAGCATGGAGATCTCCTCCGTGCCGTGGCCCGTGGTGATGGAGAATGGAGATTGCACCTTGGTCCGTAGATGCGCAGTCAGCCAGTCAGCAATGGGGTGTTGGCGGTCCAGTCAACAATGGCAAGGGAGGGAGGATTGAAGAGGAGATGGAGTCATGGAGATCAGGTCATCAGGAGATTCAGGAGAATGGAGAATCGGAGATGCAGAGGGGGGGCCGCGCACAACGAGCTAATGCCGAGAGGGAGTGGTCGACTGAATGAGTAATGAAAATAGCCAAATAGGGTTGCGGTCCTTTCGGACCTTCGGTTTTGTTTTTTTGGAGCAGAACTGCAGCTGCATGAATAGGGTTTTGGAAACCGAAAACCGGCAATGAAACCAAGCCCAAGGCGAATAGCAGTTGCGGTCCAACTATCTAAGCCCAAGCAGTTGCGGTGCGGTTTCACCACGGTTTTTTACGAACTGAAAACCGCACCGCACCAAACCACCTGCGGTTTTCAGCCCCCCAAAACCGAACCGCACCATGCTCGATCGGTGCGGTTTGCAATGTAGTGCTGTGCGGTGCGGTTTTGCGGTTTGGTGCGGTTTTCGGTTTTTATGTGCAGCGCTAATTACAACCTTCAACCTTGAAATAAAGAAGACTCATTATATTGTGATCCTCAGTGTCATCTCAATTGCAAAGAATCCTATGACACACAACAAACCAAGCATATAGAGATCAATTATAACTTCATTAGGG